>JAQFVV010006261.1:3812998-4342998 GCA_028023455.1 Epiperipatus broadwayi | reverse complement strand
TATAATAATTTAAGTTCTTAGTTTTCCAATATTTACGATGATGAAATGATTTCCTTTTAATAATTTCTTTAAGAGAAACTGAAAACCAGCGAGGAAAACGTTTAGTTAAAAAAATTTTCTTAGGAATGTATTTGTCAATTAGTTCACAAAATGATTGTTCAAAAAATCTCATACAAAAATCTACATCAGATGAAGAATACAAATTTTTCCAGTTAAAATTGGATAATTGTAAACAAAGACCCAAATAATTTCCTTTTCTGTAGTTTCTTTTCATAGTTTTAAAGGGACAGAGTCTATTAAATTTAATATTAATATAAAATTCTAAGGGAGGATGATGCAAGTCAATGGAAAAAGGAAGAGAAGAAGTAGTTAAACATTCAATTGTAGGAAAATTACTGAGAATATAATCCAATGTGTGATCATTAAAATTGGTGTATGGATTAAATTGTTTTAAATTCAACAAATTGCAAAACCGAATCATTCTCAATGCTTTAGGTGAAAAAGAGACAGAATCTATGATAGTAGTACCCGAATATAAATCCGGAATATTAAAATCTCCGGTAATAATAAAATTATCATAGCCAATCAGAAAATCTTCAAGTGATGTCAAAAAATAATCAAACTCCAACAACGACAAAGTGGGTTTGAGGTAAACATTACCCAAAATAAATTTAAAATTGTGATTTAAAGTAATTTCACACCATGTAGATTCACAAAAAGAAGAAGAAAAATAAAGTTCTTTATAAAAAACATCTTTATGAAGAGCAATCAGAGTACCACCACCTCGAGAAATATTATCCATAGATCAGTCAGTTCGCAAAATACTAAATCTATCATCAAGAAAAGAACAATCAGGAAATTGTTGATTCAACCAAGTTTTTGTAAGTAAAATAAGATCAAAATGTTCTGTTTCAAAAAATTGCTTTATTTGAACACATTTCGTTCTCATACCTCTGACATTCATATAAAAACAAGACAGCCCTACCATATTAAATTAAAAATAAATCAAAACAAATAAATAAATGATATCAAGTAAAGAAAAATGTAAGTAAGTATAGTGAATAAAGAAAATAAGAAATAAAAGAAAATAAAGAAAATAAGAAATCAAAGAAAACAGAAAATAAATAAATAAATACCACTAAAGTTTTAAAGAATTAGCCAAAGTTCCATAAAAAAAACAAATGGAAGCACCACGAGGCCATAAATTGGAAGAGATTAAATCATTATGTTTATGAGCAGGAGCAGATATATAAAAGCAAGAAGATTTCAAGTTATACATATTAATTTCATGACATATGATCCTAGTTCTTAAACGTTTTTCAAGAAAGACCTTAATATTATATGAATTAAGATTCACTGGCAATATCAGACGTGTGCTCTTCCGATCTTATTACATTTTGTATTAATATTATTAATAATATTATTATGAATTTTAGAAATACCAAACCCCCTTTCCACAGGTAGTCTACCTTTTTTACCAGAAGTTGAAAAAGAACATCCCAAACCATTTCCCACATTAACCTCATTATCAATATAATTGTTATATTTAGAGAAATGCGAATAATTTGCTCTATGAGTAAAAAAACCTCTATCAGCATTCGCTAGACAATTTTTTTTTCCTGAAATTAGATTTAGAAAAGTCACCAGAAAAATTACTATTATACTTTTTTGGAACAGAATGTGAATATCCATCCTTCAATATATACTTTTTATCAGGAAAATTATCATAATATCCCAGCGATGAATTATTAACAGAAAAGCCAGAAAACTTGTTAAATTTTTCATCATCATTAAGTCTAGAAAATTGTTTTTGATATTTATCAGACTGCCTATAAATTTTAGTTTTATAAACTTTTCCTTTATTGTATCTTGTACTATTATCAATTCCACATCCAATATATTCATCACATGAATGAAAATCCTGATCTAATATCTTATTATTACCTTTATAATCAACATTATAAATGCTATTGTTTTTATTTTTATCTTTTTTCCCAACACTGTTTTTATCTTTATCTCTAATAAAGAATGAGGACTTGGGCAACTTTTCTAAGGTATTATTACCCTTAAAAGATGAATTAACATCACCACCACAATCAACCTCAGCAATATCCCCCAAAACTTGTGTTTCCAATAAATCACATTGTATACCTACATCACCAGAAATAACACCATCACCAATAGCTTTAGATTCCTTCACACCAAATTTTGCCATATTCATAATCATGCTATAAACTTCCTGAAGAGACATAGATTTTAATAATTCAAAAGTAAAACCAGCCAAGTCTACTTTTCTACTTTCCTTATCTTGAAGCAAATTAACTATATCCACATTAGAACTAGAATTTAAACTCCTATCAATACCTAAATTATTATCACTTTTATCTTTAACACTATCTCTATTATAATTATCCCTTTCAGAAATATTATCAATATGTATATCCGATTCCACATCTATAAGATCATTATTATTAACTATATCCACAGTAGAACTAGAATTTAAACTCCTATCAATAGCTAAATTATTATCACTATTACCTTCAACACTATCTCCATTATATCTATCTCTTTCAGAAATATTTTCAATATGTATATCAGATTCCACATCTATAAGATCATTATTATCTGTTGACCTAACATTCCCAATATTCCTCATTTTATCCACAGACAATTGATTACATTCTATACAATGGAAAAAACCCAAACCAACAGAATCAAAAATTTTTGCATCAGACCTGGACAAATTCAAACAAGATATATGAAAATACCCTTGACAAAAACCAGAGCACTTAATTCCATTATCCGCATCTGACAATTCTACATTACAATAAGTACATTTAACCCCAACTACATTTAAACCCAAACCATATGTAGAAGAATCCATTACTAAAACATCAGGATCATTACCAATATTAATATCAGCAAATGGTGTAGTAAGATTATCTGAATTATCTATTTTGTGCTCAGTATTATAATAATGATTACAAAATTCACATATGAATTCCGGACCATTATCATTAAAGATTTTAAAATCACTTAATTTATAACAATCCAAATGATACTTTAGCCCACAAAAACCAGCGCACTTTAAATATTTTTGTCTGCCATAAATATTACATAAGCAGAGAGGACATCTGATAGCAAAAGGTGCCATTAATTATAATACAAAAATAAAAAAATATAACTATAAAATATACAAATTTTCCATTAACCTATACAAATCATATATATACACAAAACTTTAAAAAAAAAAAAAAATTCACATCCAACATGTAAAAATCTGTAATATATTAAAGAGAGTAACTTCTTCTTTTCTCTCCTTCACTATTCTCAGATTCTCCAATATATATTAACAATGTCCAAAATAAAAATTGTTGAAAATATCAAAGTCACTATGTACTAATTATTAATAAAATGAAATTTTATGTTTCTGTTATTTAAAAATAAAATAATAGACATTAGAAATCCCATTGATTATGTTTCAAATAAAAACACATACAAAAAACCATGTTAAAAAAAAAAAAAAAAAAAAACTTGAGTCATATAAATTAAACCATGATAATAGTTTCCAAAAATAAAAATAAGCTTCAGTAATAAAATTCTCCAGGCGTATTAGTTCTAAATGCAGATCACTTTAAAAAAATGACACTAAAAAATCCATTTACTTCTAAAATTCCAAAGGTATTCCTTTAAATAATTTTAAGGTATTTCATTAAATAATTTTAAGGTCAAAGCAGTTTTCAATGATGAATTATATTAAAACAATAGAAATGCTAAAACACATTTTGATCCAATTCAATGTTACAGAAAATATAAGTTTCAGTAATAAAATTCTCCAGGCGTTTTAGTTCCAAAAGCAGATCACTTTAAAAAAAAAAAAAAAAAAAAAAACACTAAAAAATCCATTTACTTCTAAAATTCCAAAGGCGTAATTATATCTCAGTAAACAATCTATTAAAAGAAGGTATTCCATTAAATAATTTTAAGGTCAAAGCAGTTTACAATGATGAATTATATTAGAACAATAGAAATGCTAAAAATCGTTAAAAAAAAAAACACATTTTGATCCAATTCAATGTTACAGAAAATATGCTCATATTAATTCTTGATTAAAGGTTTATAAAATGTATAAGTCTGATCCAATTCAATGTTACAGAAAATATAAGTTTCAGTAATAAAATTCTCCAGGCGTTTTAGTTCCAAATGCAGATCACTTTAAAAAAAAAAAACTAAATAATAATAATAATAATAATAATAATAATAATAATAATAATAATAATAATAATAATAATAATAATAATAATAATAATAATAATAATAATAATAATAATAATAATAATAATAATAATAATAATAATAATAATAATGTTTATTATTTAAAACAATATCAAGAAAATATTTACAATCAATTTTACTACAAGCATTGCCAACATGGCACTGGAATCTTTTTATTACAAATATTTTGACTTTGTTTAAAATTTTATTTTAGCTTACAAAATAAAATAAAAATAATATGAACAATTTCTTTAGCTTCAATTACTGAATACTTATCTGAGATTCTTTCAAATGTGTTGTTTTAATAAACAAAATACTCAATAATGAATACCTATAATAGCAAACAAAAGCTATTTAATACCAAATTCTAATCTCTTTTAAAACAATCAGAGATTTCAAATTTTTAAAACTTAAATAAAATAAACAGAGTCTAATAATAACAATTCTATTTCTTTATTATAATTATTAGCATATTAACAACATGGTAGTGTTATCTAACAATCACAATAACATATAAGAAGCTGGAATTTATAATTCTGAACTTAACAAATACTAAGCTGGAATAATCATACTTAGCATGTATTTAAAAAAATATTATCGCCAGTTTTATACTGACATCACTAGGATTATAGCTAGTG
This sequence comes from Epiperipatus broadwayi, assembly GCA_028023455.1. Lineage (NCBI taxonomy): Eukaryota > Metazoa > Onychophora > Udeonychophora > Euonychophora > Peripatidae > Epiperipatus > Epiperipatus broadwayi. The sequence goes on along the minus strand of JAQFVV010006261.1, from coordinate 4,338,085 downwards.
ACATGATTAAGCAAATCTTTTAGCTAACTTTAAATTAAATAAAATATGTGGGCCACTCATTCATCAGAGGTCATTCATAGCTTTTTTTCAAAATAAATTTTGTCCACATAAAATATTACCCTGAATGTGTGTTAAAATTAAAGACCTAAAAGCTTACAAATCCAGCGGTGAAAATCTGGATGAACATATTGAAATTAGTATGTGTGAATTGCCTCTTATACCATATGCATAATTTAACATACTTAAAATAAACATAGATTATTGTGGGTTGGCTGGTGCGTGATAAAACTATCATGGCAACATAATTCAAACATTGGTATACCTATGAGCCCTAAAATAGCTACCACTACCTGAAAAAACAAAGTTCCTCAAACAAGCATATCTTAACACAACAAACCTAAAACAAAATGCAACATCACCTACTGTAAAGGAACTTAGCATTAATTCATCATGAATGATAGGCCCAAAATATAAAAACACATATGCTCTGCAGAGCTGGATAAGAATGTGGTGGCTTTCAAAAATACTTAACTTTGAAGCAGAAAATAGAATGCCTGGATCTTGTCTACAGTGCATCAGGAACAGGAAAGATGCACCAGGAAAGCATGATCCTCTCTCATGGAATTACAATGCTAATAAATGTGATAATCATCACTAAAACATGCAACTATAAGATATACAATAACCCACAATGTGCACAAGCACTATCAATTCATGGAAGAGCAATACAATAAGGATAGAGGATCTTGTCTACCCCATAAAGCAATCTCAAAATAGTTAACAAAGCCTAATTCTATGAGGCTAACAAATACAAACTAATGATAAGATATATACTTAATGTGAATTAGCTAAGTTATCACTAAGAAATGTAAAATAGTGACACATATATCTAATGCAAGAACCAACAAAGCAAAATTGAGTCAATCAACTACTATAAGAAATACTTTAAAATTAAATGCACATAAAAAAATTTAGGCAAAGGCACAATGCACACGTAATAAAATATTAAATACTAAAAAATATTGTGACTCATGGACATTAAATAATTGCAAATAAACATGCGAGAATACTAATTCTCAATGCATATAAAAAATATTTGCAGGTATTAATAATGTAGCATTCATAAAATAAATGAATGGAAACTCTCTGATAAACCTTTTTGGCTGAATTAGAATAAAAACTTCTATTTTTATCATTATTTCTTTTTTTAAAAAAAATCAGAAAATTACAAATAAAAAGTTAAGCTAATATCCACTTTGGCACCTATTGGAGCCAAGTAAAGTTTCACATATGTACAATATATATAATACTATTAAATTGTGCTTTCACACTTCTAACGTAAAGCTATAACAATAAATTGAAAATTACATTATAGCTTTACGTTAGAAGTGTGAAAGCACGATTTAATAGTATTATATTGGACAAATGTAAAGTATAAATATACAGGTTATTACTTTTTATATATATATATATATATATATATATATATATATATATATATATATATATATATATATATATATATATATATATATATATATATATATATATGGCTTTGTTTCCCAATATTACATTGTTTTTGGTTAATCACATTTTTTTACATTACTTTAATAAATCTTAATATGTGAGTGTTATTAATTGGATGTCACACTTTGCTGCTTATTAGTCTGTCTTAATTTTATCTTTGGCTCATTACTATTATGCCTATATCTATTGTATATCTTTTCATAACTAATTTATTGCCTGATTCCGCATACTGTAGGTGCTGCTCCTCCCCAGATTTTAATCATTTGTTTTCTTGGTAAGTATTTTAAGCATTTCCCAAAGTACTTTTCTCATCCTTTATCCAGTTTTTAAATCCAATTATGTTTCAGTTATCAAATATTAATGAACATTTTATTTTTCATATTGTTCTAATTGTGTGGATAAGTATCATATCATTGTGTTGATCAAATCTTATGATATGTATGCTAATCATAACTTTTAGATTAATGATTGAGGTTTTGAATATTTTTATCCTTATTTGTTTAAATGCTCTACATTTTTTGAACAGGCGTGTAAATGTTTCTTCACTGCACTTTCAGGTTGTACACTCTTGTTTTAGATTCATATGTAGTTTTCTATTTAAAAATGTTGTCATGGGATGTATCCCATTCATCAATTTATAGATGGTTTTATGTATTTTTAGGGTATATAAATTGACCAAAAGTTTTTTTAGGATTCTACTTAGTGATATGTTTAAATGTGATTTTCCCTGATACTTGTTACTTTTTAAAGAATAATTTTAGCCTTTCTGAAATAGCATATTTAGCTCACCTTGTAAGTTCTTTTATTCTATAAGTAATTTGACCACAAAGGATATTGCTTCTTTTTTATCTTTTTATACAGTTTTATGTCACATTCTGGTGGATTGAAAGTTTTACTCTTTGTTACATTTATTAGAGTTTTTGCTTTAATAAATGATACAAATTTTCTTAGATCTATTACATTGAGCCTTCTTTTATTAATTGATAATTATAGCATTGCCATTGAGATTATTTTGGTTGTCCTTCCCCAAATGTACTTTTTTGCTATTATGTATATTTTGTTTACTGTATTGTTGTATATGTTTATCCAAGGACTGTTGTAACTTAATAATTCTGTGGTTATTTCATTAAACATTTTGGCCCTAGTTACTTCATATAATTTTATTGGTGAATGATTTTTTTTTCAGTGATTTTATGTTTGATTACCTGTTTAGTTGTTTAGATAGCTCTTTATCCTAGTTTTCTATTGGTAAAGAGGCATTCCTAGGAATATTGATGGATTTGATTAGAAATCTCTAGGAATTTTGTTTTATCAGTGATAAAAGTTTATTCATCACTAAACAGATACAAATACATTTAAAAAGGTTTACAAAGAAGTGATTCCATGGTAAAATGAAAAATTTAGGAGCAACATGGTGAAAGAAGGGGATACATAAAAAAAGAAAAAGGGATGTGGAAATGGTGTGTAGTCCAGGCAAAGAATAACCTTTGGTTGCAAGTCCAAGATGCTCATCCTCATTTAGCAAGTGACCACATGGGTCACAAGCATTCATATGGATGAGTCCCCTGACAGAGGCTGAGTGGGTGGGAGTTGGAAATTACCCAGGTATATCTAAGGTGCAAAAGTGGTGTTAGTTTGGTATCTCTGGTTTTAAATAAGTGAGTTAGGTCCAATAGTTTTTGATTCAGTGAGTTTACTCTCTGATCAAAAATAATAGAACATTGGTGAATCTGATAATTGCAAAAATACCTGCTTCAATGGGTTTTCAGAGATTGAAGATGGTGTTCTTGTGCAAGAAAAGGCAGGAGTTGATGACATGTCTCACCTCAAGCAAAAAAGGACATTTGAGTAGGAAGTTTGGAGAGTGTCATTGTTGGTTTTACAGAGAGACCATAGAGGGGAGATCTTGGTGAAATCCCTATGGATGACCAAATATTGATTGGTAGGAAGGGAGTGAAGGTTGATTTCGAGGAGGAAATCAAGGAAATTTTGCCTCAAAGACCACCTTTTGAATTTGTGGAATAATTTAGCATTGGTAAGTTTGAGGAATGTAGAGGAGACAATGGATGAGTCTATAGTCTGATCAAAAATCTCCCAGTACTTTAATTTGCTGTGGATGGAAGATATAGCAAAGCCAGCCTTTTGAAGAATGTTGGCAATGAGTGTGGTTCATGACCTGGGCCTGCCATTGAGAGAAAAAGTGTCAGTGGGAGTGATAATGATGTGCACAAGATTGGCATAAAAATGACTTATGAGTGTGATGATAATGTTGTGAGTTTTCTGGATCAGGTAGGTGGATGGAGTGCAGACCCAGCCCATTGATGTTTTTTAGAAAAAAAACCAAGTTCTTTTTAAGCTGACATCACTTTTCTGTCCCAGAGAAAATGGGTGCAGGGGGCATTGACTTTGGATATGAAGAAATGTTTTGGTAGAATGATGGTGAAGTATTATGCTATCTTGGGAAATCTTTGAGAGTGACTTTCCCATAAAGGGAGAGTTAGATGCCTGTGATAGCACAGGATGGAAAATATACTTTGATACAAATGCATTTTGAACCCAAACCCTCATCCCCTTAGGAGATAACATGAGAGGGATCTGAGGATATTGTGTGGCTTGGCATTAAAGGTGGAAGGGATTTGTTTCCCAGAAGAAAGTTGCCAGGCTGCTGATTTTTCATAGCTGAATTCCAGCCTGTATGTTTCTATGTACCAGGTGAGGATCTGTTGAAGGTTGGGGATAAGATCAACTGAGGGAAAAGAGATGACAATGTCATCTACGTAAGCAAGTCATTTGATCCTTTTCCCAGCCCAGGAATGAGAATTTCCAAGGAGGTCATATTTGAGCCTGAGCAAGAGGTGGTTGATAAATTCAATGAATAACAATGTGCTCAGTGAAGAGCCCTGAAAAATAGCTATGTTGTGTATGAAGCCAGGGACAACTTTCCCATCAAGCATAACTAGGATTTCCCAGTTGGAAAGGAGATTGTGGAGGATAAACATGAGGGCCTCTGGAATGTTAAGGTCTCTGAGGATATCAAGGATCAGGATGATTCTGACAAAGTCAAAGGCTGCACAGATGTCCAGCTGGACAGGAATGGGCCTGCTACTTCAAAACAGCCTAACATGTTTAGTGATCAACTTAAAGAGTGTGGCAATCCCAAGCATGGAGCACTCTTTACAACCAAACTGTGAGGCCAAAAGGGCAGGGAATATGAGTTGTTCTAGTGACTTTTTGATTGTAGACTCAATAAGATTTACAAGCAAGGGGTCATTGAAATTGGCCTAAGATACTTAAGCGCAGTAGGCAGCAAATCTTTTGTAAGGAAAGGGACCAATGCAACTGGATTTAGACCCTCAATAATGTAAGTGCCTGAGGCCAACTTGTTAATCATGTTGAGGATGATGGAGTTGATGAACTGATTTAGGTGAAAAGGGAAGAACTTGGGATAGCATTAAGACCAGGGTGGATGCAGTCAGGTCAACTTTTCAGTTTGTTAAGTAGTGCAGCCTGGGTGATGCCAGGACCAGAATTGACTCCTTAGGGATGATTGCATGGTGAAAGAAAGGATGTCCACTTTGAGAAGCATGTGTTTGTAATGGTTTCTTGAAAGAAAGAGCAATTCCTGATGTAAAAAGTATTTGTTGTTCACCATGATAGACACAGGAGTGGTTTGCTTCCTGTAGAAACCAAGAACCCACCCAAGGTAACTTCTGGTCTAACAATGCTGATTCCCAATGTATCTTTATGTACATTTGACCAAGATGTAGTTGGTCCAAGGTCCTTTGAGTATCACGCTATTGATGTTTTGGTTAAATGATAGAGCTATTGTCTGATGGCTCACTCTTCTGATCATTCAGTTGCTCTGAAATTTTGTCCATTGAAGCCAGCAACTTTTGGGAATTCCAGGTGTATTTTTGGATGGCAGCTTGAAGGATTTCTACAAATGCTATCCATGCAGAGATGGGTTCCTTTGGAAGGATCTTGATTTTATGAAGGTATATATAAATTTGTGAAATCAGTGCTATTGGTGTGTATTGTTTGCTGAAGAATCATATTGTTCTTCTGAGACCAAAGTTTGCAGGATGGCCAGAGTCAATGTCAAGAGAAAGGTGTAATGCTTTGTGATCCAAAAAAGGTATTGTTTGAAGTGTTGGTTCAGTGAATAATAAATTTAATGAGGGTTTCGTTTGAAGCAGTCAATCTTAACTTAAGATTGAGCTTCATGTTTCCACCTACTAACCTGTGTTTAAACCCTATATCCCATCCAGCTCCTTTTGTCATGTATATATATATTTTATGTATACATTTGAGATGCACACCTAAATTATAAAATTTTAACTTTTAAATTAACATTTTTATTATTGTTAATTTTATGATTATTAATTCTTTTTATTAAAATACATAGGTGTGGCTTTTATATATATATATATATATATGTGTGTGTGTGTGTGTGTGTGTGTGAGCAAAATACTAACAAAATATTGATTTTTGTAAATATTTTATTATACATCATTTTTAAACTTTTTCTTTTTAAAGTATTTTTTTCTTTTAAACTGTATATTTTGTAAAATATAATATGGAAGATGCTATAGTTAATTGTGTAATAATAATTAAAGGGTTGGAAGCACTATTGTTTTAATCTGGGGAAGGTATTTTTAATTAAAATTTTTACTTAAAATGGGACTAAGATTAAAGATACTTTTGTTATAAACATTTTGTCAAATCTATTTCTAATCTGGAAATAGATTTGAATTTGTTTTTGGACGTTATCTTACTGTTGCATCTTCAAAAACAATTGATAAAGAAAAGTATAAAATGGCTGCATTTTGAATCACAGGGAGATTAGATTAGCTACTATTCAGAGAACAGATTAGCTACCATTGAAAGAACTGCAGTGAACATAACCCACACTGGTGTGAAAGTTAAAAAAATAATGATGTAGTAGTACATCCACTACCCTTCTCGGCCCTTCTGGGTCATTATCTCCCACCACCATGTCATTATGCTCCCATGAAGTGAAGTAAAAGCCCAATGGAGAATTCTGGAGTGCTAAATAAAAGTTTGCTGTCATATAAGAATGGATATGCATGAGCTGGACTTTTTAATATGAACTATTAAAATTGTGCAAGGTAAATTATTTCAAACTGCCACCATTGAAACTAAATCTAGTCTAATTCATCTATCAAGATCTCTTCTATGTGATTTAACTTTGTTTTGTTTTAGTATGTAATTTTCCCTTAAGTAAATGATTTTTATATATTTAATTTTTTCTCATATGCTCTCATTTTCTTTAATTTTGGTGCTGTCATTTATTTATAGTTATTCATTACTTGATTTTATATGTCTATTTTGTTTATTAATATGCCAATCTCATTCAATCTGACAAGTTGAATTTTCTAAAATCCTTTTTTTCTTTTAAGTAAGCCATCATTAATTAAGTTTAATAATGTTCCCTTAAAATATAATAATGTGTTGTTAAATAATACACTCGCCAGATTGTTTTACGAGCCAACATTTTATTTATGTTTTAGTATAAAAAAATATATTTGTTTAACACTGGATTTTCTACCTTGGGTGAATCCAGAACTCAGGCTAATTAATGCTTTGAAATTTTAAAATATTATTTATTCATTTCTGAAAAGGTGACCTATTAGTTGTTTTCTATAACTGCTAGCTTTCTTTTATTTTCCATACTCTTAAAATATCAAATATGGTACATAAATATTCTCTGTTCTTGTAAAATCCACGAAGGTGGGATTGAATTATTTTAAATAGTAGAAAAAGAAAGGGGATAAATCTTAATGTTTGTTTTACTTAATCATATCTTAATGTATATTTTATTAAATCTTAATGTTTTTTTACTAGGTAAAATCTTAATGTATATTTTATTAAAAAAAATCTCTCTCTATACTAATGTAAATTCTTATAACATGTAATGGGGAATTCTTCTAATTCAAAAATCATCCACTTTCCACTACCTCAAGCAGAGAGAAATATGGAAATAAACTAATCATTTCCGTACCTGACCGAATCTGTCAGCCATACGGATATAGCTTCCAGACTATTTTTCCCGATCAGCTTTCTCCCGACTGCTGTAAGATATTACTGTTACAGCGCTTGGCTAATTTATAAATTTTATGGGCTAAAACACTGCACCATCAATGTTCACGTGCCAATTTAATGACTAAAAAAGAATATCAACATGAATAATAGTTTACCCCCTCCCCTCTCTAATGTTAAACTATTTTTTGGAGTGGCGAAGAACAAGGCGAGACAGATTTAGATAAATTAATACATTTTTTATTAATAATAATGTTTGATAAAAAAAAAACATAAGAAATATTAACATAAAATTAACCATATTATATTTTGATAGTGCTTAAGGAATAAATATTTGAATTCTACCAATACATAAATACTTAAAATAACTAATTGAAATTCTTATAAATGTTTCCATTTATAATCGTTAGATCACTGTCTTCATAAGAGTGTCATTTCTTCAGGAGGCTTTGGCCTGTCTATTGATTTAAGTGCACTTATGCGTTTTAAATTTTCAAGTTACCTAGGGTTTAGTCTTTGAGTTCCTTCCGATGGGTCGACCGTCACTGGTTTTCTCCACTTCTTTAGGAGGGACGGTCGCCTATCATATTTGGCGGTGTGTAGCTTCTTGGTTATTCAGGCACAGAGGATGAGGCATCACAAGCAGGGCAACTACAGGAATCCACAGGCAGGCGTTACTACAGCAGTTGTTACATTATAGCAGAACCATGGTACAGACGGTCCGGATCGACCAGCGATCATGAAGGCCTTAGCCAGCCATAGTGTGAGGCACCGTAGTAGATGTCATATTGGCTACTATATCGATTGTTCTTGAGCCGCAAAATTTCACTCTCGACTCAAGTCTGCTCTAATCTCTCCTACACTCTCTAGTCCCCTAACCTCCTTTTTAATTAAAATTCCAATGGTCCTTTGTCCTTCGGTTCTTTGTTTCCACTTGTTGTTGACACCTTCCATGCTATGCCTTTGGCCATATTTAAACTTATTTTACATGATTTTATAGCACCATTTACATTTTACTTATTTCTTTATTTTCTTTAATTAATTACACAATTTTAGTATATGTTTTTTTTTTCATTTAAATTTAAATTTCGACGATCATTTATTTTTATTTAAACTCATGCTTTAACTATACTCCATAAAACCCGCATTTCGTTTGTGTCAAAGGTGTACTTTGAAACATAGTTCTTATCTTTTGAACATATTAAATTTCTAGGTTTTTTTCTTTCCACGCTACCAAGTTTTTCCTTTAAACTTTATTTTCCCCAAAATCATATTTACTACATGTTTTCTTTATGTTTCTTTTCTGCTTTAATTTTTCTAGCTTATGTTTTTAATATTATAATTTAATATTTTACTTTTCTCGAAATTCAGACTTTGAATAGCAAAGATAACGATCTTGGTAACTCTAGTTCCCTCTCCTTTCCTTTGTTTTATTAATTTTCAACATTTCTTGATTTTGTTAACTTTTAAGCTCGTTTTTCTTTCTTTATTTATTTATTTATTTCCAACCCGAACATTTCTAAGTTTTGTATGTTTTACATATACATGTGTGACTGCAGTATGTGCGATCATCACAATATATATATATATTGTAACGATATATAAATATGTCGTTACATTAATTTAAAATAAAAACTTAAAAGTTCACAAATAAAAGTAAAAAACTAAATGCTAAAATTAAAATGTTTGTTAAACGTATATACATTTGCACAGATGCCAAACTTTAAAAATATTTTTTTTTAAAAAACAAATAAATAAGTATTTGAACGTACTTTTTTATAAAAAAAAGTACAAGATTTAAAAATAAAAACAGGTAATAATTAATTCTTGTAATCTGTAAATGGAAATGATTGTTTATAAATTGTTTGAAAAGCAAGCTAGCCTTGGGCTCTTGTATAATTAAAATGATCTGATGAAAGATAAATAAGAAGAAAAGAGAATGCTTGACCAATGGAAGCACTAAGCCTTGGCTCGGACCCTAACGAAAGTGATGGATTAGTGACTTTTGTTGATTGAATCCGTGGATTAATATATAAAGGGAAATACATTTTTTCTGACAGTTCCAGAATTTTGTGTTTGAGAGATGGGGTAGGATGCACAACAACTCTCTATAAAAAAATAATGAAAAGACTGATACCTTAACAGCTATCCTCAGAACTATTTCCAATGGAGGCCATGGGAATTAAAAGAGAAACTGGCTTTCTACCGTAAGCTATATTGACATGAACTCTAAATATAAAAATAATTAAAACTTCGTTCAAGCTTGCTTCTATTGACTTTTTAAGTTTAAAATCAAATTAATAACGTTTATTTTATATGTTTTCCGATTGATAAAATCATTTCCTTTTTTTTCTTATTGTATAATTATTTATTGTTTAAATTTTAAATGTGAATTTAGGTTGGGTATGGGTTGCTAGTTCGTCAGTGGTTGTTATGTTGAGTTTTTATTTGTTAAAATATATAGGTCACGTGTTATGTGAGCTTTACGATGAATGCCATGGGGCCTGGGTTTCCCTTTGCAACTGACGTTATCGTGTTTTGTTTTTTATCGATTGTGTTTAATTTGGTGTTTTTGACGTGGAATCGTGCGGATCTATACTCAACATTTTAAAAACAAATTTATAAAAATAATCTGTGCGAACGTATGTAAATGTTAAATTTAAGTCGGGTGTGAATGTAGGTTATTCATTTCGTAGTTAAATTGGTTCAATGGATTGGATATATTTGTGTAATTGTAGATGTAGTATGAGATCCGCTATGGGCAGGATTATATATATACGCCACACACCTTCTGTTTGCCTATGGATGGGTTTGTAAGATGGCAAAGGACCGCAGTCCATTCCTATGGAGTTTTATGTTTATTGTTCTACTCGCCAACAGATGTGACATTCCTGTTGGTGGAGAGACAATGTCTTCTCTAATTCTACTTACTGATCAGTGTACATTCCTGACAGTATAGTATTTTGTGTTGTCATATTTTCATGCTACATTGAATACATAACTGTATCAGATGGATTGGCACCGATTTGATTGCGAAATTTGTTGTCTCAGGTTAAATCAGGGAAGAATATTTTCTTTTCAAATGCAGAGCTATGTAGTCTATTCATACTTGACTCCTAAATAAATATTAAACTCATGGTTGTAATTTACTTAAATGTAAAACTAAAGATTAATAGAAAATCTAAAATGTTGAATTTATTCCTCAAAATTTAAATGTTATTTTATATGTGCGTAAATAAATATTTTTATGTGTTAATTTCTGGCAGTGGCTTTTATTCTTTTATATTTAAGATATAAAATTTATATTTTATTATCTCTGCTATTCCACTGAGCTAGTGACTTGGGCTAACAATCTGAATATTTAAATAAAGTGGAATCTTAACAGCGTGTATCTGCCTACTCTATAAATTTTTCTAGGTTTAAATGCCTAGATGGCACCTTGTAGAGCAGATATGTAGTTTGCGGTTAGATTCGATCATCACTTTCATTTCGTTCATTATAATATATATATATATATAACTGCATAGTGTATTATTTGTCTAAATTATGGTTTTCAAACAAGGGTCATTTATTTTTAGAGGAGTAAATTATATTTCATGTTGTTAGTGACATTCATTCATACTGCATTACTGACATTCAGCCTGATATTCATGTTTTTATATATGTGCTTCTTAATCTGGGAAGTTGTGACAAGATCAAACCCATAGATTTCTCATTATGTCCTGTCCCATGGGGATTTATTTCATATAAAAAATGCCTCTGGTGGTGATCCCATAAGTTTGCCGCATGCTATGCATATCTAATTTCTTCGTATAAAAAGGCCTCTGGCGGTGATCCCTAAGTTTGGCATATGCTATGCTTATCCACTTTCTTCATATCAAAGGCCTGCATGTCGGCGATGACCATGGCATGCCTATCCACTTCATTTTCATCCAAAAGCATGACTTTTCCTGTTATTTTTAGGCTATTGTGTCAGCACCCCAAACTTCTTCCTATTATTATTTTTTTTGCTTCATGACCCAGTTTTAATGCTCTAATATTAAAAGTGTGCTCTGCTCAAAATATATATTTATAAATGCCAAATATTACTAGCTAAATTAATTACTAATATTATTTTAGATTTATTATTCAATTCCATCATCGTATTTTGTTATTTATCCATTTAAGAGTATTTGCCTTGGGAAAAATAAAGCATTCTTCTTACCAGTGCTAATTAACAGAAGTTTCTTTAAATATTTTGTCATATAATCAAATATCATTTTCAAATATGTTTTCAAATGTATTTTATTTACTTTCACAACCTCAGTGGCATGAAAATAGTTTGTATTATATCTGTAAAGAATCTCAGAATGCTCCCCAAAGTAATAATGTCACTCACCATGTTTCAGAACCATAAATCAAAGCATTAATGGCACTATTTTGTAATTCTTTGTAATAATTGATTGGCATCTTAATATTGGACCCACCAAAGATGTGCGTATAGTATATATTATATAATTAATAAAAGAGCATATGAGAAATAATAGCATGAATGACAATATAATTATCTATCATTTGGTAGACCGAGACTTAATTTATAAATGTATGTAAATAATTTGTTATTATATTAAACTATATTTTTATTGTCTACCTTATTAGAGTAGTTTGAATTCCTCTCTTCTCCACTTCCAAAAGTACAGCCATGCTTATATATATATATATATATATATATATATATGACTAAACTAATATATATATATATATATATTAGTTTAGTCATAGTGATAGATGTCTCATTTTGCCTTCTCATGCTTTGCTAGTGGGCTGGATGAAGATTAATTCTCATGTGCCATTACTATTAAGTTATTCATTAGGTGTTTGATCTGGGGCTTTGAGAATGGATTCGAATTCAGGCTGGTCCCTGACCTAAATCTCAGGCTTGACTGGGTTTAAAGTACAATTGTGAATTCCAGCTCATGTTAGATGGATAAACATGTTTTGACCGGTACAATCTTTGAAGAGTAGATATAAATAGATCATAAACCATATGACATGCTCAAATTGCACCTCTCTGATAATACAGTGAGAGTGAAGATGAAAAATGGAAAAGTTGGTGGGAATCACATTATTAATTATGATGGTGACTCCTCTAGCAGATGCAAGGCAGTGAAATATTTGAATAAACTGAAGTTGGACAATGTGGAAATAATCCTGTCATTAAAGTGAGTGGAGAGTTTAATTTCTGCAAGAAAGAGAATGTTGGGAGAGTTGAGTTCATACCAGCATTTGAAAAAAAGAGCCTATGAATTAAATTTAAAGCCTGAATGTTTAAACCAACAACAGAGAGTGACATAGGGTGACATAAGGCAGAAATAAGGAATGGAGAAACAGTAGGAAAGTGGAGATTTTACAGTGAGAGGGGATGAACTGAGCTGGGAGAATGTTGAGGTATATGATTATTTTTTCTGCTGCTAGACTTGCACAATGATTCAGACTTGATGTCACTTGACATACCACTCTCTGAGTATATTTGAACAGGTAACTGTGACAGTGTGTGTAGGGTAGAGGCTGATGAGGCATGGGTTGAAACCAGAGCATTTCCCACTGAAAGTACTGTTTTTTTCACATATGTTTTGTGTCTCTGAGTTGCTCAGAGTTCAAGGAAAGGTTCCATTATGTTTTCACTGGGAATGTCAATGATGTAGTTCTGCCCATCAGAGTTGGTGTCACTATCCAATGAATTAGGGCATGCACAATTTTGAGGTTTGTAGTTTGTTGTGTAAGAGCCAGAGTTTGTAGACTCAGGCAGGATCATTACTGAGTTTGAGATAGTGGATATGTCCATCAAAGAGGGAGGATTTTGTAATGCAGCTGTAACAGGGAGCTGTGAAAAGTGAGTGAACTCAAAATTTTGTGGCACAGCAGCTGCTGGAATCTTACTAGAAGATATGGCAGTGGCAGAATGCTGAAAGGTTGGACTAGCATAAGATGAAAGAGAGAGGTTAGCTGGGGTAAGAAATTTCATGTGAGTTAGAACTTCATGAAGCTCAGATGTGATGTAGACCCTTTTTCTTTTGGGAAGTGTTGCATCTCTTTAGAGGGCAGTCACAAATGAGATGGTTGTGATCTTTGCAGATAAAGCATTAAGGCCTGATCTTCTTAATTGAGAAGATGAAGGACAATAGATTCATTGCTACAACTGTGGGAATACTTTCAGAAGAGATACCTTTTTGGATATAATTAAAATGAGGCTATGTTGGTGAAGGTGAGGCCATTGGTGAGAGAATCCCAAAGGTACTCAAATGAGATCACCTGTCCAAATGTACTCAAATGGGATCACCTGTCCAAATGTCTCAATGTATTTCTATATGTGCACCGTTTCCATCCCTATGTGACAGTTTTTGATAAACCCCCTGAGTATGGATGGCCTATTGGTGTTTATTGCAACCAAGAACATATTGTGTAAAAATGTTGAATCTATATTTGAAAGCTTGCCTTTGTATTGTGTTGTGAAATTATATTGTGATATACTAGTCATTGGGAAGGGTGATCATGAATCTCTGGAATGAGGTATGGGTGAATTAGATCAAGCTCTATGTGGCTTATTAATAATTTGCCATATGCCAGCAACGCTATTATAAGAATATAAAATCATGTGGTTTAAATACTAACATAAAGCCTTAAGTGGTTTAACAAATGTGTAATGAGATGTTAAAATAATGACCAATGTAAGATAAAGTCATTTATCAGAAGTTAAAACTATAAGTGATAAAGTATGCATTTCTCCCCTTTCTTGAAAAAATATTACTTTGTTTAACATATATAAAAAAACTAAAACTTGCACACTTAAAAAGTGCAAATAACAAAATAGTATTTGATCACCAGCCTTTTGGCGATGATGATCAATAAAGAAATTAATAAATTAACTGACACCAATATCCACCCCAGATTGTAATGTATTTATACATTTTGTATAATTTCACAGTAAAGTATATTTTTATTACAAAGCATAGATTCGTTTTAAAAGAGAAACTCAATCTTACAGCTATTTAGAAATAAATAACAAGAACTCATTAAGTAATTCCTCCCATTCCTTTCTATTCCACAGCAGGATATAGAAGTTTGTAAGACTGGATTTGATTGGCATTTACAAATAAAAATTAACTGAAATTATAAAAATAATTATTAAAATTAAATTATAACTGCACTAAATTATAAGAAAAATAAGAAGCATGCGTTGGATGAAATATTTTACAGCAAGATTAGTTTAAGTTATAGAGAATCGATACTAAGAAAATAATTATTAGTTTAACATGCTTGCTGATTAGAGAGTTAAAAAAAGAGATTAAACATAAACAAAACATTAATTTTAAAGTGTTAGGAGTTAGACTTAAGGTAAGGCTATGATAATAACTACAGGCTTGTTACCTCATGATTCTATGGGATAAAATACGGACGAATCTTCTGTGGAAGGTGACATTCTTTAATTGGTAGGAACTACATCTCTGCATGGCCAAGAGTCAGGCTGAAGATGGAGGAGAAGACAGCTTAGGTCGCTCTACCTAAAAACCATTTTAAAAACCAAAGAGTCATGAAGTCGGTTTAGCAGCAATGGACTGAATTCTCTCACAATAGATTTTCAGCTCTATTTGTACCAGTTTTGAGTATTCAAAGAATGTTTTAATTAAACTTCTTAACTCTAATTGAGTCTTTAATTTACATAAATATTTTCTCTATTGTTATTGGAGATGCATTTACTAGATAACTGTCCAAAAATAAATTCAAATCAATTTCCAGATTGGCAATAGATTTGATTAAAATGTTAACAGCTAACATAAAATCAATTAGCTTTGTTTTAAATTTTACTTTCATTAACTTTGATTTAAACATTTTTTTTTAAAACTATGAAACAAACTAATGATCCCACCCCTTTAATTACTTTTGGACAGTCAGCGGTTGCATCTTCCATTTTGAATTTTTATGTAATTAAAAGAAAAATAATTACAAAGTATTAAAAATATAAGTAAAAAAGTATATAATTTTTAAAAGACAAAAATATTTACAGCATTTAGTATTTTTAATTATATATATATATATATATATATATATATATATATATATATATATATATATATATATATATATATATATATATATATATATATATATATATATATATATATATATCTGAGTCTCATCCATTGAAGTTAATATTTAAAATAATTAATGAAACATTTTATTTAAGATTTATATTTATAAATGTCATAGTCACTTCTCAGAAATACACATATAACTTATATACATATGACAAAAAGGAGCAGGGTGAAATGTGGGTTAAGTGGTAAAATAATAAAGCTCGATCTTGGGCTAAGATTGACTGCTACAATATTAAGATTTATTTTCATCTTGGTTAGTATAGCAATATCATATTATATACAATCTGTAATTTTATTTACTTTATTTGGGCAATTTATACCTCTTATCTTTAGTGTTATTATGTTATGACATATATTCATTTTCAATTAAAGATTTTTTGAGATGGTATTCTATTATATATTCATTTATTTTTTCAGTGTTTATTTTTGTCTTAATTTGTTTATTGGTTCCTTGTGCCTTAAAGTTTGTTTACATTTAATATTGGAAATGTGCTTTCTTTTCTTACATCAGTTTCTTCATCTATACTTGTTTCATTGTTTTTGTTATCTTTAGTTATTTCTGTTTCTTTGACTTTGCTGTTATTTTCCATTTCTTCTCTGTTTTTGTTAAATGTGGTGATTGTTCTTACTTTAATTGCACATTTCTTGACGACTTCAACAATATTCAATTCTTCTTGCTCTTTTGCTTCCCATTCACTACTATGTTTATCCAGGTTTTTTTTAGTTATAGTGTTACATATATGTTTATCTCTGTTGAATTTGTTGCATTTTATACAATTTATGGCTTCACATCCTGCTGCTATATGCCCCACTTTGTTGAATTTGAAACATAGTGGTGGCCTGCCCTTCAGTATGATAGATATGTGCATTTGGTCTTTAATCATTCTAAGAGGTAACTGCTCTTTTAGGATGCCTTTTTTTAGTTTTAGTAGTATTTTTCACATGTTTGTAGGGATTTGGAATTCAATGCTTGAGTCATCTCTCTTTCCATAGATATTTTTTCTACAAAGTTATTTATTTGTGTTTTGAAGAACTCTTCATTAAAAGTTGGTGGTGTATATAAAATTTGTACCATAGACCAAGGGGTTGGCTCTTTTGAGACATACAATATTTTCCATCCTTTTTCTTCTTTTATCAGTTCTTCTGCTAACTCTCTTTGCTCTATGTTATTATATTCTATTAAGACAAATGCTCTGGGATGGGGGAAAGGTTGTGTGTTTTATCAAGTCTATTAAATTATATGAACTCAATAATTTTTAGTATTCGCTTAGATCTGGTTTATCCAGTATGTGTTCACCATTTTTATCATTTATTTGTACAATTAAGCTCAAGATTGATGTACTTATTGTCATGCAATTATTGAATATATTTTTTCCAATAAAAGTTTATTTTCACACAAATGATTTCGAAGTTGGCTTCCGTGTGTATTGTACTTCCTCTATTTGATCAGATAATGAAGCGAAGAAGATTTTTTCAATTTTATTTTGTTCTTTATTTGAATTATTCTCTTTTAGCTTTTTTCGACATGCTTAATAGTATTGTTTGGTTCTTCTATAGGATAATTATCGTGTTCGTTATTATTTTTATAATTTTCAGCTTTTTTTTTTTTTTGCATCTTGTGGAAATTTCCCAGTCAACGTCATTTTGCTCTACTATCTTATAGTTTAAGCATTGCTTGTTTGTTACTTTTGTTTTTCATGGCTGCTGTTCTTAATGAGTTTTTATTTATCATTGTTTTTTTCTAAATCTTTGCTTACCTCTTTTTTGCTTTTTAGCTCCGGATTACTAAATGTTTTTCTTAATTTATTAACGTAACTATTTCGCATTAATTTGTTTTTGTGGTTCTAAGCTTTCATTAATGGCCACATCTTGTCGCTAATTATTTTAATGGGTTTATTTTTATAACAATTTAATATTTTATTAGATTTCTTTTTCAATTTATTTTTTTTCTTCTTCTTGGGTACTTGTAGTTTTTCTTTCTATTAGCATTTTTTTCTTTTTTTTTCTACCATAAAATATTGTTTTTTTCTTGGAGACTTTACGCTTTTTATGTGCAGGTTGTATAATATTAAACGAAATAAATAATATTCAAATTATTATTTTTCAGGAATTAATTTCACACTATAACAATAATATAAAAAGCTCATATCTTTTACGTAAAACAATGTTTCTATAGAATATGACTAAACAAAAATGGGCATTTTGTGATTGCATCCTACTCTTGTCTTGTAGCATATAAATATAGCTGCGTAATTAGTGTAGGTAAGGTCTCAACATATAAATATAGCTGTGTAATTAGTGTAGGTAAGGTCTCACCAAATGTTTAAATAAATAATATAAACATAAACTAATTTTACTCAAGGTAGAAGGAAAATTAAAAAATTGTAATTAAAATTATGTTATATTGTTACGAATGCATGTGATGATGATAATAATACAATTCATAATGTATAAATAACAGTTAAATTATTTTATTAACAAAAAATAATGAATTTATATTAAAATAAAACAAGCATAATATAAATAAAATTCAATATCTTTAACTATGTTATCTAAATATAAATGGATTTAAATGTATGTGCTGTTATAAAAGGACATTAATTTGATTAAATGATAATGGAATCCATGTGTTGCCAAAACATAAAGGAATTTATTAAAGAATTGCTAACATATACATATGAATAAATTCTTAATAACATAAAATAAAATAAAAGAACTCATCTACATTTTACAGGTCCTAAATATCTTCTGTAAAGGAGCACTTTATACACAATGGTATTTATTGAAGTTTTAAGCGATTTTATTTATGTATACCTTTTTTTTTATAAATCAAAATAATGTCAACATGGCCCAATGTTACTATAACAGAAAGGCCCTAAACAACAAATTCTATATTTGACCATTTGCCATCGAATTTACTTTTCATCTATCTTTTTTTTATATTGATAGTAAAGGTATATTTTAAACATTGTTCACTTTTAATATGGACATTTATAATATGCTATCATTATTATGTTATGATTAATTAAGAATACAAATATAAGTTCTTTAAAACAAAAATATCTCTTAATCAAAGTGAAAATGTAATAATATTACTAATAATTATTATTATAATAATAGAAAGCTAAACTTAACTTTAATCACATATATACATGCAAACATTTATAATAAATAATATCCTTAATCCATACTATCTCAATGTAATAATATTACTAATAATTATTATTATAATAATAGAAAGCTAAACTTAACTTTAATCACATATATACATGCAAACATTTATAATAAATAATATCCTTAATCCATACTATCTCTCTTTGAGACTTACAATAATTTGAAAAATATTAAACACATACTGTATTTTAAAAATATTTATCCTAAAACATGTCAAAAAAAATAAACTATTAAATAAGCTGGTATCCACTAAATGTTTATGAACAATATAAAATGCAATTTATGTATGTGCACATTTAATTGGATTCAGTAAATAAAATTCATTTTACAATTACACATTATTTTTATTCTTTATAAGATTATTCCTTTATAATGTATGATTCATTTCATTCCGATGATATTTGCAAAGTTATTTAGTAAATCAAATATATTATAAAGTTTCATTTTTTTAAAGCAATAACAATATTTTAACACAATTTTAAGTAAATCATCAGGATAATTATGTCATAAATCCATAATGTGATTAGATTTCACGTTTTCTTCCAAAGCATAAGCTTGTGGTTGAGACCTGTAGAAGTCCCTACCTTCATATTTTTGTTAATTGAATGTAAATGCTTGAAAGCAGAAAGGGTACATATAATGAAGTTATGGAAGAATAAATATGAAAAAAGTGATTATACAAAAAGTGAATTATTGGCTTTTATGCTGGGTTTGGGAAAAGATAAAGGGGATTTAGATATAAAGGTTATAGAGTTGACAAAGATTATGTTGTGGAAATGGGATGGAGCAGAATATGCTAAAATTTAGAGTGGGGAACTGAAAATAAAGTGGCTAACAGGTTTATCTGGGCATAATTGCTGAGATATTCTTGACTTCGTTTAAGGGGAAGCCACAATTTATCACATCACATCGCATATTCCTGAGGTTACTGCCTTAGTAAATATTACTATTAAATAATGAAAAATGGTATTCCATTTATTGATTTCAAAAAGAAAACAAAATCAGTAAAATAAATCCCAAATTCAAAGAATTGTATAAATTAATATCCAAATGAAATTGTAGAACAAAATAAAAATTAGATCTATCTCGCTTAACATTTTCAATAATTCAAAAATATTTTTAAAATTCTAACAACTTTGGTCCCGTATTAATAATTTTCACAATTGATGAAATTTTGTACAATTTAAATTTTTAACAACATAATAAGGTAAACATTTAATTATCACGTTATTTTATTATATGTGATGGTGATGATCACAAAGATTCATCTCGACCATGAAGACGAATGCTTAATGTTTTCTTTTAGCAAAACATAATAAATAACAAGATAGATGCAATAACGAATTTAAAGATTTATAGCATACCACGTTTACTGATTAACATTCAATAGATATGAATACCGAGAAAAAAAAATCGAGCACCTTTTTATACAAAGTTTGACATGTAATCAATAAATAATATAGATTCATACTTTTATTATACTCAAAGGCAATTTATATGTGAAATTTTAACTCATTGGCCTAGTAATGAATTTAATTTAAACAATAAAGTTATTTTTGCTTTATTCATTGCCAAAATCAGCCATTTTATTTTTCGATTTATACATGCAAAACATTTTAAATAAAATTATTTAAAAAATACAATTATATACCTTTATTTAATACTAAATAATATATTTACCATTTCACATCAAACAAAAGAAACATTTAATCTTAAATTTACCGTTCTCATAATGTTTTAAAACTTTCTATTATCTTCATTTGAGTTTATACTATTCCAATTTTCAACATATCCAAATATATATTTTATGCTTTTTTTGTTTACAAGTGATTTTAAATCAAATATAAATACCAAAAATTGTCACGTTTTGATCAATTTATTCAGTTTAATAATGGACATTTAGTAAAAATGTTTTCATCAAATAAAGTAGGACTAGAAATGAAATTTTTTGAATGTTTTTTTAAATTTTCTATTTGACTGCAATTTCAAATTTTGATGCACGATTTAACTTGTTTAAAATATGTTTGTCATATTGGATTTCCTAAGCAACGTTGTATGTATATATTATAACTTTTTGGGCTATACCGTGAATTGTTTTCCATTAAAAACCGATATAATTATATATATATATTGTAACGATATATAAATATGTCGTTACATTAATTTAAAATAAAAACTTAAAAGTTCGCAAATAAAAGTAAAAAACTAAACGCTAAAATTAAAATATTGTTAAACGTGTATACATTCGCACAGATGCTAAACTTTAAAAATATTTTTTTCATAAACAAAAAAAAAAAAAAGTATTTGAACGTATTTTTTTTAATAAAAAAAATACAAGCTTGAAATATAAAAATATTTTAATAAAAAAATAATGTAAGTTAAAATAAAAACAGGTATTAATTAATTCCTGTAATCTGTAAATGGAAATGATTGTTTATTAATTATCTAAAAGCTGTTTAATTAAAAAGTCAGATGGAAAGTTAGATAAGAGAAGAAAGAAATTTTAGCTTGACCAATGGAAGCACTAGGCCTTGGCTCGGACCATGGCGAAAAAACAGATTAGTGACGTTTTGTTCAGTGAATCCTTGTGGATGATATAAAAGGAAAAAAAAAATATAGAGTTGAGGTAGTTTTTTCCAACTTGATTTGATGACAACAGTAAGACGCACTTGCCGTTCTCTCTCATTTTTTTTTTGTTTGTTTAAAAAAAAATAAAAATGAAAAGACTGCAATACCAGAAAGGAACCAGCTAATGCTACCTCCAGAACATTTTCTTCCAATGGAGACGCCGTGGGAATTGCCAACTGGAATTGAAAGCAGAGGCCTGGACTCTTCTACCATGAGCTATATGAAATGAACAATTGTTAAAATCAATTAAGAACTTTCGTCAAGTTTTACAAATTGATAAACAAGAAGAATGAAATGTTAAAACGGAATCTTATCTGACTTTTGTAAGTTTTTAAATCAATTTAATAATGTTAATTTTATATGTTTTCCGATTGATAAACATCATTTTCATTTTTTTTTTTCTGATTGTAGAAATTATTAAATGCATTACATTTAAGTTGTCTATAGACGCTTGCATGGATTCGTTTGCGGTTAATTAGATTTTGGTTTTCATATTTGATCAAAATATATAGACATTCGATAAATAATGATACCTTACGGTGAGTATCTAAAATGTATTTATTCGGATGTCTTTTAAGTTATTGGTGACAACACAAGTATCTTATGGTGATTACTATTGGGTTACTTATAAGTTTCCCTCTGCGATTGTCGGTATCAATAATTTTGTATTTTGATCGTTTATGTTTATTTTGAAATGTTTTTGACTGCGGAATCTATGTAATCGATCTATACCCAACATTTTTAAACAAATCTGTGCGAACGTATTTAAATGTTAAAATTAAGTCGGGCGTGAATGGCTATATAGTTTTGTAAAGTTGTATTAAGGGAGGGTAATCTTAGGTTATTCATTTCGTAGTTGAATTGGTTCAATGGATTGGATATATTTGTGTAATTAGTAGATGTAGTATGAGATCCGCTACGGGCAGGATTATAGATATATGCCACACACCCTCTGTTTGCCTATGGATGGGTTTGTAAGTCGGCAGAAGACCGCAGTCCATTCCTATGGAGTTTTTAGTTTATTGATCTACTTGCCAACAGATGTCACATTCCTGTTGGTGGAGAGTCAATGTCTTCTCTATTTCTACTTATTGTTCAGATGTACATTCCTGACAATATAGTATTTTGTGTTGTCGTATCATGCTACATTGAATACATGAATGTATCAGATGGATTGGTGCCAGTTGATTGCGAAATTTGTTGCCTAAGGTTAAATCAGGGAAGAATATTTTCCTTTCAAATGCAGACCTATGTAGTCCATTCATACTCGACCCTCTAAATAAAATATTAAACATTATAGCAAGCTATTTTAAATGTAAAATTAAAAATTAAGATAAAAATCTAAATGTTAAACTTATTCCTCGAATTTAGAATGATTTTATATGTGCGTAAATAAATATTTTTCTGTGTTAATTTCTGGCAGTGGCTTTTATTATTTTATTCTTTTATATTTAAGATATAAAATTTATAGATTTTTATCTCTGCGTCTCCGCTGAGCTAGTGACAATGGGCTAACGATCTAAATATGTAAATAAAGTGGAATCCTAACAGCACGTATCTGCCTACTTTATAAATTTTTCTAGGCTCAAATGCCCAGATGGCGCCCTTGGTAGTGCAGGGCGGTGCGA
Source organism: Epiperipatus broadwayi (assembly GCA_028023455.1). Taxonomy (NCBI): domain Eukaryota; kingdom Metazoa; phylum Onychophora; class Udeonychophora; order Euonychophora; family Peripatidae; genus Epiperipatus; species Epiperipatus broadwayi. The sequence goes on along the minus strand of JAQFVV010006261.1, from coordinate 4,314,933 downwards.
TGCGATCTCCCACTTCGTTTGGATCGTTATAATTGGCATCCCAAGTGTGGCCTTACCTCAGAGATTGACCCTGAGAAGGGGAATTGATGATGATGAAATTTTCTATCTTTAATAAACCACTAGTATTTTTGAAAATAAATCATGCCCGCAATATTTTTTCTCAAATTAGTATAAATATATTTGTTGTATTGACGTGGAGTTACAGTTGAAGTTTTGTTTAAAAAGTGCTGCCAGTAAGAAAAATTGCGCATATGTAAAGATAAATTCGAGGAATAAAAATTAATAAATAAAACGTAATAATAAATCTAAATCATAATTTTTTTTTTAAAAAAAAGTCTTGTTTAAAATCTAATCGTTTAACTTGCCTAAGTAATAGTTAAAGGTAGAAGAAAAGAAACTTGGAAGGGAGGGGGCAGAAATTTAGCTGGTAATAAGGAATCAACAGTCAACATTTTTTTTTTAAAATCATTATATTTGTGTGTAATTACTGTTTTGTCTTTTAAAAAAAAAAGTTTTGTTCTTTTGAAATTTTCATATATAATCAATTTGTGTAACGTAATTACTAACACTAAGTAAAGTCTTTTTTTTTTTTTTTAATGTTTTTGTTTTTTGAGGAAGTTTACTGATATGTAACGATATATAAATATGTCGTTACATTAATTTAAAATAAAAACTTAAAAGTTCGCAAATAAAAGTAAAAAACTAAACGCTAAAATTAAAATATTGTTAAACGTGTATACATTCGCACAGATGCTAAACTTTAAAAATATTTTTTTCATAAACAAAAAAAAAAAAAGTATTTGAACGTATTTTTTTTAATAAAAAAATACAAGCTTGAAATATAAAAATATTTTAATAAAAAAATAATGTAAGTTAAAATAAAAACAGGTATTAATTAATTCCTGTAATCTGTAAATGGAAATGATTGTTTATTAATTATCTAAAAGCTGTTTAATTAAAAAGTCAGATGGAAAGTTAGATAAGAGAAGAAAGAAATTTTAGCTTGACCAATGGAAGCACTAGGCCTTGGCTCGGACCATGGCAAAAAAACAGATTAGTGACGTTTTGTTCAGTGAATCCTTGTGGATGATATAAAAGGAAAAAAAAATATAGAGTTGAGGTAGTTTTTTCCAACTTGATTTGATGACAACGGTAAGACGCACTTGCCGTTCTCTCTCATTTTTTTTTGTTTGTTTAAAAAAAAAATAAAAATGAAAAGACTGCGATACCAGAAAGGAACCAGCTAATGCTACCTCCAGAACATTTTCTTCCAATGGAGACGCCGTGGGAATTGCCAACGGGAATTGAAAGCAGAGGCCTGGATTCTTCTACCATGAGCTATATGAAATGAACAATTGTTAAAATCAATTAAGAACTTTCGTCAAGTTTTACAAATTGATAAACAAGAAGAATGAAATGTTAAAACGGAATCTTATCTGACTTTTGTAAGTTTTTAAATCAATTTAATAATGTTAATTTTATATGTTTTCCGATTGATAAACATCATTTCCATTTTTTTTTTTCTGATTGTAGAAATTATTAAATGCATTACATTTAAGTTGTCTATAGATGCTTGTATGGATTCGTTTGCGGTTAATTAGATTTTGGTTTTCATATTTGATCAAAATATATAGACATTCGATAAATAATGATACCTTACAGTGAGTATCTAAAATGTATTTATTCGGATGTCTTTTAAGTTATTGGTGACAACGCAAGTATCTCACGGTGAATACTATTGGGTTACTTATAAGTTTCCCTCTGCGATTCTCGGTATCAATAATTATGTATTTTGATCGTTTATGTTTATTTTGAAATGTTTTTGACTGCGGAATCTATGTAATTGATCTATACCCAACATTTTTTAACAAATCTGTGTGAATGTATATAAATGTTAAAATTAAGTCGGGCGCGAATGGCTATATAGTTTTGTAAAGTTGTTTTAAGGGAGGGTAATCTTAGGTTATTCATTTCGTAGTTGAATTGGTTCAATGGATTGGATATATTTGTGTAATTAGTAGATGTAGTATGAGATCCGCTACGGGCAGGATTATAGATATACGCCACACATTCTCTGTTTGCCTATGGATGGGTTTGTAAGTCGGCAGAAGACCGCAGTCCATTCCTATGGAGTTTTTTGTTTATTGATCTACTTGCCAACAGATGTCACATTCCTGTTGGTGGAGAGTCAATGTCTTCTCTATTTCTACTTATTGTTCAGATGTACATTCCTGACAATATAGTATTTTGTGTTGTCGTATCATGCTACATTGAATACATGAATGTATCAGATGGATTGGCGCCAGTTGATTGCGAAATTTGTTGCCTAAGGTTAAATCAGGGAAGAATATTTTCCTTTCAAATGCAGACCTATGTAGTCCATTCATACTCGACCCTCTAAATAAAATATTAAACATTATAGCAAGCTATTTTAAATGTAAAATTAAAAATTAAGATAAAAATCTAAATGTTAAACTTATTCCTCGAATTTAGAATGATTTTATATGTGCGTAAATAAATATTTTTCTGTGTTAATTTCTGGCAGTGGCTTTTATTATTTTATTCTTTTATATTTAAGATATAAAATTTATAGATTTTTATCTCTGCGTCTCCGCTGAGCTAGTGACAATGGGCTAACGATCTAAATATGTAAATAAAGTGGAATCCTAACAGCGCGTATCTGCCTACTTTATAAATTTTTCTAGGCTCAAATGCCCAGATGGCGCCCTTGGTAGTGCGGTGCGGTGCAATGAGATCTCCCACTTCGTTTGGATCGTTATAATATGTAACAGTACAATACCCATTATAACAAAATATTATATATAAAACATAAATAATAAACGGTAAATGTAATATTATAGTTTATATTTTTTCGAAGTGCGTTTAATTACATAGTAATCCTCATCAGCTTTATTCTTTTAAACTTAATGTTACATAAATTTCCATAAGCAGTGTATGGCCATATTTGCAACTTGCCTATTAATAACATCATTTTTATATTTATCTATCAAAATTGCCTCTTTAATTTTCCTCTTTTTCTGATTCCATTCTTCCATTAATATTTTTATTCCATTACTATTAAATGTAAATCTATAATTACAAGTCTTTTCATGGTCAAAGAATACTGAAGCTGTATTAAATTGACTATTCACATTATTTTTATATTTATCTATCAAAATTGCCTCTTTAATTTTCCTCTTTTTCTGATTCCATTCTTCCATTAATATTTTTATTTCATTACTATTAAATGTAAATCTATAATTACAAGTCTTTTCATGGTCAAAGAATACTGAAGCTGTATTAAATTGACTATTCACATTATTTTTAATTTGATTATATAATAATTGATGCTCCTTCAATCTTTTTTCACAGAACATCTGGATTTACCAATATATAATTTCTGACATCCACATGAAATCTGATCAATTATATTACTTCTTTGCAATTAAAAAAATATGCTCTTAGAATTATTAATCAATCGATTAACATTCGGAGGAACACAAAATGAAATATTTTAATTTTCTTTAAATATATTCTTAATTAATTTAGTTTGCATGCTATTTATAAAGTATAATTCCTAAATTGCACATAAGTAATATAATTTATTAGATTTCATGTGGATGTCAAAATTATATATTGGTGAATTGAGATGTTCTGTGGAAAAAAGATTGAAGGAGCATCAATTATTATATAATTGAATTAAAAATAATGTAAATAGTCAATTTAATACAGCTTCAGTATTCTTTGACCATAAAAACTTGTAATTATAGGTTTATATTTAAGAGTAATAAAATAAATATATTAATGGAAGAATGGAATCATAAAAAGAGGAAAATTAAAAAGGCAATTTTGATTGATAAATATAAGGATGATGTTATTAATAGGAAAATTGCAAATACTGCCATATACAGCTTATGGAAATTTATGTAACATTAAGTTTTAAAAACATTTGAAATTCAGTTAAAGCTGATGAGGATTACAATGTAATCAAAAGTGCTTCAAAAGAATTTAAACTATAATATTGCATTTTCCGTTAATTATTTATGTTATATATATATATATATACGATAAATATTTTGAATTCTTGCTCTTTTGGCACTTATAAAAAATAAAGCTTGTTTAGAGCAATTGGTAAGCTCCATCTAGTAATCATTTAAATGCAAGTTTAAAAGCAAGTTATGAAATTTATGACTTGATTTATAATTATATATATATATACAGTGATACATCGCATGACTTATTTTAAGCTTTTATTACAATTGTAATACAAAGAATGTGCTAATATTGCTTAACAAACTGTATCAATAAATGCCGCAAGAGAAAACTTTTAAAATCTCTATTAGAATTAGCCCTATCCCAACCTGGTTTCAAGCTTATGGATCTCATCTGTGAGGTGCTAGAATATTCTGACACTAGATCTAAAATATCAACTCAAGGCTAACACTTATCTAATACATAACAATTAAGTAGAAAATCTGTAGTTTTGAGATACCTATATGGCTTCAAATCCAGCTGTCTTAATTAGCTACATTGGTCTGAACACACTTCATTAAGAAACTAATATAGAGTGTAGCCACAGTGTGCTCACACCAATATAGCTATTTAAATTAGATAGTTGGATTTGGAAACATACAAGTGTCTGAAAATTTCAAATGCTCTACTTAATAGTTAAGTATAATACAAATGCTCACCTTCAATTGGTATTTTATATCAAGAGTCTAAATATCTTAGTAAGTAACTGGAAATAGCCATCAGTTTGAAACTGACTTTGGAATAGGGATAATAGTAGATACAGTTGGTAAATGCTTTCTCTTGCAGAATTTATCAATAAAGTTTGTCTAGAGCTATTAGCTTGCTCATTATATTACGCATGCATATATATATATATATATATATATATATATATATATATATATATATATATATATATATATATATGATACCTTTAACATAACAATTATTGTTAAAAAATAAGTTTTGTTACTTTAAATATTAAATCTTTAGAATATATATATATATATATATATATATATTGATTGTACTGGTCGGTTTTGTCTGTTCATATAACAAGATCTAGCACCTAGGCAAAAGGACCTCGAGTCTAATCATGTGCAAAATACATGTCAGGAAGACTCATGAACTCTGCCCTATTTGTCTATTTTCCAGATCTACCAACTTATGAGCAAAAATCCTGATGATACCGATCTAATTTATCTCTCTCCACCAGCATCGCAAAGTGAAGACACAAAAAGACTCTAATTTTAAATTATACAATGGAAACTTTTAGCGTAAAATATAAGTTTGACCCATTTAAAGGTTGTGACCTTTCACATTAATTATATATAGAGAGGATTAGCGGGAGATCATCTAGTCAGAGCAAGCATAATTTAATAACTAAAATATTAATATTCTAAATAAAAGAAACAATGATTCTGCAAGTTTATGATATATATAAGATTTATTAATTTATATAAAATATGTGTAAATACTTGGCTTATTATTTAATTAATCATCACTGGCCTCCTGTCATACATATAATTTGATTGACATTTATACGGTAGCAGGTAAGTCATATGAAATTTGTTTATAACTTAGAAAATGACAGATTTGATTGATTCCTTTATTTGATTGCAGTTAGTTCATATGCCAATCATTAATAAATACACTGATGAACATAGTTGATTTAGCGCTATGAGTAAATCTTTGATAGACACCAATCCACTCCCAGAAAGCACAACATGTAGCACTTGGTCGAATATTTATAATGATTAAGTTTATGACAAAAATACATTTTTACAAGAGTAAATAACTACTCTCAGATTATACTGAGTGAGAAGAATGTGTTTGATACTTTGTTAATGTATATATAATTGGGTCGCAAAAATACTCGCACATGAAAATATTAATAAATCAAATAAATAAGACTGGTCAGTAGAATCATAACATTATGGCTTATGGATATCTATAGGTATTATCTGAAAATCTAACAAAAGGTGGTGCGTGCATGGTGGCATACTTATGTGATCCAGTCACAGATCCTTACAGGTGCTTCTGAGAATTCATTGAAGAAATAGATCGATATATGTCTGCAACTTTGGCAGAATCAGTTTACAAATGAAGAGCAGTTGACTGTGCATTTAATGGGCTGGGCTTTTTCCAGAGTGCCCCCATATAAATCCAGCTTAAGTGACCAAACTTGGAGATACGAGATGGGGTTCGGCTTTCTGATAGGCCTAGGCAGAAAGAAGCACAAATACATATAAATGAATGATGAGGCCAGTTTGCATGGAATGCTTGGAACCACATATATAAAACTTCAAAAGAATACTTAATTAATTACTACCTATTCAGTATAGAATATCCTGTGTAATGGTATGATTTAATTACTAAACAGTAATGAATCATTTAAACTTATTACTAAAAGACTCAAATAATTGGTAATAGAGACTCCCCTCCCCATTACTTTATATATATATATTATAACGATCCAAACGAAGTGGGAGATCGCATCGCAATACCAAAGGTCGCCATCTAGGCATTTGAGCCTAGAAAAATTTATAGAGTAGGCAGATATGTGCTGTTAGGATTCCACTTTATTTACATATTTAGATCGTTAGCCCATTGTCACTAGCTCAGTGGAGTAGCAGAGATAACAAAATATAAATTTTATATCTTAAATATAAAAGAATAAAAGCCACTGCCAGAAATTAACACATAAAAACATTTATTTACGCACATATAAAATAATATTTAAATTGAGGAATAAATTTAACGTTTATAATTTTATATTGATCTTTAATTCTAAATTTAAGTAGATTGCAAATAATGAGTTTACTATTTATTTAGAGGGTCGAGTATGAATGGATTACATAGGTCTGCATTTGAAAGGAAAATATTCTTCCCTGATTTAACCTTAGGCAACAAATTTCGCAATCAACTGGCGCCAATCCATCTGATACATTCATGTATTCAATGTAGCATGATACGACAACACAAAATACTATATTGTCAGGAATGTACATCTGAACAATAAGTAGAAATAGAGAAGATATTGACTCTCCACCAACAGGAATGTGACATCTGTTGGCAAGTAGATCAATAAACTAAAAACTCCATAGGAATGGACTGCGGTCTTCTGCCAACTTACAAACCCATCCATAGGCAAACAGGGGGTGTGTGGCGTATATCTATAATCCTGCCCATAGCGGACCTCATACTACATCTACTAATTACATAAATATATCCAATCCATTGAACCAATTCAACTACGAAATGAATAACCTAAGATTACCCTCCCTTAATACAACTTTACAAAACTATATAGCCATTCATGCCCGACTTAATTTTTAACATTTAGATACGTTCGCACAGATTTGTTTAAAAATGTTGGGTATAGATCGATTACATAGATTCCACGGTCAAAAACATTTCAAAATAAACATAAACGATCAAAATACAAAATTATTGATACCGACAATCGCAGAGGGAAACTTATAAGTAACCCAATAGTATTCACCATAAGATACTTGCGTTGTCACCAATAACTTAAAAGACATCCGAATAAATACATTTTAGATACTCACCGTAAGGTATCAGTATTTATCGAATGTCTATATATTTTGATCAAATATGAAAACCAAAATATAATTAACTGCAAACGAATCCATGCAAGCGTCTATAAACAACTTAAATTTCATACATTTAAATAATCTTTACAATATAAAAAAAAAAAAATAGAAATGATGTTTATCAATCGGGAAACATATAATTTTAAACATTATTAATTTGTTTTAAAAAACTTAAAAGTCAGATAGAATTTCTTATTTTCAGTTATTAATTACTTGCAATTTTAGGAAAGTTCTTATTAGATAGACACAATAGTTCATACTTTACGGATTTAATAGATTGAGAAGTCCATCTTCGTGATCACTTTCGTAGATTTTGTCCTTTGAAATGAAACTGCGACTTGCCATGCATTTGGTCAGGAACTGTCATCCAGAGGCCTCAACTGGTTGTCCAGAAAATTAAATTTATTGCAGACTTCCACATCGTGAAAATCTGCAATATAGCTAGTTATAACGATCTATTCATAGTCAGCTCTCAGATAAAAATTTTAATAATCATTTGGCTTTTATATTTTTCTTAGCCTCTTATCATTTGATCATAGGATTCAATCGGCAATACGTCACTAATCCTCTGGTGTTTCAGTTACGGTCCGTGCTGAATTTCTGGTGTTCGCATTGGTCATTTAATTTCTTTGTACTCACTTATCTAACATTTCATCTGACTTTTTAATTAAACAGCTTTTAGATAATTAATAAACAATCATTTCCATTTATAGATTACAGGAATTAATTAATACCTGTTTTTATTTTAACTTACGTTATTTTTTTTATTAAAATATTTTTATATTTCAATCTTGTATTTTTTTATTTAAAAAAATACGTTCAAATACTTTTTTTTTTTTTTATGAAAAAAAATATTTTTAAAGTTTAGCATCTGTGCGAATGTATACGTTTAACAATATTTTAATTTTAGCGTTTAGTTTTTTCCTTTTATTTGCGAACTTTTAGGTTTTTATTTTAAATTAATGTAACGACATATTTATATATCGTTACATATCAGTAAACTTCCTCAAAAAACAAAAAACATTTAAAAAAAAAGACTTTACTTAGTGTTAGTAATTACGTTATACAAATTTGTTATATATGAAATTTCAAAAGGACAAAACTTTTTTTTTTAAAAGACAAAACAGTAATTACAAATATAATGATAAAAAAAAGTTGACTGATGATTCCCTACTACCAGCTAAATTTCTGCCCCCTCCCTTCCAAGTTTCATTTCTTCTACCTTTAACTATTACTTAGGCAAGTTGAACGATTAGATTTTAATTTAACAAGACTTTTTTTTTTTTTTTTTTTTAAATTATGATTTATAATTATTATTATGTTTTATTTATTAGTTTTTATTCCTCGAATTTATCTTTACATGTGCGCAATTTTTCTTACTGGCAGCACTTTTTAAACAAAACTTCAAACTGCAACTCCACGTCAATACAAACAAATATATTTATACAATTTCAGAAAAAAAATTTACGGGCATGATTTATTTTTAAAATTCTCAGGGCACTCGTGATTTATTAAAGATAGAAAATTTCATCAACATCAATTCCCCTTCTCAGGGTCAATCTCTGAGGTAAGGCCACACTTGGGATGCCAATTATAATGATCCAAACGAAGTGGGAGATCGCATCGCACCGCACCATACTACCAAGGGCGCCATCTAGGCATTTGAGCCTAGAAAAATTTATAGAGTAGGCAGATACGCGCTGTTAGGATTCCACTTTATTTACATATTTAGATTGTTAGCCCATTGTCACTAGCTCAGTGGAGTAGCAGAGATAACAAAATATAAATTTTATATCTTAAATATAAAAGAATAAAAGCCACTGCCAGAAATTAACACATAAAAACATTTATTTACGCACATATAAAATAATATTTAAATTGAGGAATAAATTTAACGTTTATAATTTTATATTGATCTTTAATTCTAAATTTAAGTAGATTGCAAATAATGAGTTTACTATTTATTTAGAGGGTCGAGTATGAATGGATTACATAGGTCTGCATTTGAAAGGAAAATATTCTTCCCTGATTTAACCTTAGGCAACAAATTTCGCAATCAACTGGCGCCAATCCATCTGATACATTCATGTATTCAATGTAGCATGATACGACAACACAAAATACTATATTGTCAGGAATGTACATCTGAACAATAAGTAGAAATAGAGAAGATATTGACTCTCCACCAACAGGAATGTGACATCTGTTGGCAAGTAGATCAATAAACTAAAAACTCCATAGGAATGGACTGCGGTCTTCTGCCGACTTACAAACCCATCCATAGGCAAACAGAGGGTGTGTGGCGTATATCTATAATCCTGCCCGTAGCGGACCTCATACTACATCTACTAATTACATAAATATATCCAATCCATTGAACCAATTCAACTATGAAATGAATAACCTAAGATTACCCTCCCTTAATACAACTTTACAAAACTATATAGCCATTCACGCCCGACTTAATTTTTAACATTTAGATACGTTCGCACAGATTTGTTTAAAAATGTTGGGTATAGATCGATTACATAGATTCCACGGTCAAAAACATTTCAAAATAAACATAAACGATCAAAATACAAAATTATTGATACCGACAATCGCAGAGGGAAACTTATAAGTAACCCAATAGTATTCACCATAAGATACTTGCGTTGTCACCAATAACTTAAAAGACATCCGAATAAATACATTTTAGATACTCACCGTAAGGTATCAGTATTTATCGAATGTCTATATATTTTGATCAAATATGAAAACCAAAATATAATTAACCGCAAACGAATCCATGCAAGCGTCTATAAACAACTTAAATTTCATACATTTAAATAATCTTTACAATATAAAAAAAAAAAAATAGAAATGATGTTTATCAATCGGGAAACATATAATTTTAAACATTATTAATTTGTTTTAAAAAACTTAAAAGTCAGATAGAATTTCTTATTTTCAGTTATTAATTACTTGCAATTTTAGGAAAGTTCTTATTAGATAGACACAATAGTTCATACTTTACGGATTTAATAGATTGAGAAGTCCATCTTCGTGATCACTTTCGTAGATTTTGTCCTTTGAAATGAAACTGCGACTTGCCATGCATTTGGTCAGGAACTGTCATCCAGAGGCCTCAACTGGTTGTCCGGAAAATTAAATTTATTGCAGACTTCCACATCGTGAAAATCTGCAATATAGCTAGTTATAACGATCTATTCATAGTCAGCTCTCAGATAAAAATTTTAATAATCATTTGGCTTTTATATTTTTCTTAGCCTCTTATCATTTGATCATAGGATTCAATCGGCAATACGTCACTAATCCTCTGGTGTTTCAGTTACGGTCCGTGCTGAATTTCTGGTGTTCGCATTGGTCATTTAATTTCTTTGTACTCACTTATCTAACATTTCATCTGACTTTTTAATTAAACAGCTTTTAGATAATTAATAAACAATCATTTCCATTTATAGATTACAGGAATTAATTAATACCTGTTTTTATTTTAACTTACGTTATTTTTTTTTATTAAAATATTTTTATATTTCAATCTTGTATTTTTTTATTTAAAAAAAATACGTTCAAATACTTTTTTTTTTTTTTTTTTATGAAAAAAAATATTTTTAAAGTTTAGCATCTGTGCGAATGTATACGTTTAACAATATTTTAATTTTAGCGTTTAGTTTTTTCCTTTTATTTGCGAACTTTTAGGTTTTTATTTTAAATTAATGTAACGACATATTTATATATCGTTACAATATATATATATATATATAATAAGTCAGATGTCACATGACTTTTATATAGCTTGCACTTACAAATATGTAAAATTAAGAGCATGCTAATTAGCTTTAAACAAGCTTTTTTTTCATTTATGATAAATGCTACTACAAGAGAAGGCATTCAAATCATTTTTATCTTGGATTGTCCCCATCCCCAGACCGGTTTCGACCTATGGGTCTCTTCAGTGAAGAGTTGGGACATTAAATTCAAAAAACCTACTCAAGCAAAGCATTTATTTAAAAGTTAATTGTTAGAAGAAGATCTGAAACTTTTAGACATTTACATGTCTTTAAAGTCAGCTCTCCAATTGAAAAAATTATATGGGCCTGAACTTTATTCAGATACTCCATATATTAGTAGGCTTAGCCATTTAATGTAGCCAAAGCCCCAACAGCAAAATAATAATAGTAATAATAATAAGTCAGATGTCACATGACTTTTATATAGCTTGCACTTACAAATATGTAAAATTAAGAGCATGCTAATTAGCTCTAAACAAGCTTTTTTTCATTTATGATAAATGCTACTACAAGACAATCCAAGATAAAAATGATTTGAGTGCCTTCTCTTGTAGTAGCATTTATCATAAATGAAAAAAAAGCTTGTTTAGAGCTAATTAGCATGCTCTTAATTTTACATATTTGTAAGTGCAAGCTATATAAAAGTCATGTGACATCTGACTTATTATTATTACTATTATTATTTTTCTGTTGGGGCTTTGGCTAAATTAAATGGCTAAGCCTACTAATATATGGAGTATCTGAATAAAGTTCAGGCCCATATGATTTTTTCAATTGGAGAGCTGACTTTAAAGACATGTAAATGTCTAAAAGTTTCAGATCTTCTTCTAACAATTAACTTTTAAATAAATGCTTTGCTTGAGTTGGTTTTTTCAATCTAATGTCCCAACTCTTCACTGAAGAGACCCATAGGTCGAAACCGGTCTGGGGATAGGGACAATCCAAGATAAAAATGATTTGAATGCCTTCTCTTGTAGTAGCATTTATCATAAATGAAAAAAAGCTTGTTTAGAGCTAATTAGCATGCTCTTAATTTTATATATATATATATATATATATATATATATATATATATATATATATATATTAATGCTATGAAAATTTGTTTATAAGTCCTTTATATTATAAATAATAAAAAAAAAAAAAAATATAAATAATATATATAAAATATATATATATATATATATATATATATACAAATAGGGTGGTTATTAATTTCAAATTAACAGCCTTAATTTCATATAGCAAAATTCAGGTTAAGGTTAGCACTTATTATTCAAAAAAATAAACAAACATTTCTTAGAAAAACAAATTTCTGTTTTTCTACAATAACTTTATGAGAAAATTAATTTGCTTTCTCCAAATTGGCAAGCGATCACTGTCATCAAAATAACAAACTCATTTGAATTAAAAGCTAAACTGACCTCCCCATGAAAAGAAGGGAGAATAAATTTTAAAAAAAAGCAATGGGTTCAAATAGACTGTGAAAAGTAGTGCACTTAGTCGCGAGCCCTGAAGGATGGATACACAAGGCTGAAAGCTGGGAGCAACTCTTCCATCAAGTGAGAAAGACACGTCTCTGTTAAGGAGAAGGTTCTTAATCATCTGAAGATATGCTAGAAGCACTTGGAGTTCCTCTAGTACACCAAGTAGCACATCGATCCTGACACAATCAAAGGCTCTGGCAAAGTCAAGTTGAACTGCAACTGGCCTTGGCATTTTTTTCCTGAGAACATGATCAACTAGAAGTCAAAATCGACTCACAGCATCAGCAGTAGAACTCCCTTTCTTTACAAACTGATAGGTTGATAATTTTGCAATAATGTTTGTTTGTATATCCTCTCTAATAAGGCCTTCAATGGTTTTAATAAGCAATGGCACCATAGAGATAAGCCGAAGATTATCAAAATTTTTTTGACCTTCAGGTTTTTTAACAAGTGGGACCATGCCTATTTGGCAAAGCCCATTAATTTCTTGGCAGCCACTATCCAAAAAGTCTACCATTTTTTTTAATAATGGGGACTGAAAAGGCGCATAAATGAAGTAATAAAAATTTTGGTATTCCATGTAATCCAGGGTGAGTTCTGTCAGGGAAAGATGAAATCTTTGAAAGGATTGTTGCTTCAGTAACTTTGTGTTGATCAGATTGTTCATAAACAAAACATTTCCTGACAAAAGAAATGCCAAGTAGTTGGAATTTTTTTGCATAATATTTCCGAATTCTGAGAAGCATGGAAGAGCCTGTATAGCAGTTGCCTTGTATCTCAATGGACCTAGGTGCCTTTGATCTTCTTCTAGAGCCAAGGGCCCATCTCATGTAACCCCTAGTCCAGCAATGTTGGTGATGAAGATATTGTCTGGTCCATTTAATTGATAAGTACTCAGCAATGGCCTTTTTTGTTTAGCCTTGTATTTGGATTTTAAATTTAAAATGTTAGGAATATTTTGTGCTTCATATGAAATATTTTTGAGATCACGTGCTATGGAGTCCAGCTCACTGAGAAGAATAACTGGACCTTTAGTTTTAGCAGTATAAGAATTTATTAACTTTGTTAGTGTCTCAATAAAAGTCTTCCATGCATCTACCACAGAGAGAGTTAAAATTTTTGTTCTATGGAAAATGATATAAGCTTCAGAGATCAGTTTAATAGTGGCATTAAACTTTGTAAGCATGCGAATAGTCCTTGGCATCTCAATTATAGGTTGTAGAATGTTTTTGGGAGTATTTTAATCTCCAGAGCATAATATTTTTATTTCATTACTATTAAATGTAAACCTATAATTACAAGTTTTTTCATGGTCAAAGAATACTGAAGCTGTATTAAATTGACTATTTACTTTTTTTTAATACGATTATAAAATAATTGATATTCTTTCAATCTTTTTTTCCACAGAACATCTCAGTTTATCGATATATAATTTTTGACATTCACATGAAATCTGATATATTATATTACTTCTTTGCAATTTAGGAATTATACTCTTAGTTAGGAATTATACTCTTAGAATTATTAATCAATGGATTAACATTTGGAGGAACACAAAATGAAATATTATACTTTTCTTTAAATATATTCTTAATTAACTTAGATTGCATGTTATTTATAAATGGCATATATATATCCATTTTTATTATCTAAGGTAACATTGCAAACTTTCTTCTTATTAAATGAATTTGCATGCAACATTTAGTTTTTATCATAACCAACCTTTGACAGTTCATTAGCAAAGAGTTCAATATTTAAAATGTTATCACTCTTATATTTACATAATTTATCATTGTGATACAAAAATGATTTCAAACTTGCCATTTTATGTATTATTGAAACACATGATTTAAAATGAATATATCCTCTTTCTCCAATAGGTTTAAAAATTAATTTATAATTTAAATCAATAGCGTAAGCATGTGTTTTAAAGACCTACAGAGGTCCCTAGTGACGATTTTTTCAGACGCTCATTGCTAAGGTTTACAGCCTTGTTAAAACTATCAATAGCATCACTAAATATTTATAAAATCCAAAAATTTTATTATTTCATATTGTTCTTTGTCAATAGTTCGTTTTAAATGGTTTAAATTATTCAGATTATTTAAAAGAATGTCTTGAGGACTACAAACAAAAACATCATCAACATATATAGTATAAATTTTAATATTTTCAAAATTATAAGAATTAAATATAATATCTTCATATTTTGACAATGCAAAATTACAAATTTGTGCGACCATAGGTAATCCCATTGGCAATCTTTTACTCATTTTATAAAACTTATCATTATGTATTGCAATAATAATATCACTTGTAAATTTTAATGATTCAATAATAAAATTTATCAAATGTTTATTTACAGACATAGTATTTAGTTAAATTTCAATTAAACTTATCGATTCAAGATGATCATTTGATCCATATAATTCTGTTACATCCAATGAAGCTAACAAATCATTATCATTTATTTTTATACTTTTAATTCTATCAACAAATCCATAAGAAGATGCAATTGTATATATTTAGATGTTTTATACATAAATGATCCATCAAAATTGATCATCAATCTAAGAGGATTTTCTACTTTTTGAAGTTTAATATTAGCTAATATTATTGGGCATATATATATATATATATATATATATATATATATATATATATATATATATATATATATATATATATATATATATATATATATATATATATATATATATATATATAAAAAAATAAATAGTATATTATATTAAATTTAAATTTTTATTATATTTACATATATGGTTTATTTATAATAAAAAATTTTTTTATAAAAATTTTTATATAAATATATATATATATATATAAAATAAAAAATTATTATTTGGGGGGGGGGGGATATATATATATCATAGTATGTACAACTATCCATAAAATGACTTTTAGCCTTCTTTAAAATACTATTTATAAATTTCACACATTATCCTTCCATGTTATAACTATCAATAATATCAAATCCCAATTTACTCATTTGTGTTTCAATTTTATCAATATATGCATCTTTTTTAATAAAACACATTTGTAAACCTTTATCTTCTTTCAAACATATAGTTTTCTCAGTTCTAAGAAGATGTTTAAATTCAGAAATAGCATAATTCCATGACCAATCATATCTATTCGTTTTTATTTTATATTTACAAAAATCCTTAATTATATTATTACAATCTTGTAAATTCATATTATCATCAAAAACGTTCTGCACTGACAATCAAATCCATATTATAATTTTTCTATACACTTCCTACATACTTTGAACCATATTGTAATACATATTTTTGAGTAAAATTAATTTTTTCATTCATTAAATTCACATAATTATCATCACCATAACTATTTGGATATTAACAATTATATAAAAAGTCAATTTTGTTATCAATTTTTTTTACTACAATTTTGTTGACTCTTTTTAAATCCAACTTGACAACGTATATAAAATACATTCCATTGATCCCATTCATTCATATTTATTAATTGTTCAATAGCCATTAAATATTTTTTAATGTCATAAATTTCTTTTTTACATTGCCTTATTATATTTTCCAAAATAATTCATTTAATTTTAAACATATTATTTGAGGAAAATCTGAGTCATCTATTCAAACAAATGTTACAGCATTTAGGAAAAATACAAAACATTTTATACTTTTTTAAAAAGTATAATCGGCAATTTACACAATCAACTTCTTGCTTTGTTTCCACCATTCTTTAATTAAACAAAATTTACTCAAGAATTAAAATTCCATAACAATAATAAATTCAATATATAATAAATGTAAAATTATAATACACGTAATAAAAAATATTATATATAAAACATAAATAATTAACGGTAAAAGAAGTATTATATTTTAAATTCTTTAGAAGCACTTTCAATTACATAGTAATCCTTGTCAGCTTTAATTGAATTTCAAATTTTTTAAACTTAATGTTAGGTAAATTTCCAAAAACTGTGTATTGCCATATTTGCAACTTTTCTATTAGTAACATCATCCTTATATTTATCTATTAAAATTGCCTCTAATTTTCCACTTTTTATAATTCCTTTCTTCCATTAATATTTTTATTTCATTACTTTTAAATATAAATCTATAATTACAAGTTTTTTCATGGTTAGAGAATACTGAAGCTGTATTAAATTGACTATTTACATTATTTGTCATTCGATATGTAATAATTGATTCTTCTTCAATCTTTTTTCCACAGAATATCTCGATTCACCGATATATAATTTTTGATATTCACATAAAATATGATAAATTATATTACTTCTTTGCAATTTAGGAATTATACTCTTAGAATTATTAATCAATTGATTAACATACAAAATGAAATATACTTTTCTTTAAATATATTCTTAATTATTTCCGATTGCATGTTATTTATAAATGACATAGATATTGACAATGAACAAAATGGAAAAATAAAATGTTTGTGTTTACAAATATTTAGAGATGCTACTGATTTAAATTATAAATTAATTTTTAAAACTATTGAAGAAAGAAGATATATTCATTTTAAATCACGTGATCTAATGATACATAAAATGGCAAGTCTGAAATCGTTTTTGCATCACAATGGTAAATTATGTAAATATAAGAGTGAGAAAATTTTACATATTGAACTCATTGCTAGTGAACTTTTAAAGGTTGGTTATGATAAAAACCAAATTTTGTGTACAGTAAATTCATCTAATAATACGAAGAGGGTTTGCAATGTTACTTTAGATAATACAAAATGGATATCTATAACATTTATAATTAACATGCAATGTAAATTAATTAAGAATATATTTAAAGTAAAGTATAATATTTCATTTTGTGTTCCTCCGAATGTTAATTGATTGATTAATAATTCTAAGAGTATAATTCCTAAATTGCAAAGAAGTAATATAATTTATCAGATTTCATGTGGATGTCAAAATTATATATTGGTGAATCGAGATGTTCTGTGGAAAAAAGATTGAAGGAGCATCAATTATTATATAATCGGATTAAAAATAATGTAAATAGTCAATTTAATACAGCTTCAGTATTCTTTGACCATGAAAAAACTTGTAATTATAGGTTTACATTTAATAATAATGAAATAAAAATATTAATGGAAGAAAGGAATCATAAAAAGAGAAATATTAAGGAGGCAATTTTAATAGATAAATATAAGGATGTTGTTATTAATAGGCAAGTTGCAAATATGGCCATACACAGCTTTTGGAAATTTACTAACATGAAGTTTATATAGGGTATATGAGCACAGACTTTCACACAACTCACCACTCTCCACACAATCTCATAACACTGATACACTTGAACACATATATGTTGAAAAAATAAATAATCACCAATATACATATTTCATGCTAAACCAGCAATCATCATTTGGTCCAGATTACCATCTCTACACATATATGCTATAAGTGCTCAGATATATATTAAGATAGCCAATCCTCATATTTTAATGGACAGGCTTCAATCTATTCCACACTGCAACTCTTCAACCATCCATCCAATAGAAAATCTGATGATGGAATGCTCAAAGGCCACCCTGAGGCTGAGATTCTTGTCACACCCATGTTGACCTAAGGTCAATCTGACCCCTCATGTACAGAACATAATTTATTTAATACATATACATGGGATAGGCAGACATCTCTACTATGTAATAACTGAAACACACAGGATTATTGTATACCTGTGTCTATATATGTAATATATAGGGTATATGAGCACAGACTTTTACACAACCCACCACTCTCCACACTATTTCTTAACACTGATACACTTGAACACACATATGTTGAAAAGATAAACAATCACCAATATATGTATTTCATGCTAAACCATTAATCATCAGTTGGTCCAGATTACCATCTCTACACATATATGCTATAAGTGCTCAGATATATATATATTAAGATAGCATATCCTCATACTTTAATGGACAGGCTTCAATCTACTCCACACTCCAACTTTTTAACCGTCCAGATTGACCTTAGGTCAACATGGGTGTGACAAGAATCTCAGACTCAGGGTGGCCTTTGAACATTACTTCATCAGATTTTCAGTTGGATGGACGGTTGAAGTGTTGGCGTGTGGAGTAGATTAAAGCCTGTCCATTAAAGTATGAGGATTGGCTATCTTAAAGTTTATTTGGATATGTTGACAACGTTATAATTTATTTGAGAATGCCAGCCATTAAATGAAATGTAAAATTATATTTATGATAAAAGGTAAAGAGTTGGACTGAAGCTACTTACAGTATTATCATGAAGGAAATCGTTATTTAAAATGGTGATCGCAGCCGCCTTGCAAGCAAGTAGTTGTTTACCGACGGTTGTGGGTTCGCCTCTCTGTCAATGCTATGACATATAAAAAAAAGAATGATCAACTTATTTTCCAGGATAAGACTGCAATTGTATAATTATATTAGGAACTCTTTGGAGTTATGAAATACTCAGTGAGATTTGTGTTGAGTAAATTAGCGATGAGTAACTTATGATATTTAAATATCTAAGCTTTTTCTAGTAAAATTTATAAAGCAATGGGAATATAGAAATGATAAGCAAGAACTTAATAATATTCGAATTATAAACTCCGAATGTATTTTAAGCCTTGATTATTATTGTGGGTATCTTGCACAAGATGGTGTGAAATTAAAGAGTGTGTATAATGATTTATGTTTGATGGTTATATATACATTTTATGTTATATTGTATGCTATGGAAATTATGGGTTGTTAATTTGAATGAAGGTAAGGTAATATTGATATTTAATCTTAAAAGGGGGATAAATGTTGGTTGTTGATGGTTAAAGTTCATCATTATTTGTTTTCAAAGGTATCAAATGATGTTATAACTGTAATGTTGATCTTTAATATTGTGATGATAAAACTTATTATTATTATTTATTCTAAAATATGTTAAACAAAATATATTTTGGTTTATTAATTTTATCTCGTAATTTCAGAATATTTCAGCAGCACATTTAAAAATATTGGGTTTAAAGGGAAAAGGATTTTAATAATATAATCCTAAATTTTGTGTATTTTACTTGTATTTTACTGCTTGAATATAAACAATTTATAGATTGATGATGGTTATCAGAATTCTACTAAATTCATTGCATACGTGGTAAAATATATTTAACAACGGATCGCTATCATTGTGAATGACAATTTAGTGAATCTGTGAGAACGAGTACTAAGTAACGTTCAGTATTCATAGTTGATGATGGGTGGAGATGACCATTTTGAAGCCGTGAATTTGCTATTGGATGTACCTGGTTTTTAATTTTGTACAGGAAATATTATATTAAAAGTCATTAGTATTTTGCTGTGTTGCGAATATATTTGTCACAATTTCTTATATTGTAGTCATGATCTTAATGAGTAAGCTTGGATGATATGATATATTAAGGAAATTGTTGATATTTTATTATGTATTTTATTGTATCCATATAGATGCTGACAGACACCTGGATATTTAATTCAAGTATATTCAGACATGACCATAGACTAATAATATTATTGTTGATGCAGACTTGGTTTTTTAATGTCTATGTTAGTAGTGTTACTCTAGACATCGAGAGCGTTAAGTCATTATTGTGTAAATGTTTATTGTTCATTAGGTGCTGATGATGAATAGCTTAAAGAAGGTATGCAAGGTATATTCTTACAAATTGAATGAATATTTGTAATCCATCTAACCTCAAATGTAATTTAAATTAAAGTATCTGTATTAAAACAGGCAATTCCCATCTAGTGCCTACTCATTCAATATCCACAGACTAGTTTCTGGTTTGTGGCCTTCATCAGTGAGGAGCCTTCTGTAATCCATTGACTTCTCTGACTGGCACTGAGTGGCACTACTATATGGAGTTTTTCTGGTTTTAATAACAGTTATGTGCAAGCATAAGAAATGATGATCAGGTGATGTTTAAAGTAATGTACTAAGGAAAATGTTGAGAGAGTGCAATCAATTCCTTCTAATAGACTCAATGTTCTGTAGCTGTTTGTTTTATGCTTTATTTAAATAATCAATTTCAACAGCATAAATAAATATCTTATGGGAGATTAAAGAATCCATAAACATGGGAATCAGATATGAATGTCATTCATTCTTATTTGAACTTATGGAAAATATGTAATTGTGATTATTTGGTATGTTAATTATGCTGATTCTTAAAATGGAATTTTGTTCCATAACAATGTATTATATTATCGAACTTATTACTATTATTTTATTATATTTTATTTATTGTGAATGTAAATATTAGTGTAAATAAATGTTAGTGTAGTCTTTGTAGTGTGTTAGTTATTACTTTTGCGTTCATGGCTATTCCAAATCACTAATCACCAATTCAGTTAATTTCTAGCCAAACAATTTAATGGAATTGTTATTGAATACATATTTCAATTTCTTTATCAATTCATCATTGCAATCATAAATGCTGATTATCACTTACTCTTTGGGATTTAGAAATAACATTATTTAAATTATTTAATGAGTGATTAATAGAACCCATTATTATTTTTCAGCTATAATCAAATACCTGTAATATATTTTAGCCATTGTGTTTTATGCATAATTCAATCAATAGAAAGTATAATATGCTAGTTGTGAAATCAATCTTGTAATGTGGTATTGTTCACTAAGTAAATCATTTTAATATCGCAACCAGATAAAAGATCCAAACCAGACTAATAATTATAATGCCTCATAGTTATGCTGGTGCCTTTGCATGTTGAGTGGCAATAAAATGAACCCTCTTGTCTAACTTAAGTGTGCCTTGATTTTGACATATCAAAATTAAAACCCTGAGGTGTAGATATGAATATATTTTATTATTTAAGTGTATCATACAAGTGAAGTAGCAAGTGCGACAGTTCTTGTGTGCAACAATTTTGCTGATGACCGATAGTTGGGGAACAGTTGCTTACTGTGTGTATGTTTGTGCATATAAACATATGTAATTTGCAGTCATCTACCAAAATATGTTTTAATATGTTTAAGTTAAAAGGTATGTCATTAATTTCACTATATTAAAGTTAAGATTATTTACACAATGTTTAAATATTTTTTGGAAATTGGAAAATGCCTGAAAATTATGTAAACCTGCTTCCACTTTTAATGAATTCAGCATTAATGTTATACAGTATAGACAGTAATGACGATTTCTTTAGCTATGTTACAATATGTACAACTTATTTAAAATATTGAGTCAATGTTAACGTAATGATTTTAAATGTAAATTAGTATAAGATAAAAATACAAAATTTTAAATTAATAATTTACAAAACTTTGTACTACTCTATCGCAATTATTATTATGAAGTCAGAAACTAAATATCAATTCTTATATATTGATATTTTCCTTCACACACACACACACACACACACATATATATATATATATATGTGTGTGTTGTAAAGGTTGAAAAGTCCCACCCTTTTCATCAAAGTATCATTATTGTTTAAAAAAAATATTTGATTTGGCTTTGATGTACATATATATATATATATATGTTGTTGTTGTTATGATTATTTATTTCAATTTTTTTTTTGGTATATGCATTTATTTATGGTTTTGGGATTTAAAAATGACAATGGTGACATAAATATATATATGTATATAGATTTTACAAAGATATTGGTTTATATTTAAAGTATTTGCCTTTAGTAATATCAATGATCAAATATTGTCATTTAAAATTATTAAATGTGTTTAACCACTAAACATCACATGATCACCATCTCATACTAGCACATAATTGCTGTAAACAAAGGCAAAACTATCCATACAGTAGTGCCAGCCTGTGCTAACCAGAGTAATCAATGGATGCCAGAAGACTTGTGCATAAAATCCCTATCTAGTGCCTAAATCATCCAATATCCCCAGACTAGATCTAGGTGCAGTGCTCTCAGATCCAAGGCTCCTCACCGATGATGTCCACAAGCCAGAAACTAGTCTGAGGATATTGGATGAGTAGGCACTAGATGGGGATTTTATGCACAAGCCTTCTGGCATCCATTGATTACTCTGGTTAGCACAGGGTGGCACTACTGTATGAGAGTTTTGCCTTTGTTTAAGTGTGTTTACATCGTACATATGTTTTTGAAATTGTTTGCGATGTAAATTTATTATTTGTTGTTTATTTATTTATTTTTTATAAATTGTAAAACTATTTTTTTATGTATTTTTTTTTTGTAATAATGAAATTATATCAGCAATGCATGAAAAACTGAGCTGAATAAGATATATATATATATATAAAATAACAGGATATCAAGGGCTGATTATTGACAATCGCCATTAAAAAGGGAAAAAAAGGAAAACTTTGCCGCTATTTAATATATATTTTTGCGTAATTACAATATTCTATTGGGTTTGAACTTTGAAGTCATTAGTAATGCCAGGCTAAACAATAAATAATGATCTGGGAGATTTACTTCTCTTCATCTTACCCTATTCCAAAATTAACATATATTGGAAGGGAAACAAATTATTAATAAGCAGGCATTTGAAGTAGAAATAACCGAAAAAAAAGAATAACTATTGTTATACAGCAAGTCAATAAAACATAACCTAAGTATTCAAAATTGGTCTATCACTTTCAATTGATCCATTAAAACCTAACCCAAATAATAAAAAAAATACTTCGAGACAATAATTTACAAAGGGCTCATGAATTCACACTTCGTCATTTCGTTTCTTACATATTATTAATTCAACCTATGCTAAAAAGGATCAAGACATGTCAAATAATTGTCGAACTTGAAAACGAAAAAAAAAAGAAGCAAAGAAGATTAAATGGTAATTAATTTGATCATTTTTTGTTGTTGTTTTGTTTGTATACGACTGATTTTAAATATAACCAGTCATACAGGTAAACTAATTTCAAGTTTTAATCATTCAGTATAAATAGCAACATATTAATACTAAATTTTTCTGTTTTATGTTCAGTCATTTGTAATATGAATGTATGTAATATAAGTAGATTTTTTTTAAACTTTTAACTTACCAATATTAATATTAAATTGCTAAATGTCGCTTATTATTAAAAAAATTTCTGATTTTCTTTAATACATATGCCTTATATATGTGTGTCATATAAATAAACTGGTTTTAAATTTTAATTCATTAACATAAATGATTATATACTGGATATAATTTGTCATCAAAACACTTTGGTTTTGTTTTAAATTAAATGCATTGTATAGCATGCTATATATATTTATATATGTTGGAAATTAAATTGATTGTCGTTTGTTCTTTGTAGAATCATTTAATAATTATTTAATATTCTCCTTTAGAAATTAATTCACAATTTCATCATAGATATGTTTACCAAGGTAGATCAGGTTGTAGACAATTTATGTTTGAGTTATATCTGCATATTTCTTCATATGTGAGATTATGAGTTGTTCTTATATATTTATTCATAGAAGTTTCATATACTACGGGTTATGTAGTTTAGTAATAAATGTTTATTAAAGTCATAGAATTAATAATGATATTGTAACGGTAAGAATTCGCACATTCCATAAACAAGTTGCACAGTTTCTCCACCACACTCGAAAAGCAGCACCACAAGTGGGTTCAGGGCCTGTCATACCGGATTCGAATATAGCAGATCGACTGCGCAACCAAATACGATGGAGCCCGAACCCGCCATCACAATAGCAACATCTTTTCAGGCCGTGGTGGTCAGAGAGAGAGAGAAGAGACTATGTGAGATTTATTAATAAATGAACAGCTAGCGTTTGAAAAGTCTTAATAGATACGTGTATAACCCAGACAATACGAGACAATGAGATGAATCAGAAAATAAACACTAACGTAAAGAATTGATTAAATTAACATGATTTATTAAGTGGCTAAATATGATTTCTGGCACAATTTATTTATTAAATAGTGGCGTCAAATGGTTAACTACAATTGATTAAATCATTTTACTCGTAAATCTATAACCTGGGTCAATTATCGCTTACGAATGTGCCTTACTAAACCTTGAATACATGCGAAGCCCAAGAATAAGAGTACTGGAATTATTTATAATAAAAGATATTAAATAGTTTTCAATAAAGGCTGACTTCAGAATAAATGCAGAGCGGCTCCAATGAGCTTGGCAGCAGTGACTTGCTTAGTGCGGAAATGTATGTGTGAGTATGATATTATCTTAAAGTACTTAAAAACGGATTCAGTTGTACTCGCAAGGTTTAGGAAACGATGGAGAGTGGTAGTCCATTTAAACTACAGGAACTTTGTGATGACAATAAAGAAACAAATCATAAAATCAGACGCATATGTTGCACCTCACATTGGTCTCGGCCGTAGCCCTAAAGATCGGAGTATGCTAGCATATGGCTGCGAAGAACTGCATCAGCATCCCCAGGTGTGATGCTCTGGTACACACATTAACCGAAGGAAGAAGTAAAGGGGAAACGGACTTGGCCGTTTAAAGCCCTTTTAAAGAACAAAGTGATCTCAACATCGAATAACCTTGCCAGCAACACTAAAATATATATATATATATATATATAATCGATTCAAAAAGGAGACATAATGAAAGATTGGGCACATAAGCAATTCACTGCATTGATGAAGCATCTACACTCTCCCAAACTCAGAATAACAATAGAAATACTTAAAACAACTAATGGAGTTTAACATTAAAAAAGGGACGGTGTGAGTGCGAGAATTTAAGTAAAATGTAATTAACCCATGCACTCCCACATCTGCCAATAGTTATTCCCACACCTCGCATACATCCTGGAAGATTATGAATCAAATCTAGGTATTATAAAGAAAATAATATAGTCATCGAACGAGCGACTTACTAAATCTCATTTAAGGGGGGGACTCATGAACGTAAAATTACATTCTTTATAAGGAATGGGAAGTATCATTAATTAAGATTTGCTTCGCTCGGTCGATGCTATGCAAGCCCATAAAATACACACATAAAACAATTTAAATTTGATATTAACCCAAGGTTTAGATCGAGCAATAAATTTAAATATACATTTTAAAACATACATGATAATAAGTGTGGCGAGAAAAGGAAGAATTTGTTTTGCTATAGCGGGTTTTAGATCACAAGAGCTCTTGGGTTAATTTTGTTACCTTTCAGTTGCTTGGGTGGTTGAAGCTGGAGCACATTTCAGGAGTGGATCATATTTAGCAGCATGTTAATTCAGTCTCTGTTTGCAGCAGCATAGGTGGTTCCTTAAGGCATATTGGTGATGCATCAGATGGTACATCGGCAGCGGCCAGCTATTTCCGAAAGGAAAATAGCCACGGTGCCGACTCTACTCAGTCATATTGGCGGTTCTATGATAGCTCAGTATTTTGTACATTTTTTTTGAAAATGGATTATTTAAGTCACGGATGGTCGGTCAGCAAAACATCAGGATCAGCATTCCGAAAATAATAGTTCAGACCGTCCGAATTCTCAGAATAAAAACAATTATAACCTCAGAAAATAAAATCAAAACGCAAAATCCAACAGCAGAAAAATAGCATCACATCAGAATCAGCTTTTGTTTCTCCCCCTCCTCTCAACAAAAGAAAAACATTCAATATATACTGTTTATCTTATAAAAGAACCTGCCTTTGGCATGACAAACCTTTAACCTTTTGCATTCTTATCAATTAGTTATTTCTTATCTGAACATCAGAAGGAATCCATTTTAAGGTTTTTTTCTTTTAGTTTACAATTATAAATTCCAGTAAATGCTCAGATTGAAAGAAGATTAAAACATTTATTTCATTCTGTTGAAAACTTTTGCTAATTGGAAATTCCTAAGTAGACATACGAAGTGTGAATTTATAATCCAAAATATTTTACTTTAAATCTATTATATTCTTAACCTAGCCTTATTTTATATTTATATAATCTTCAATGGCGGGAACTTTATAATTTTAGAAAAATATTAAATTATTTCACATTTAGATTGTAATTGCATGAATCCGTTTATAAACTACTTTTAGTAATTATTATTTACCTACAATCGAAAATAAATATTGCAACACAATATTTTTAAAATAAATGAACTCAACAACCACAATCCAATAATATAATTCCAATGATTGATATTAATATTTAACAGTTATCATCGTAGTCTGCGTGTAGTTTTACCTATATAACCTTTTAAATGAATATGTAAACATGCACATACTCGACATTTATATATCAATAAAAATAAAGGGTTGAAAATTGGATTCCATGAGTAATAATGCCTACATGGTTTATTTTAGGCAGGATTTTAGTATATAAATGGCCGTACAGACACACTATGAACGATTTGGGATTCGAATTTAGGTATAAGGGTAGGTGAAATGTAAGAGAAAGGTGAAACGAAGACTTGCAGAGCAATCTTCCTGTTTCAATATTAAAGATGTTGAGTTTTGGGGCCATAGTAGAAGCCCTATTATACATAATAACTCTAAGGAGTTGTACTGGTAGTCCAAAAGAGAAGTATAGTTTTAATAGAAAAGAATACTGATAATTATATGTAAAGTTAAGTGACTTAACCTTGAGGAATTTATCGATGATTCTGAACTCTTATTTTAAGAAGCTAATACGATTTTCAATATTTTTCCATTATTGTATTTTTCTGCATGTTAAAAAATAGACGATTCTTATGTAGATATAAATGTCAATCCATGTCCATTGTTAGCAAATATGGTGAATTTAAATAGTATTGAATTAAAATGAAAACTCAGAAGACAAACAAATATTGTATGTGCTTAATATAACTATTGTCATTTGAAAAGAAAATCAAACCACAATTAGAATAAACGATATATCATTTGTTTTATAGGAAATGACTTTATTTGAAATTTATTTATTTATTTATTTTTCTTTTTTCAGTACGAAGGTCAATAGGCAATATTTGAGATTGAGAATTACTTATATGATGATTTTGTGATTTGCCAATATTCAATTTCATAATTACTTATTTAAGCCATCACAAATTAATATATTGTTTTAATATAATCCTCATCCACAAATATGGGTTGGATTCTATAAAATTCCCTTTGGTTACAATTTATATTTTGGTGAGTAATTAAATCTGACTGGTCAAGTTAATCCTGAGAGTAAATCATTTAATGTCTCTTATTATTGCTCTTTTTCATCTATGCATATTTTATGTACAGCTAGTTATATCGTAATATTGTAAATGTTAATCAATTATTGGACCATATTTTACTCCTACTTAAAATGTATCTTGTCATATATAGATGCAGTTTATTATAATTGCTGCCCAAATCTAAAGACCATTAAATAAAAGTTTAGAATTACTATCCAGTCCACTACAATTGACATCCAATGATTGGGCTAGTTTATTTTTTATATGTATAATTTTCATAATAATTGGCTTCCCAATTTAGGACATTGATAAAATATGCCAAGACCTAAGATAAATTGCAATGGAATATAGCTTTTTATTACAACATATATTGTAACTTTTTGATAGGTTATCCTTGGTAGGAATAGAATATAAAATGTATTCTATAGCTCCAAAATTTAAAATTATGATAATAGTAATGAAATACACTTTGGTATAATATAAATATAAGCTTAGTGCATAAAGAGTAAAGATAGAATTTTGTACAGATTTAATAATCATCTTTATTTATAATGATTTACTTTATAATCCACTATATAATTTTAATACAATAGTTGCCAATCCAAATAAACATCGTTACTTATAAATTCTACTTTAAAATATTTTTATTACAATGTTTCTTTAAAAGCTAAACATATAGAGTTGTAGTAAATAAAAGAAGCAATAAGAGTTTAAAAGATAAAAATTTATTTTTAAATTATCATCATCATCATCATCATAATAATAATAATAATAATAATAATAATAATAATAATAATAATAATAATAATAATAATAATAATAATAATAATAATAATAATAATAATAATAATAATAATAATAATAATAATAATAATAATAGATTTTAAGTATAAATATTTATTATTAAACTTTTTATTTAAATTCAATTAATAATATCATATATTAAAAATATAATTATACTTAATACTTTAGTCTTAAATATATGATTTAAAATAATTTTGTTTATAATATATTTATTGTTTTTAATTATTTTAAATAGAGGTAGAACAATATTTATTTAAAAGTTGTAACAGTTGATATGGGATATTGAAATGACCAATTAGATTTAAATAAGTAATTTTCTGACATCACTTTATTCCAGGGTTTTTAAAAGAAAGAGAGAAGCAGATAATCAAGGTACAGATTCATGGAAAATATAAAGAAGGGATCTGTTTCAATATTATTCCTTGTTAAAAATTATAAAAAGTTTTTTAAATATTTAAACATTTAAATGGCAAAATTAATATTTTTTTCTCATATGTCATAGCATCGCCGGACGCGAACCCACAACCGCCTGCAACCAACTACTTGCTTGCAAGGCAGCTGCAATGACCTCTCGGCTATTTAAAAGCTGTTTAAGAATACAAAATATGTTATATTAATCATTAATGTGGTGAAGTGAGTTTAAACCAGTTTTTTATTATGAATTAATTGCAGTCCTGATTGTCCACTTATAATTAAAATGATATCTAAAAGAAGTTTTAACGAAAAGCTAAAGTTCTTATTTTGATTTGAGATAATCATGAAAAAGAAAAGACAACTACATTTCTTCAAATAAACATATATCTGTGTTCATGTAAGAAAATATTCATTTATTTATGACAAATTAAATCTTTTTATTAGCCATATATTAAAAATGAGAAACAGGTCCAAAATCTCTAGATATAAATTGTTAAAACTTGTAAAAGTATTTTATCAGACATTAAAAATAATGACTTATTTGAAAGTGATAAGTCTAATTAAAAATAGTATTCTGCTTGAATTGAACAAGTGACATGTGATAAATAGGTTGAAAAATTTTGAAGAAGAAAATGTTTAGCATATATTTAGTAAAGACTAAAAAAGAGGATACATAAGAGATGAATTAATATTTCTCATGTTTAAATAGAAAGTTTAATCTTATTATATTATTATAAGAAAAGAAGAGTAAAAAGGGGAAAGTTAATCAAAAAATTATATTTAACTTTTTAATAGTAGATGACAGTCACGAAGGTGATACACTATAATACAAAAATTTAATTAATTTATTCATAGGTACTTAAATTTTATGAGACTAATAAGTAACCGGAAAGTGAAGAAGTAAATGAAGTAAACTTAATGATGATTTAATTAAACATATTTTAAAGATTTGTAATGTGAAAAAAATAATGTGAAGATGTATTGAAAAGATTTGTTAAACTCATTTATTAATGTATTTTTCAAGAGTATAATTATGTGGGTGTAACTTTAAACTAGTCAAGTAGGAAAGATGCATCCACTTCAGAACTTTTGTCCAGTTAGTGTTGTACTTGATTGTCAAATGTTTTGTTTAAATATACATTAGTTCCAGCAGAAAGAAAACATGAGAAGACCCCAAACTCGCGAGGAATTATGAACATCTATTGGGTTACCATGGTAGTATTAAACTAGGAATTGAAATGTTTTTTTTTTAAAAAAAGAGAAAAAGATTTTAATAGTAAATTTATTATTAATACTTTTTTGATATGCAATATAAATGCTAGGTAATATAGTTAGCAATAATTGAAACAATTTTATAACAATCTGGTATATAAGGTTCAAAAGTACTAACCTTTTTATTATTCATTCTTATTTAAAAAAAGAGTATGCTTTAGATATGAAGAGAGTATACATGAGTTATGATATGAACATGTGTGTGGTATATAGTATTTTAACTTTATATTTAATCAGTAATTGAGTGTGGCAAAATGTGTTGTAGAGGTGTTTCAAATTTATTATCATAACGTATATATATATATATATTGTACCGGTCAACCGCAACCCATCAACTACACACAGAAACCGACTTCAAACCCAGACTGATTCCAGAACTAAATCCGAAACCAAACCAAGTTCAAACCCAAACCCTGTGCATAAGTGACTGAGGTATAACAGAATCCATAGTACATGGTATAGCCTAACACTAGCTTGGTGGCAACACAGACAATAATTCTGCCTAGCTTATCTATATATAACTGCGCGGTGGATGCTCAACACTAGATACGATCAATGCAATATATATACATTCTCATGTTGTCGATACAGACAGTAATCAAATGTCTTGTGAAATAATTATTTAATGAAAAGAGAGACAAACTAGATTACACAAATGTTTAATAATTATTCTTACGATTAGATAAAATTTAAACACAATATAATTACTTGTTATATACAACATTACTTATTTTACTTCTAGTCTTTAATGGAAATCTATACATATGTAATTGATGGACAGCATTGCATTTAATATTTTGGTTAAAATTTAACCTACTGTACCGGTTAACCGCAACCCATCAACTACACACAGAAACCAACTTCAAACCCAGACCGATTCCAGAACTAAATCCGAAACTAAACCGAGTTCAAACCCAAACCCTGTGCACAAGTGACTGAGGTATAACAGAATCCATAGTACGTGGTATAGCCTAACACTAGCTTGGTGGGAACACAGACAATAATTCTGCTTAACTTATCTATATATAACTGCGCGGTGGATGCTCAACGCTAGATACGGTCAATGCAATATATATATTCTCGTGTTGTCGATACAGACAGTAATCAAATGATGGTGAAATAATTATTTAATGAAAAGAGAGACAAACTAGATTACACAAATGTTAATAATTATTCTTACGATTAGATAAAATTTAAACACAATATAATTACTTGTTATATACAACATTACTTATTTACTTCTAGTCTTTAACGGAAATCTATACATATGTAATTGACGGACACATTGTATTCAATATTTTGGTTTGCTTTATAATCATTTTATCTATGACCGGTGTAGGCAATACCACAGATGATTTCTTTTAAATATAATATTAGCGTAACTTAAACAATTAATTTGTTTACGTGATTAATTATGTATGAGAGATATGAGGATCAGAGCAAACAAAACCTTAACCATTTTATCTTTATTAGACTAAATTCTTTATTAAATTAAGGTCGCCTTATTGGTTTTAAACAAATCAAATCATCACATACTACGGGGATGGGGAATAAGCTTATATCTTCCATTATAGGGTGGTGTGACTGGCTGCTATATGAAACAAACATAATAGTCAGAACTAATAGCTTGCGGTGTATTAACGAAGACTGGGTGGCTCACACTTTGGCAAGTATTCACACCCACTGAGGAGGCTAGGAGAATTTCTCTCTCCCTTGTTTGAAATCACGGACTAGACACAGAATCAAGCTATGGGAAGCGAAATATAGCACTAAATCAGTAACATGGTGAACGAATGCTCGAAGCAGAAATTATAAATATCTATATAAGACCTTATTTATTCCACCATACTTTCCCCACGTAACCATCTGATAAAGTAATTTAAGACCACACGATAAGCTTAGAGAATCATATATTTAACTGTTAATTAATTACACTCTGAATCTCATACCCTCCTGACCGTTCGGAAGTAGTAAACACAACAATGGCTACCCTTGATTATTATTTCCCCCCCTTATCAGAAAACGTGCAATTAAATAGATAAAATAGATTTTAGATATTAACTACTCGGTGGCATAGAGTAAAACATTCTTCATTAAACTATAACACATACATCAATTTAAAAACAATATATATATATATATATATATATATATATATATATATATATATATATATATATATATATATATATATATATATATATATATATATATATATATAATGATGGATAACATATCTATTTAAAATCATAGTAAAACTTAAGGCATTAGCAACTTGTTATTAAAGACTAGAGTAAAGAAGTTTAACAGGTGGATAGGGATATGTTTACTACAGGTTTACTATATATATTTTATCAAAAGAACAAAAAACATAATAACAAATATTTAGCATACTTAGTACAGATTTAAATCTACTTATATAAAAGACTGGCATTAAAGAAAGTAAAAGTTCATGTAAATTAGATTTACCATTCTTTCTTTGTCCGGATGCATTTCTTGCGATGATGATTACTTAGAATGTCGGCGCGCATTTGGTTATTGATATAATGATGTATTGGCTTTCAAAGTTTAGGTTGGAAACTGGAACTATAGGCATATGAAAGTTGGACAACTGGAATCACAGCACATGATCTTTCAGCAGGCTAGGAAGGTTTCATCGGCAGGACAGGGATCAGCTTACTGGACCTAGCCTGACATTATCAAAGTTTACAGATCACTTCTTAACACTGCACTCTCCAAATTTACTCTGATGTTTTCCCCTCTTTCGGAGTGATCAAGAAGAAAAAAAAAAGATGCAATACAGAATGATGTAATCCAGGATGACGCAATCTGCATGATGCAATTTAACATGATGCAATCTAACATGATGCCATTTAAAATGGTCAAAGTTTCCACAATTCTCCTGGTTGTTGGTCACCTCATTTTGGACTCTGCCTTCCTTGATTTTCTGGCTTTTAGCGATTTCACTTTTATTATCCAGTTGGTACATTGAAATGTTTTTTTTTTTTAAAAAAATAAATCTGTACAAGTATTAACTATTTAAAATTAAGAATTATTCGCGCAATGAAACTTTCTCTTTCTCTTTAAAATAATCTTATATTAGTATCCAAACCATGCACACACACGATGTATATTTTTATTACGTACAATATTTATCTAAAGGATTTATTTAATTATCTACATAAAACATGACATGAACAATTTAAGTTTATGTAGCTTGGCTGAACAAAGCCTCATTGCACGAAATAGTGGTTTATAGCAAATCTGCTATACTAAGATTTGAAAACAACCAAAACAAACAAGGAAAAAAAGAAAAAAAAACCATGAAACTAAGATCTATCCTCAGATCGAACTGTTTCATTTCTTCTCACTTCAAAAAAAAAAAAACAATAAAAAATGTTTATACATATATTATCGAACCTGCATCGACTTACAAAGTTGTTTGACTACAGAGAACAGTCTGGGTGAAAATTTGAGTTCAAACATGGGACTAAAACAATACATTTTATCAAGCATCTGTTTGGTAACATCCGTTTTTCATTACTCAAAATCTATATTTAAATTATGGTCATTTACCAGGGTACCCTGAAGTATATATTCCCACTATGATCTCCCTGGGTCCGGAGGTATATATGGTTTTAGCTGTCTAGGGTTGTGATGACCCTGATCCCATTCCCTTCTTGTTGGAGACAACTCCCCATAATTTATCTGGTTTAAAAGTTCAATAGCTTTCTCAAATGACATGGGGCATATTCCTATCATCATTCTTTGTATCCATGTGGGCAGATTGTGTACAATAAGCCGGATAATATGTTGCTCACTGTATTTGAAAGCAGTTAAGGATTTAAGCACTGTCATTTGGTGGATGAAGAATGCTGCGTAACTCTGCTTATTATTTTCATGATATTTCTGGTTGGAGAGTCTGTGTAAAATTCCCTCCTGCCTCTCCTCACTCCAATATTTCTTTAAGAGAGCCCTTTCATAGCCTTGAATTGTGGTCGGTGGATTGTTCAATAATTTCCACCAAGCTGTCACAGATTCTCTTAGGTAATGGCTGGCCACCGTCGTTTTCTCCTTTTTAGCCATTGGGTGTAAACAGAAAAATTCCCTAATGCTATCTAAATGGATGGCTGGATTCTCCCCCTGCTCACCTTTAAAGATCTGAATTTGGATATACCCATAATATGGTATATTACCCATCCTTATTTGTGGATTTGTATTCTGCTGTAGCTTTGTTTCGTTTTCCTTGATAGTAATCTTCACTGCCACCTTCGGTACTTCAAGTGGATCCTGTCCCTCTATTTTCAAATCTGGCTCCTCATTATCAACTTCTGCCTTCTGGTTCATTCTCTCTTCTTCACTGTCTTCCCTACTCTGATTTTCGAACTCCTTTGGTCTGGTTTGAACATCCTCCTCCTTTGGGTTGCTATAAGACTCCCTTTTCCGATCTGGCTTACGGTCAATTCCCATACACCTTTCTTGGATGTTCAACATCCAGTCCATCATAGCCAGCATCAGTTTTCTATCCTCCCTCATTTCCTTAAGGATCGCATAAAATTTCCCATCATCGTTGTGACGTCTCTGCTTGCTGTTTCTCTTTGATTGTCTACTGCTTTTTCCTTTGTTAGACCTTTCTTTAAAAGCAACTTCATGGTCACTTGCTGTGTCTGACGGTTTGGTACTACTTCCCGATGATTTACTTTCCCCTAGTAGTTCTTCCATTATATGATTTTCTCTTTCTGTAAGCGTAATTTTAATATGTTCATTTGATCTTTGCTAAAACTATTTCTTTATAAATTTATAAGATATACTGATTCCTAATCCTATATACCTAATCTTCTCTGGCTGCCAAGATACTGAGTTCCCTCCTTTCACATCCAGTTTGTATGCCTCACTTTCTTTCGTTCGCCTATGCTCCGATTAAATTTGTTATATAAGCAACCCCCTTTCCTTTTTTTTTCTCGGTATATATATAACAACGTATCTAAACTGTTAAATAAATGGGACAAGATTTATTTCACCCAATTCAAACTGTTCTCCTCAGTCTTATATACACAAAAAAAACATACTAAAACTTAGTATATATCCAGTATACTATTTTATAATACCATCAGTGGTTCTCTCTCCTTTTTTTTTCTAAACAAAACATTCATTACTGCTGCATGGACAACATTTTGCTGACATATTTATTTGAAAGGCGCTAGTCTGCAAAATGTAGACCATGGATAGTTTAATCCACTGTTCACTCGAATATATACATTGATTATGCAATTTAAGTACTTTTAACTTGTTTTAATAAAACATTGTTTGATATTAATACTAACTTCTGCGGTGCTATCACTTAAAATTTCGATTTCTATAATGTAAGTATACACATCATTAAACACTTCATCAACTGCATTTGGCTGTTTGGTGATATACAATAAAACTTGACCTAAATGGTTACTTTCCCTAACAGATAACATATTCTGGATAATAAACTTAACTCAACTGACATTTATTAAGCGATTTCTTTGAGAGGGTTTCTATACTAAACATGTGTATACATACACACGTATTTGAATATTTATAACCTAGCAAGCGTCTCTACCTCTTTTCTCTAACACACAAAAAAAACAATTTGTTCTGTTACACAAAAAAAAAACTATCAGCGGATAATATATTTAAATAAATCTACTTGACAAGTGGGAAATATTAGTCTATTTGACTTACTTCAAAACATCACTATAAACTGCTCATATAATAACACAAACTATATTCAACAGTATAAACACAAAATATATTCCTATAACTCAATATTTACTCTTATCTATTTTACAGGGTGTGGGAGATTTCTTCATCAGAGCACCACGGAGGGCGTCCAAAATTTAACCTACTGTACCGGTCAACTGCAACCCATCAACTACACACAGAAACCGACTTCAAACCCAGACCGATTCCAGAACTAAATCCGAAACCAAACTGAGTTCAAACCCAAACCCTGTGCACAAGTGACTGAGGTATAACAGAATCCATAGTACATGGTATAGCCTAACACTAGCTCAGTGGGAACACAGACAATAATTCTGCCTAACTTATCTATATATAACTGCGCAGTGGATGCTCAATGCTAGATACGGTCAATGCAATATATATATTCTCGTGTTGTCGATACAGACAATAATCAAATGACGGTGAAATAATTATTTAATGAAAAG
Organism: Epiperipatus broadwayi; assembly: GCA_028023455.1. Taxonomy (NCBI): domain Eukaryota; kingdom Metazoa; phylum Onychophora; class Udeonychophora; order Euonychophora; family Peripatidae; genus Epiperipatus; species Epiperipatus broadwayi. The sequence continues at coordinate 4,278,208 of JAQFVV010006261.1, read as the reverse complement.
AGAGACAAACTAGATTACACAAATGTTTAATAATTATTCTTACGATTAGATAAAATTTAAACACAATATAATTACTTGTTATATACAACATTACTTATTTACTTCTAGTCTTTAATGGAAATCTATACATATGTAATTGACGGACAACATTGCATTCAATATTTTGGTTTGCTTTATAATCATTTTATCTATGACCGGTGTAGGCAATACCACAGATGATTTCTTTTAAATATAATATTAGCATAACTTAAACAATTAATTTGTTTACGTGATTAATTATGTATGAGAGATATGAGGATCAGAGCAAACAAAACTTTAACCGTTTTATCTTTATTAGACTAAATTCTTTATTAAATTAAGGTCACCTCATTGGTTTTAAACAAATCAAACCATCATGTACTACGGGGATGGGGAATAAGCTTATATCTTCCATTATAGGGTGGTGTGACTGGCTGCTATATGAAACAAACATAATAGTCAGAACTAATAGCTTGCGGTGTATTAACGAAGACTGAGTGGCTCGCACTTTGGCAAGTATTCACACCCACTGAGGAGGCTAGGAGAATTTCTATCTTCCTTGTTTGAAATCATGGACTAGACACCGAATCAATCTATGGGAAGCGAAATATAGCACTAAACCAGTAACATGGTGAACGAATGCTCGAAGCAGAAATTATAAATATCTATATAAGACCTTATTTATTCCACCATACTTTTCCCACGTAACCGTCTGATAAAGTAATTTAAAACCACACGATAAGCTTAGAGAATCATATATTTAACTGTTAATTAATTACACTCTGAATCTCATACCCTCCTGACCATTCGGAAGTAGTAAACACAACAATGGCTACCCTTGATTATTATTCCCCCCCCCCATATCAGAAAACGTGCAATTAAATAGATAAAATAGATTTTAGACATTAACTACCCGGTGGCATAGAATAAAACATCCTTCATTAAACTATAACACATACATCAATTTAAAACCAATATATATATATATATATATAATGATGGATAACATATCTATTTAAAATCATCGTAAAACTTAAGGCATTAGCAACTTGTTATTAAAGACTAGAGTAAAGAAATTTAACAGGTAGAAAGGAATACATTTACTACAGGTTTACTATATATATTTTATCAAAAGAACAAAAAACATAATACCAAATATTTAGCAAACATAGTACAGATTTAAATCTACTTATATAAGGGACTGGCATTAAAGAAAGTAAAAGTTCATGTAAATTAGATTTACCATTCTTTCTTCATCTGGACGTGTTTCTTGCGATGATGATTACTTAGAACGTAGGCGCACATTTGGTTTTTGATATAATGACATATTGGCTTTCAAAGTTTAGGGTTGGAAACTGGAACTATAGGCATACGAAAGTTGGACAACTGGAATCACAGAACATGATCTTTCGGCAGGACAGGGATCAGCTTACTGGACCTAGCCCGACATTGTCAAAGTTTACAGATCACTTCTTAACACTGCACTCTCCAAATTTACTCTGATGTTTTCCCCTCTTTCGGAGTGGTCAAGAAGAAAAAAAAAAGATACAATACAGAATGATGTAATCCAGGATGACACAATTTGCATGATGCAATTTAACATGATGCAATCTAACATGATACCATTTAAAATGGTCAAAGTTCCCACAATTCTCCTGGTCGTTGGTCACCTCATTTTGGACTCCACCTTCCTTGATTTTCTGGCCTTTAGCGATTTCACTTTTATTATCCAGTCGGTACATTGAAATGTTTTTTTTTTTTTTAAATAAATCTGTACAAGTATTAACTATTTAAAATTAAGAATTATTCACGCAATGAAACTTTCTCTTTCTCTTTAAAATAATCTTATATTAGTATCCAAACCACGCACACACACAATGTATATTTTTATTACTTACAATATTTATCTAAAGGATTTATTTAATTATCTACATAAAATATGACATGAACAATTTAAGTTTATGTAGCTTGGCTGAACAAAGCCTCATTGACGAAATAATGTTTTATAGCAAATCTGCTATACTAAGATTTGAAAACAACCAAAACAAACAAGGAAAGAAAGAAAAAATAACTGAATGTTAATGTAAATAATAATAATAATAATAATCATGATCTTATTTGTTATATAAAAAGTATCATATTGATGATGATAAAGTTAGACTATTTGTTTTATAACATGATCTCAAATGTGGATAGAAAAATATTTAATGAGAAAATTGGATTATATTATTGGTCTATAGGTATTATAATAATAGATGCTGAATACACAATAGGGAAAGATGTGTTTAAATTCCAGTATAAGATATAAAAATAGCATCCTGAGGAACTGATTGAATAGTTGAATGGGATTAGTAATAACACAACATTTCTAATAGTATTATTCTCCGCTCTTCTTTCTGTGTTGTTGGAGTGATATGCATAGTGATAATATTCACTGTCAAGTTGAACTCACACCTTTAGCTTTTTCAAAATCGAATTTAAGGTAAACACCCTAACCAACTGAGCTACTCTGTCAAAGGCAACATATAATAGAAATTTGATATATTTATATATGCAGGTTGGTTCAAATTATTCTGAATCCTTCATTTTTTTCCTTAGCCCTTTATTTTTTTAATTACAATATTATTTTTCATAAGAGCAAGATTGATTAGAGGCATCCATACATTGTGTATTGCCACACTGGGTTGGAAGTCTCTAATTGATCTTGCTCTTAGGAAAAATTAATGTTATAATAAAAATAATTGAAGGTCTTAAAAAAAAGGACTCAAAAGTATTTCAACTAACTCTCATATATATAATTGTATCAAATTTCTAGTATATGTTGCCTTTGACAGAATAGCTCAGTTGCTTAGAGCGTTTACCTTAAATTCGATAGTCAAGAATCTAAAGGTGCGATTTCAACTTTATGCGAATACTGTTACTGTGCATATCAGGCCAGCAACACCGGAAGAGGAGTGGAGAAAAATATACTCGAAACGTTGTGTAATTACTAACCTGTGTTGTCTATTTGTGTGTTATTACTAACAAGTTGTTTGTATTTGAAAGGTTTAAATAAAGTTTAACATTTTCTGTACATTTAACATTCACCCATAGATTATGGAAATATATCATATCTAATAATATACCATTATCACAAACTTTCAGGCATAGATAGATAGATAGATAGATAGATAGATAGATAGATAGATAGATAGATAGATAGATAGATAGATAGATAGATAGATAGATAGATAGATAGATAGATAGATAGATAGATAGATAGATAGATAGATAGATAGATAGATAGATAGATAGATAGATAGATAGATAGATAGATAGATAGATAGATAGATAGATAGATGGACCGATGGATAGATAAATGGATAGATGCATAGACAGACAGATAGATAGATAGATAGATAGATAGATAGATAGATAGATAGATAGATAGATAGATAGATAGATAGATAGATAGATAGATAGATAGATAGATAGATAGATAGATAGATAGATAGATAGATAGATAGATAGATAGATATTGTTTCGATTTTTAAAAAGTTAACTCGATAAATGTAATTTTAAAACTTACTGTCATTATCTATACACTTTCTATGAACTAAAAGAATAGCTTTCCACAAAATTTTAGTTTTTATCATTATTATTTCTCTCTATTAAGAGAGAATTTTATAATGTTTTGATTTTAATTGCGTACTAGTTTAAAATATAATATAAAATGATCTCTATATTCTTAATATTTTTAAAATTATGAAAACGACAATAGGTAAAACTTTTGTTTTGTGTATAAAAGAAATAAATTTTTCAAACTTTATACATGACATATATTTTAGTAAAACATTAGATATCGAAAAATATTTGGAGTTTTACAAGCTCATGGTTTGTACATGAACAAGAGAAAACAAATATAAGTTAAGTATATACTTTTATGAGTATGAAATGCAGTAAATTTTAGCAATATGTATATTTTACTCAGATGTAAATAACAAACAATAACCAAAGTGTCCATTGGTATTTTTGAGACGACGAAAAATATTTGTGGCCCAAGAAAAAGGCTTTCAGAAAAAATGCAAAAATTTAAAATGCTTCAACAAAACAATTTATTAAAATCACTATACACATTATTATTTTTAAAACTTAAACTCTTATTTTACATTATATTAAATATGTAACACGAATATCATTGGACAGTTTTTTTTTTTCAGATTATTTTTTTATATAACTATTATTATTCCAAGATACTGAGTATAGAGACACAAATTAACCAGAAAATGGCAGATGTAGTCCAAACAATAGTTTAACACTTACAAGCATGAAAATGTATCAATATTATAATGATTTTAATAGTTGTGTTCTTATTGTAGTTGGTTTCAAAAAATCTGGCTAGATGAAGTTATTCTAAGATAGCAAAACATCTTACTGGTGATAATAATGAATAATGTACATTTCATTTTTAAAATTTCTACTCAAAAAAAGGAATTTCCATTTAAATTATATATATATTACTTTTTAAAGCAATTGCACGTTAGTATTCTAATGTAAGATATACGAAAAGCTTTATTAGTCAATCCACAAATTATTGGATTGGCTGCTGAATGCATTATACCAATATTTATACAGATTCGCAAACAGGCTAATGGGATACTAATAATAAGAGATAGAGAGAGAAATATCCCAATGGGAACAAATGAAATAACAAACACTATGAAAATAAAGAACATTACTTTAGTCACTTTTATGTTTTCAGCAAATCTTTTCTTCACAGATTCAGATTCGCACATAATTTGTAGACGTTTTTGGGAATAATGGATAGCCAAGAACATGTTGACATAGCAAAATGTAATCGTTGGAAAAACGAAAAAGTACACTGAAATAAGTAATACCAAGAAAAGTTTTACACCATTAGAATCGAAGACAAAATAACATTCTCTAATGATGTAGTAAAAATAAAATTTAAAAAATCCAGAAAATACTATAAATGAAGTCAAAGACAATAAGATCAACCAACTTACTTTTATCATAATATAGACATTTTTATTAGAATAAATTGTTTTGTACAATGCATTTGATTTGCATATAAGTATATAGCGATTAATGGCTATGTGAGTTGAAGTTACAAAAGTCATGTAACCCCCTAAAATAAAACAGAATATTGAAATGCTGCAGCCAGTATTCAAATCCCATTTAAAAACAGTGTTGTAAAAGTAATGAGAAGAGGATACTCCATATAATAAATCACTAATTGACAAATTCGTAATGAATGTATTTGTTATAGAACGAATTTTTGGAAAAATTATAAAAGATGCTATTAATAATATATTTCCAAGTAAACAAACGATATGAATAAAAAATGTTAATATCAAATCCAAAATATCGAAATAATCATAATAAGTAAAAATATTTGATTTAAATTGGGAAATGTTGAAGTTACTAGAAATATTTTCAAAGTTAACCATATTTTAAAAATTTCAAAAAAAGATATCCCAAATAGGTTTATGCTGATATGAATGTGTGCCAAATTGTAACGGTAAATAAATGGCCTGTATGAACTGGATAAGTCAAACTTTCAATAATAAAAAAAGGATACATCAATCTTATTATTTCTTAGTTATAAATGTAGGTTCAAAATTAACTATTAGAAATATATTAACTAGCCTCAAATATACTTATTAAATGTAATTCAGAAACAAAGAGGACATATATTGGAATCAAGATTACATTTTGAAAGCTATATAAATATATTTAATTTTTTTTTTTCATATCTTAATTTTCTAAAATTCAGTAAAATGGCTTTTCGTGAAAACTGAAATAATTAATAAAAATAGTATATCAATATTATCAGTGTTTAATGATGAAATTAGCTGAATGACGTCTTAAAACAAAAATCAATTAAGTCAATCTTTTAAATAAAATAATTAGTTTATGTTTTATGTATAAATATATATGAGAATGACAAAAAAGTAACAACAATAATACCAATTTCATCACACACGATTTTTTGTCAATTTATGAACATTATATATTGAATGACGTACACTATTCATATGCTTGTACAGGATGTATTTTGTATCTCATAGTAAAGATCATTTTATATATATATATATATATATATATATATATATGATAATAATAATTTAGCTTAATAATAATGACCAAATAATTCAAAAATCAGAAATCCATTCTTTGGTGAATAAATGTAATTCTTTGACCCAACAATAATTCTAATCAAATTAAGACTATGTGTTCCTTTAAGTTACATCTTTTTTAATAAAAACCATGTACAAACTATGCTTAAAACCTGATCCTTTTTTTATTCAGTGACAAACATTTTCTTAAATACAACAACAACGTTATAAATACTATGACAACTTTAAGAAATATCTCTTCAAGGTAAATTTGGGGGTATTATATATAAATATTTTATTAGTCAAAAAATATATACAAATATTATAATAGCAATTTCATCTTTTGAGTGTATGCCATAATCAGAATAATGATAAGTTATATATAACTGAAAAGAGAAACATATGTGATTAATATTGAAATGATTTAGTAATGTAGATAATAAATCTAGATAAAATCTATCATATATTCAATTCAATACATTAATGTTATATAATAAATATGTGAGTATGTCATGAATCACATGATTTAATCATGAAAAAATAAAATTTAATACATGTTATTTCAGGTTAAGTCTTTCCTTGGATAAATACCAATGAAATAAAAAAAATACATAGTAAAATAATATGCCTATATACACGTTAGTTTAAATATCAAGTATAACCATTTGACCTTTCTCATATCTTTTCTTTTTGTTTTAATTAACAACAAAAATATTTTAAAGAGTTTCTACTTTAGTCTTCAAGCATGAATGATCAACGTTCTGGTAGTTAACTACAATCTCAATGGCAAAACATGTATATGTGGAATCATTTCATTTAGTCATGAATTGTAAAATGATAGACAGAATGGAACAATAAAATTCATTAGAAGTTTTGAAAATGTCTTTTTTAAGTCATATTAATTTTTTCTACAGGGATGTGGACAGATAGTTGTTTAATGCAACTCTGGCTTCATATATACATCTTTGTGTTACTGGTCTTCAAATAATTTACTTTGATATATAGCAACAAGAGCAGCAAAACATTGGATATCTATATTGATTACTCACACATCTCCATAGTTGTATAAAACATAAATGTAACTTTCCTTTAAGAAAGCAAAATTAACAAAAAAAATATTGTTATTCTAACTAGAAGTAAATCTACAATATAGTGATAACAATACCAAAATTCACAACTTTTACTCAAATTTATTTTATTGCATAAGCAATTTTAGTATTTCTAAAATATTCAATTTCATGAATCATGTACTGTCAAATTCTAATTGTTAGTCATTAAATCCACACACATATTGAACGATAATCATTTTTAACTTCGTTTTTTTACATCTTATTGTCATTAAAATAATGATAACAATTTTAAAATAAAATACAAAAAAAATAAAACATGTATATACATTTTTTTTTTTTTGTAAAACATTAAAATCCACTTTCCATTTTCTTTACAAACAAATCCATACACATTTTTTTTAGTAATTTTGTTATTAATCATATTTATAATATATATTTAATATAATTAATTTATCTCATCATCATCATCATCATCATCATCATCATCATCATCATCATCATCATCATTATTATTATTATTATTATTATTATTATTATTATTATTATTATTATTATTATTATTATTATTATTATTATTATTATTATTATTATTATTATTATTATTATTATTATTATTATTATTATTATTATTATTATTATTATTTGCCTTTGCAAAATGAATTAAATAAAAGAAAAATTGAGAAAAGTGTTGCTTCTATGGAACCAGGGGAAATAATTGCTGAAATTTTATCTTATCAATAATCTAATTGTAAAAAGGGAAATATTATTTCTAATAATGGTGTTAAAAAGTGGAGTGAAATTTTAACTCAGGATTTAAGTGTAGAGAATAAAAATCTTAAAACAGAATATTTTAAAAATACAAAAGTTAACAGCAGTGGTCTTCATTTAAAAAAGTCATTGATTTATAAGGTTTTGAATTAGTTACACATAAGAAAAGAAATACAAAAATCTAATATGTTTAACAAAAATGCTATAATAGTAAATCTTGCTGACACACAATTAAAAGCTATTCCTGTTAAACAAAAATATAAAAGATTCTTTTTGACTAGATTGAATCCAGAAGTTACATCAAAAGACATGATTTCTTATATAACAAAAAGCTAGATATAACTGTGTTATATCATAAGTTTATATCTGCAAATAAACTTCATTTCTTATTTTATATTGCTGTGAAAAAAAATGACATGAATAAAATAATTAATTCAAATTTTTGGGCATCAGGCATTTATATATATATATATATATATATATATATAAATGCCTCATATCAAATTTTTGGGCATATAGTCATTTAATTTCCCATAAAATGGATATATATATATATATATATATATATATATCCATTTTATGGGAAATTAAATAAAGATTTAATTGTTAAAGAAGAAATAAAGGATCAGATAGTTGAGGATAATATTAGTAATGCATAATGGATTGTTGCATTTATAAAGATTATAAAAAAAATTATAAAAATTCTTCACATAACAATGATAATAAAAAGTTAATTAATAAAAGTAATATTTTCTGCTGTTATATGCAAAATCTTAGAGGGTTAACTTTAAGAACAGTTGAACCAAATTATTCATCTTTTGGTCATTTCGCCTCCTAGTTAATTTATTTGTAACTGTTGTATTTTAAAATGCATGTAAAACAGTATATTTTATTATAATATTGTTTTTCCAAAAATTCTGGCATAAACGGCAGGAAATTAAAATTCCCCACTCTTACAATAGACATAAGCCCCACCCTGACATGTTCAGCCATTGTCTGTTGACAAGGCTATAAAATGTTCAGCATTTAACAACATGGTAATTTCTAATGATAAAAAAACGTATTTATTGGTGAATTTATTACAGTTTTTGAAATTTTTTAAAAATAATTTGCACTATATTTCTTAGATATCAAGAAATATAAATTATTAATAACTTATTTAAAAGTAGTTTTAGTACAGTAGATCATATCCAGGTATTGAAAGAAGTTATAGAAAGGACAAATGAATATGAGTTGCCATTATGCTTAGGATATGTAGATTATGAAAAGGCATTTGATTCTATAAACATTTCTTCAGTGATTAAAGCATTAGATCATCAAGGTATAGATCCAGGATATTGTCATATTTTAAAGAATATTTATAAAAAAGCAAAACAACAATTATATTACATAATGACAATGGGAAAGAAAAAAAAAAAAAGGGGGGGAAAGGGGAACCATCCCTAACAAATACTTTACTGCTGAGTGAGTGTTTTGTTGTTTTAATTTTAAAAAGAAAAAAAAAAAGAGGAGAAAAAGTAATTAGTTAATTTAATTTTTTTTTAATAGTAGTGTTTTGTATTTTTAATTTAAAAGAAGAGGATTATCAGATGAAAGTAGGAAAGTAGGACTAAAGATAAATGTTAAAAAGACTAAAGTAATGTTTAATCGATTTGCTCAAAATATGAAAATAAAGATTGATTATGATGAATTAGAAGAAGTTAACAGTTACAAATACCTTGGTCAGATTATTAATACAGATGGAAACATAATGGAAGAAATTAATCATAGAATTAAACTTGGTTAGAGTGCTTTTGGTAGAAATAACTTGATACTAAAAGGAAATATGCCTATGTGTTTGAAAAGGAAGGTTTTTAACAAATGTGTTTTACCAGTTCTTACTTATGGATCTGAGACTTGGATACTTAATAGAAGAGCAATTCAGAGACTTCAGACCACTCAAAGAAGTATGGAGAGATGTATGTTGGGAATAACAAGAAGAGATCATAAACGCAATGTATGGGTAAGAGAACAAACAGGTGTTACTGACCTCATTGAAAAAATTAAAAGATTGAAGTGGAGTTGGGATGGACATATTGTTAGAAGAGATGATAATAGATGGACAATTGAAATTTTAAACTGGATTCCAAGAGATTGTAAAAGACCCAGAAAGAGACCACATGTGAGATGGATGGATGAAATAAGAAAGTGTGCAGGGGTGATGTGGAGAAGAGAAGCTAAAGATTGGAGAAGATGGATTAAACTTGGAGAGACCTTCATCCTGCAGTGGATTGATAATGGCTGATAATGATGATGAATAACTTATTTTGACTTGAAATACTTTATTTTTACAAATACAACATTATATTAGCAGGTAATGTAAATATGGTCTGAAGCAAATTAGAAGACTACCTTTGACATAAACAATCTACTTTATATTTACAAGTAAGAAATATATCACAATTTTGCAATAAATATTTAAAAAATTTAAATTTTTAAAGCATAATTCATTAGATATAAGAGCAATAAATAATTATTCATTTCAATATTTAAAAATAGTAGGAATTAAAAAAATATTTTGTTGATTTTATAAACCAAAAATAATCTTTCTAGAAATGATGATGTGTAAAGTCATTGTTTTCATTGTGATCTCTTTTTTTTTTAATATTTACAGAAACAAAATGTGAAAATTCAAAATTTATATCAGTAGTAAACAAAAATATCTATCAAATGAAGTCAAATTTATTATTTTATAAAAAGTAATAATCATTTTATCATATATTTTATGTTGATGTGTGAGACAAAGAAAAACATCAGAAAATGATGAAATGTGACAGGCATTGTGCTGCATTTTGGAATAGTTAAGGAGCATTAATTTGGAAAAAGAAAGCAAATATATTCTAACAATATTTCTCCTGTGCTGAATGATAATTTATCTTCATACAACTTCATAATTATTTTATCTTTATTAAAGTTGGTAAGCAAAATATTTAAAATATTTAACAGGAAACATAACTTTTTAAAAAAATAGTTTACTTTAGCAGAAAAGTCAGCAAAATGACACATTTATGATTTTCTTGAAATTAATATTTGGTCTTCTCTAACCTTGACTTTTTCTTCTTTTTAAAATAATAATATGTAAGATAAAGATGAATTAGTATACAGTTTACGCATTAAATTATAGATAAATATTTTGAAATATATCACCTGGATTGCTATACAATTTAAAGTTAAATAAAAAGATAGAAATTTATATTCAAGAATTAATTTAGTTCTTTGAGGCATTTTAGAAAATATTATAGAAAAATTCAGCATTGAAGCAAGCATAAAAATCCAGTTTACCTTATTTGTTTTTGCAGATCAATACATTATTAATGATTTAAACTTAAATGAACTTTAACTTTTATTAAAGAAAAATAAAATAATTTAGAAAAAATTACATTCTTCTGGAGATGAGTACAAAATAAGCAGCAGTCAACCAAGTTGTGTCACCCTAAATGATGGTAATCAGTTGCTTTTATAGGAAAAACCCTCAGTCAATCAAATTTAGTCACTCCTCTTTTGAAGAGACACCTGAAGGTTAAAAGGTTTAATCAACTTTTACTGTTAAAGTGAAAAAAAAAATTGCCTTATAGTCAAAAAAATAAAATACTAAAAATGAAATATTAAAAGAGAGAGTAGAAAAAATTTAAGAGATGAAAAAAAAAATCATGTTACATTTCATTGTTTTAACTACAATGACAATTGGCCATGATTGGCTATCAAAAGACAACCATAGTTTGCATAATAAAAAACTTTTTCTGCCCCCTTCATAAACATCTGTGATAAATAGAAAAACAAATTAATTTATGTATGATTGATTAGATTTTTTTTTTGTTTTTTTTTTTTTGTTTTTTTAATCACATAAAAATGTGATGAAAAAATAAATAAAAATTGTTTATATTAATTAAAAGTTTAAAATCTTATTATTTTGTTATTACAAACTTTCTTGCCATTCTAGTGCAGACCGGCAGAAATCTTCTGCAGCCCAGCACTGGTCCACAGACTGGTGGCTGAAGACCATTGCTCCATATAATGAAAATATATGCTCAACCAGCTACTAACTAATTTTGCATGATAAATGAGTTTGACTTGGTGGTGAGAGTGAATAAATGGTTGGATTGTAAGCTATCCCTACAGTATAATTTTTAAAACAAAAATATATAGTTTATTATGTGATTTTTTTTTTATTTTTTCACCATCACTGGCTCATCTTATATTTATTAGAAAAAATTCACAATACCTGATTGGTTAATTATTTTCAGATTCTGGAAAAAGTGAATATTAATTATTTATGTCTATACTTCTACAAATAAATTTATAACTAATCATATTAACCCTTAAACCGCTAATTTTATCATTGGTTGTAGCAGATAAAAATCAAATCTTTTAATTGGCCAACTCACAAACTGAAGACAAAGCCTATTGTTAAAACATATTCGCCTATAATATTAAATTCAACTCAGATACGTTTATAAAAAGTATATAATTAATTTTTCAGGTCATGAAGAAAACGAAAGTTCTTTCAAAAATAAATTGCTATTTATTTATTCTAAGATATTCTATATCGGCAACATAAAAGTTATAATGTAAACAAAAAGATCGACTTTTACGTTATAGAAAAGTAAATATTTCTTTTTACTACATCTTCAATATATTTACTTAAATCTTCAATATTTTTCGAAAATAATTTTGTTTTTTATTATTCTCTCTGAAAATTATGTTTAATTTCCATAAATATTATTTAATAATAATTTAAATCGTATTCGAAATGAAAATCTCAGCGTTTTTCTTTATTTTCTTTGATCAGGCAGTTTCTTTGTTCTTTCCAGCCAATCAGAATGTCTTTTTCGGCTGAGAGCATGCTAAGAACCAATCACAAATAATGTTCCTTCTTTGTTTAGGTTTAAATGCGTTTTTTTTTTATTTTTTACTTCTAAAATAAATCGGAAGATGTCACCATCGTACAGAACTTTTAAAAACGAATTCAATACGTATTTAACAAATTTTATCGTATAAAAACGAACTGAGTTAGAGTGATTTTAGATGTCGACGAGGAGTCTCGTCGAGCGCGGGAAAAGGGTTAATCAATATTTTTAATTTTAATACTCAAAATTTAAGGATGTCTTTTAACTTTATGAGTAGTTGCCCCAAATTATTTTGTCTTTGGGCCAATTCACCTCCTAGTGACTTTTTATAAGTATTATATGTTAAAATGTGTGTAAAACAGTATATTTTAGTATAATAATTTTCCCCCAAAAAAATTGTGTGCAAAAAGGCGGGAAATTCAAATATTCCATTCTTACAATAGACATAAGCCTCGCCGCATGTTTGAGCCATTGTCTGTTGCCAAGGCTGTAAAACTTTCAGCATTTTACAATATTGTAGTTTCCAATGATGCCAAAACATGTTTATTTGTGAATTTATTACACTTTTAGATTTTTTTAAAAAATAATTTGCACAATATTTATTAGATATCAAGAAATATAAATTATTAATAAGTTATTTAGACTTGAAATACTTTATTTTCAAAAATATAATATTATAATAGCAGTTAACATAAATATGGCCTGAAGCAAATGAGAAGATTAGCTTTGATGTAAACAATCTACTTTATATTTATGAGTAAGAAAATATCAGAATTTTGCAATAAATATTCAAAAAGTTTAAACTTTTAAAGTATAATTTGTTATATATAAGAGAAATAAATAATTATTTCTTTCAATGTTTAAATATAATAAGAATTACAAAATATTTCATTGATTTTAAAAACTGAAAATAATCTTTCTAAAAACGATGACATATAAAGTCTTTATTTTGATTGCGATCTCATTTTTTTAATACTTTCAGAAACAAAATGTGAACATTTATATTTTATTTCAGTAGTAACCAAAACAATCTATCAAATCAAGTCAAATTTATTATTTTCTGAAAAGTAATAATCATTTTATCATATGTTTTACGTTGATGTGTGAGACAAAAAAAATGTCAGAAATGCTGAAATGTAAAAGGTATGATGCTGCATTTTAGAACAGTTAATAATAATATAATCTGTATTTAATCTTTAATTTTGATATACAAAGTTTATAATTTACATTATCATTATAATTATTGATATTAGAAACTTTTTTAATAAAATTTAAATAATAAAAAAATAATAACATTTATTATTTACAATTAATAACTTTTTAAGATGTACCAGGAAGTAAATTTAATTTATTTTTAAATGAATATGTGTGTTTTCACCTATCAACACTTACCTCAGTTCTGATGTGTTTATAACATTTCAAATGAATTTAAAAGAATAAATAAATATTTTTTTTTAAAATTGATTATTGACAATTACAAAAATATTAATTTTAATCATTATAATTATTGATTTAACATATCTTATATGATTTTAACTATTATTTGCTTTTTATTTTAAAATAAATAACAATTTATATTTCAAATTTAAAATTTAGTTAGATTATATTTATTTAAAGATAATTAACTCAAGTTTAATAATACAGAAACAGTATATTTTAACTTCGCCTACAAATTAAATAATAAATTTTTACTAATAATTATATAAAATGTATAATTTTTTATTAAAACTGACCATTACCTACAACCATATAATGATACACTAAATACAAAAACTAAAACATATATATTGTCTATACTAAACTTAATGTAATTATAAATGACAAGAACTCAGATATTCACACTCCCTACCTCTATCCCATACCACATACATGTGGAAAGAATCAATGATCTCCAATATATATATATATATATATATATATATTGCAGATAATATATATATATATATATATATATATATATATATATATATATATATTATCTGCAATAAGAAAAAAAGATGGAATTATTACTAAAAGTAGAGATGACATCATGAAATTGGTAGAAGATTTTTATCAAGAATTATATAGTAATAAAGAACAAGTACCTCCTATATCTATTACATCTTCCAAATTGCTCAGAATTTTAAATGAAGAAGTGAGACATGCAATTAAATGTATGAAGAAAGAAAAGGCTCCAGGTAATGATGGAATTATAATTGATATATTAAAAGAAGCAGGTGAAGAAATAGAAAATTTTTTAGCAAAGTTATATACCAAATGTCTAAATGATAAAGATGTACCGGATGATTGGAAGAATGCAGTAAGAAAATTAATATTTAAAAAAGGTGATAAAAAAGATATTAGAAATTACAGACCTATTAGCCTTTTATCAGTTTTATATAAAATTTTTACCAAGATAATTACTACTCGTCTACAGAGAACATTGGATTTCCACCAACCAAGAGAACAAGCCGGATTTAAAAGTGGTTTTAGTACAGTAGATCATATCCAGGTATTGAGAGAAGTTATAGAAAGGACAAATGAATACGAGTTGCCATTATGCTTAGGATTTGTAGATTATGAAAAGGCATTTGATTCTATAAACATTTCTTCAGTGATTAAAGCATTTGATCATCAAGGTATAGATCCAGGATATTGTCATATTTTAAAGAATATTTATAAAAATGCAACAGCAACAATTAGATTACATAATGACACTGGGAAAGTCAACATTGAGAAAGGTGTAAAACAAGGTGACTCCATATCTCCAAAACTTTTTACAGCAGTGCTGCATGAAATATTTTGTGGATTAAAATGGGAAACTAAAGGAGTAAAAGTAAATGGTGATTATTTAAGTCATTTAGATTTTGCAGATGATGTAGTTGTTTTTGCAAATAATGCTTCAGATCTGCAGGAAATGTTGCAGGAATTATCAGATGAAAGTAGGAAAGTAGGACTAAAGATAAATGTTAAAAAGACTAAAGTAATGTTTAATCGATTTGCTCAAAATATGAAAATCAAGATTGATTATGATGAATTAGAAGAAGTTAACAGTTACAAATACCTTGGTCAGATTATTAATACAGATGAAAACATAATGGAGGAAATTAATCATAGAATTAAACTTGGTTGGAGTGCTTTTGGTAGAAATAACTTGATACTAAAAGGAAATATGCCTATTTGTTTGAAAAGGAAGGTTTTTAACAAATGTGTTTTACCAGTTCTTACTTATGGATCTGAGAATTGGACACTTAATAGAAGAGCAATTCAGAGACTTCAGACCACTCAAAGAAGTATGGAGAGATGTATGTTGGGAGTAACAAGAAGAGATCGTAAATGCAATGTATGGGTAAGAGAACAAACAGGTGTTACTGACCTCATTGAAAAAATTAAAAGATTGAAGTGGAGTTGGGTTGGACATATTGTTAGAAGAGATGATAATAGATAGACAATTGAAATTTTAAACTGGATTCCAAGAGATTGTAAAAGGCCCAGACAGAGACCACATGTGAGATGGATGGATGAAATAAGAAAGTGTCTAGGGGTGATGTGGAGAAGAGAAGCTAAAGATCGGAGATGGATTAAACTTGGAGAGACCTTCATCCTGCAGTGGATTGATAATGGTTGATAATGATGATATATATATATATATATATATATATATATATATATATATATATATATATATATATATATATATATATATATATATATATATATAGTGCTGATCCAGCCCTCATCAGTTGATTCTGATCACCATCTCCAACACATATATACAATCACTGCTCATTTTATATTAAGATACCAAATCTTCAATCTTTAATGGACAAGCTTTAATCATTTCCAATCTCCTATTCTTCAGTCATCCATATCAGTGAAAATCTGATGATCAAAGCTGCTTTTACTGGTTAACAGGAATGGCTTTCAAAAATGGTTGCAAAAAAATTGCTTGTAAAATTTTAAAAATAATAAAATTAATTTTGAATCGTAAAACATATTTCATTATTTTATGATGATGTCTTAAGTAATCGTTTATTAAAATAGGAAATTTAAATAAGAATTAATTCATTCAATAATTTTTATGAATAAAAAAGTTATGATCCAATAAGAACACAACAGTTGTTATCATTATGCATTTGTTTTGTTTTATTTTTTTAATTTTCAAAGTTCAAAAATTACATTTAGAATTTATTTTATTTGAACGATTATATTTGTAATAAGTACTATAAAGATTATCAATATATGAAAGAGAAAAAAAACGATTTAATTGTAAAAATAATATGTTGCATTTATGGATGAAATTTTCATTATGGTCTTTTAAATAAGAAAGAAAATAGTTGGAAAATTTTCAAAAAAAATTATGTGTTGCGGTTTATAGAAACATTGGCCTCCAACTTACATTTTATCCCTTATTATATTTTCATTTGACTTGCCATTTTACAAATAAACTTTTTCAAAGAATATTTCATAGTAATATTTTTAAAAAAATTAAATAAATATCCCGATTGTGGATGCAGGGTGTCATTTAATGATCTTTAATTTACATAGTTACAACTGCAGATCACTTTCACGTGAAGAAAAATGGAGGAATATGAAGACCTATCTAATATTAAATAGAACCTTATAGAACTTGTGGAGTTTGAATAAAAATTGATTAGATGATTATTTTAGAAAGTGGACATGTATTAGGCTACAAAAAAACAAGCAAACATTGGATGTGCAAGTGAAGTAGGATTCATTGTAAATAAAAGTGGAATAACAATATTGAGGAGATTGAAGGTGTATTGTACAGACTGGCAATATTAGTTATTCAACTTAATAGCAGACATTAATTGCAGACAATTCAGGTTTATATTTCATCAAGTTTTCATTGTGCTGAAGAATAGAGCAAAATTTTATATTGATGTACAAAATGTTTTTGATAAGACTAACTAACGTTTAAAATTGCCATGAAAAATGTTAATGCTAGAATTGTTAATCATTTGAAAGATGAAAATGTTATATATCTATTTGATCAAGGGGAAAGTAATGAGACAAAACATCGACTTGTTGAGTTTGCAAAAAAAGAAAAACTTTATATTATGATTTTTTTAGAAATATGTTACTCAGATATAGACATGGAAGCATCTAAATGATAGTACCGAAGAATTGAATTACATTTTGACAAACAAAAATATGTATTTCAAAAATACAATATTCTTAATAAATTCAACATAGGAAATGATATTCGATTAGTAACATGTAAGATGCACCTTAATGCAAAACGAGAAAGATAAAAATTATTATACTCAACAAATAATGTGCACAGTTAATATTTTTAATCTTCAGAAATATTCCAATAAATTTAAATTAGAAATGGTAAATCGTTTTTTTTTTATATATATTAACAGATTTTAAACATGATTCAGATTTCAGCAAAGTCAATAAGAAGATAACTGATATACTTTTAAAAAAAACTGCAACAAAGTTTGCTGGTACAAAAAAGTAGCAATTGTGCATCTAATTTCTATTGAGACAAGTCAATTTATGAAGAAAAGAATGAATATGAAACAATCTTTTTTATAAAAACGATGCGTCAACAAGGATTAAATATCTCAAATTTTGTAAAATGGTGCAAAAATAGTTGATAATAATATAATAAATTATAATTGTGAACAAATAAGAAAAGCGATAGAAAATGTATTTCTGAAATTAAAAACAGAAGGAAATATCCCTAAAAAGAGATAAGGCAACATGAAATGTATAGAAAAATTCAATCTCAAATTATATAACAATAAAGAACAAGAAAAATAATCCTACAATTACTATATCTTAGAAATTTATGATATATGGAATTAAATTTATAAGGAAGGGAAAAGCTCGAGGTAAGTGGGGAATTGTAATCGATATCTTAAAAGAAACCGGTGATAAAATAATAAAACAATTACAGCTATATAACAAAGTTCTGAAGAATAATCATGTACCAGATGATTGAAAGAATGCAGTATTAGTATCAATATTTAAAAAAGATAAGGAAGGATATATCAGAAATTACAGACTATCAATATTTTTATCAGTTCAATACAAAATTTTTAGCAAAAAAAAATTATTAAAACTCGTTTCCAGGGAATCTTATATTTTAACCAACTAAAATAATAATCTGAATTTAAAAGTGGTTTCAATGCAGTGAATCACATACAAGTAATGAAAGGTTATATAAATCATTGTTATGTACTCGGCTATTCCCAAAACATTATTAATAATTATTAAATATATTTATTTACCATATATACATAGACATAAATTACGATTTAATTGAGTAGCAATCATGCTTACTTTATTTACACATATCACAAATAGTCCTTGACTTAATGTTCTAACTGCACTGCCCTTATCATACTGAGAAACAAATCCAGTCACTATTTTAGTAGTAACATTAAGTGAATACTAAAGTTTATACTCACTGTTATTTTACACAATCCTAATTGAACCTTCTCAGATGTACGTAAATAATAAGAGACCAGTGCGGTCTATTAACATTTTCCCTAGCCGGCTACCTTCAACATCAGAGACATGGGCTGTGTAACACATCCACCATTGCAAAACAGTCCAGGCACTTTTCCCTCAGCTTTTCTTATGTCCATCTCATATCCATGACATAGCAATAGCAATGGCTTGCAATGAGTACAGAAGAGCTCACAACTTCCTTCTTTTTTAGTCTACACTATTTATACTCCTTTTCTTTGTTTGATATCATTTATAAATTGCTAGCATTTTAATGTAACTATATTTCCATTTCATTAATGCTCTAAGACAAAGATTAGGATAAAACATTTAATTACGTCTGTTCACATTTTTTAATAATTAGTTTCAAATATATTTATCCGTTTGCTTCGAAAATTAGCTTAGAGTTTAATTTAAAACAATAACGGTTTTCTCTATATTTTAAAATCCATTAGGTATTTCCGGCCTTGTAAGTAAAATTTCTTTTATCTTTCAGCAATTTTTTGTAGAATGCTTTTAAAACTATAATCTCGGTTTAAGTTTAATTTATCTGCAAACCATCTTTCTTTGTTGCTATTAAACTTCAACTAAAATTATCTAAAATAAAGTTTCCTTGTTTTTACAGAATCTATTTTTCATTACTTTTTAAACTTACTTGCTTTAATTATTAGTGATCTTTTCTATTGTTGTTAAAAATTAGATATGTATTTACATTTCATTATTTTTTTCTAGTGTAAACTTAGCATTATAACTTATAACTATCGAGTTACTAATGCCTATATATTTTTTACGCAAAATATAGCACCTCCCATCACTCCGGAGAAAAACACCATTAATCTTACTGCACATAATCACGAATCTATCTGGTTTACATTTTTCACGAATAGACCTGGGTGCTTTTTTTTCACTGCATTGTTCTGTTCTGAAAATGTTTTGTCAGCATTATTTTTCAAACCCCCCCCCCCGTATTATCATTTTTATTTCATGATTAACTATCTTAGTGTTTCTCTTTTTTTTTTAGACTTTTCATTTTGCCTTCTATATTCAACAGTGACTGGTGTAGCCCACCCTCTAATGTGACTTTTGTGGCATCTTTTTACATCATTATTGTCACCCGCTAATCATTTCTTTTAGATTCGAGAGATTATTTACTTCTGCCTCTTTGAACCAAGTTTTACTTGACCTCTCTCTAACACATACTTCAGCTTCAATTCTGAAACAAGCATTAACCATTTTTATTTGCTCACTATGTTTCTCTCCTCCTTAGCTTCTTGTGCTAGCAGTCATAGCATGGCCTTACCGATCATAGGCTTTGCTTTTCCTATTGGTCCACTTGCCACAATTTTCCTGGCATTGACAACTCTGACTATGTTTAACTTGTGAAACCAGTCCTGGCCTATTAATGAACTGTTTTTTTTTACTATGTACAACGGCAATTTTATGTTCCTATTTTTGTGCTTTATAGGCACCACAGCATAGCCCAGCATACTCAATTTATTGCCACTGATATCTACTGCTTTTATATTTGTCTGTCTATTTGGAATGTTTGTGTGTTTTTCCTTAATCTCTTTCCATAATTTTTCTAAGCATAATGAAATGCTTGAACCGCTATCAATTTCCATTTCGATGTTTTTATTACAGATTTCTAATTTTAACATAAATTTATTTCTCCGACTTGCTCTCATATTATTTATGCTCACAGTATCATCTGTTTCGATTGTATATTATTCTGCCACTGACGACTGGCTTTTGCCTCACACACCATTTTTATGTGTCCATTTATATTATAATTATAATCTTTTCACCCACAAACTTACACTGGCATTTTATGAGCCCTCTATCACACAGCAGATACAAAAAAATCATTTTACTATATCATCATTTTCAGTTTTATTTTTTAAACAAGTTGCTTGTAATATTAGTTGCTGAACTCCACCTTTCTTGATTGTTGACTCAAAATTCAAATCTGTATCACACAGCAACTTTTTTCTCAGATTATTATCAAGCAGACCCTATAATAACTGACTGAGCAATATTTCAACAACACAGTTAACATATAACCAATCTTTTGCTAATTTTACTAATGCTAAACCTTAATCTTTTATAGATTTGCCCTTTGCTTATCTTCTGTTTCTTAGAGACAACAGGGGCATGTGTTTGGAGTGACTGGTGCTAAAATTATTACTTAACTTTTTACAATATCCACATACGCTACTATATCTTTTATAGGTAATTCGTAATACTTATTTATTACTGCAATTACTCCTATGCCCGATAAGTACAGCAATGCTACTATTGTTTTCTTCTTGTGTACAATATCATTGAGAAAAAAATTAATTCGAGCTAAGTAATGTAAAACAGCCATTCTCCAACATCCTCTACATTAAATTCGGCTATCACGGACTGTCCCAATGGCATTTTTTATTTAGATATATTCACGACAAATAATGCTAGTTTATACTGAACTCTTTTTAAACAACCTATTTACATGAGACACACTATTATAAAACAAATCCTACTTTCGTCACCTGGTTCGATTGCGACTGTCCGACTGCACCAAACTTTGTTGTGTGGTCGGTTTAAAAGCTGACTACCAACAATTATCACAAAATTATAAATTTCCAAATATTATTAATAACGATTAAATATATTTATTTACAATATATACACTAGACATAAATTAAGAGTTAACTGAGTAGCGATCATACTTATTTTATTTACACATATCACAAATAGTCCTTGATTAACGTTCTAACTGCACTGCTCTTATCACACTGAGAAAAAAAGTCTGCCATTATTCTAATGGTAACATTAATTGAATACTAAAGTTTACACTCATGATTATTTTACACAAAATATAATCCTAGTTGAGCCTTCTCATGCGTATGTAAATAATAAGAGCACGGTGCAGTCTATTAACATTTTCTCAACCCGGCTCAGAGGCATGAGTTCTGGGACACATCCATCATTGCAGAAAAGTCCAGCACTGTTCCCTCAGCTTTTCTCAGGTCCTTCTTATATACACGACACAGCAATAACAACGGTATACGATGAGTGCAGAAAAGCTCATGACTCTCTACTTTTTAAATGCACACAATTTATACACCTTTTCTTTGCTTTGTATCGTTCATAAATTCCTAGCATTTTTATGTAATGGTACTTCCATTACCCTAATGCATCCCTAGGACGAAGATTATGATCTAGTGTTTAATTACGTCTCTTCACATTCCTTAATAATTAGCTTCAAATATCTTATCCGTTTGTTTGCTTCAAAAAATAGCTTAGTATTTAATTTTAAACAATAACTTTTTTTTATATATTAAAATCCATTAGGTTTATCCAACCTTGTAATTATAATTTGGTTTATATTTCAGGAAACTTTTGTAGAATGCTTTTAAACTTACAATCTCTTTCTGTTTAAGTTTAATTTATCTGCAAACCATCTTTCTTCGTTGCTATTAAACTTAAACTAAAATTATGTAAAATAAAGATTTTTTATTTTTATTTTTACAGAATCTAATTTTCATTACTTTTTAAATTTATATATCTATTTACATTTCATTTCCTTTAATTATTAGCGATCTTTTTTATTGCTTTTAAACCTTAGATATGTATTTATATTTCATTATTATTTTTCTCTGGAGTAAACTTACCTTTATAACTTATAACTATCAAGTTACTAAAGCCTATATTTTTCTGCAAAATATAGCAATGATCTATGAATATAAGTTGTCATTACTCTTTGGATTAGTTGATTACGAAAAAGCATTCAATTTTATAAGATTTATTTCATGATTCATCAAAGTGTGACACAGGTTACTATCAGATATACAGAAATGCAAAATCAATTGTTATATTACATAATGATACTAAAAATATTAACATTGAGAAGAGTATACAACGGGTGACATTTCATCTCCAAATCTTTATACAACAGTTTTCTCAAGATATATTTTCTGGATTAAAATAGGAACCCAAAAGTGAAACATAATTAAAGATTATTTAAGTCATCTACATTTTGCAATTGATTTGGTTTTTTTTTTTTTAAATAATTGTTTAGAGCTACATGAAATGTTACAAGAATTATCAGATAAAAGTAAGAAATTAGAATTAAAAGTTATTTTTTAAAATATTAAAATAATGTTCAACTGATTTTCGAATAAGTTGATATTAAGGATTGGTATTGATGAGTGATAAATTAATAGCACACTTACCTCATCATATTATTACAGATGGAAACGTAACGGGCAACATTAATCATAGAATTAAACTTGGTTAATGTGCTTTTAGTAAAATTAAATATTAAAAGGAAATATGCAAATGTGTTTGAAAAGGAAGGTTGTAAATAAATGTGTTTTACCAGTTCTTACTTATGGCTCTAAGACTTGAACGTTAAACAGAAGAGCAATTCCGAAATTGCAGATCACTCACTGAAATGTGAATAGATGCATATTAGGAGTAATTTGAAAATAAAATACATGGGTAAGAAAACAAACAGATGTTACTGACATCACTGAAACATTAAAAGATTGAAGTGGAGTTGGAATGTACTTATTGCAAGAAAAAAGATAAATTGATGAACAGTTGAAATCTTTAAACTGGATTCCAAGAGAATATGAAATACATAGAAAGAGACTAGATGTGAGATTGATGAATTAAATAAAGAAATATGCTCATGTTATGTGAAGTCTAAAGATCAGCAAAGATGGATTGAACTCGTAGAGAGCTTCATTCTGCAATGGATCAAGAATATTTGAAAATTATGGTAATGATTTAATATATTGTAAAGGCTTAACATCTGCATTTATATATGCAATATATGTGTAATTCAAACTCAGACTTTTACACGACCCACAATTCTCAGTGCCATCTTATATTGTGGGCCTACTTGATCACACACATGTTGAAAAAAATAAATAATCACTAATATTCATATTGCTTGCTAAATCAGCACTCATCAGTTGGTCCAGAATACCATCTCCACACATATATAAAATCAGTACTGAGCTTTATATTAATATAGCCAATGTTCATACTTTAATGGACAGGCTTCAAACTTTTCCAACCCACAACTCTTCACCATTTTATTTCATTAAAAATCTGATGATGAAATGTTCAAAGCCCACATTAGTGCCAAAGTTATCATCCTAACCCATGTTAATGTGTACTATTAACATTTCATATCAGATATTTCAATGAAAATGAAAGTGCTAATATTGCAGTTATGGGTTAGAGTATTTTGAAGCCTGTCCATTAAAATATGAACATTGGCTATCTTATATATAAAGCTAGAGTCTTGATTTTATAATATGTGTAGCTAGTAATCTAAACAAAATGTTGACTGCTAGTTTTTAGCACAAAATACTTATATTTGTGATTATTATTTCAAAAGTGTGTGTGATCAATTGTAGTCATTCAATATAAGATAGCACTGATGAGTTGTGCGTTTGTCGGTAATTTCTTTGATAGGGTTTTAATCTTTCCAGCCATAGAATGTCTTTTTTATCTGAAGCTCACTAACAATCAATATATAAACGATGTTCTTTCTTTGTTTAGGTTTAAATGTGTTTTTTTATTTTTTACTTGTAAAATAAATCGGAAGAGGACACCATCTACAGAACTTTTAAAAACCTATTCAAAACCAATCAAACTAATTTTTTAGCATAAGAACTGGCAGAGTTAGAGTGATGTCAGATGTCGACCAAGAAGTCAAATCAACCTTGTACACTAAAACTCACTCTTAAATACTGGGATTAAAAAATCTACCTATCAATCATATTGACAGCTCTTTTGTATTGGATTATATTAATGTTACTGCCAATCATTTATACAATCAAGTACTTAGCAATAACATTATTTTTATATTACTGATATCTTCAGATTTTTTCATAACAATTAATAAGTTAATAAAAAATTTAGCTCAAGTTTTTGCCATTAAATGAATCTAAAATGCTAACAGGAACATAAATTGTTACAAAAGTGGTGAAAAAAGCTAAAAGTGATAGCAGTATCATAAGAACTCAACTAACACATGCAATAGAAATGGTATCTGATATTATGTCAGGTTATTTTAATGAGGATTAAGCATTCCCTCACATAAATTTTCCATCCATTTCCATAGGGAATAGGATAAACATTCTGGTTACAATTCATTGAATGTACTTCTGTGCAGTTGTGAATATTAACATTTGATAATGATAAGGACATATTAAATCCTTTAGATTTCTATGCTGTTCAAGATATAACAATAAAAGAATCATCTTTAAATTGTTATTATGAAGAAAGAGTTAAAATGCTTGTATTATATTTGCATTCCATTTGTTAATTATATACCTGGTCTCTTTCAACATTATTAGCTTCACATAGATTGGCTGTGTCATTTATTTAATTAAAATATTGCACAATAATATTTTAATAAGCATTGTTTCATGATTAGCTAATCTACATCCTAATTTACATTGCATCAATATGCCCACAATATTTTATAAATTGTTGGATTGATGTTTTTACTCATTTGATTATTTAAAAGAAAGCAATTTTATTGTATTCCATTCATTAACAAATTTATCTAAGTTTTAATATCAACATTACATTTTACAATATGCAGTAAAAGTAAATGATTAATATGCATACATATAGAAATATTTGATTTATTTATTTAAATAGTGACTTATTCACATCTGTATTTGTGAAATACAACCAGTTTATTAAGTTGATTGTAATTCATTAAGCATCACATGATCACTATCTCTTATACTAGCACATAATTGTTTATAAACAAAGCAAAACTCTCCATACAGTAGTGCCACCCTGTGTCAACCAGAGTAATCAATGAATGCCAGAAGGCTTGTGCCAGAAACTAGTATGGGGATATTGGATGAGTAGGCATTGGATAGGGATTTTATGCACAAGCCTTCCAGCATTCATTGATTACTCTGGTTGGCACAGGGTGGCACTACTGTATAAAGAGTTTTGCTTTGTTTGATTGTAAGTCACTACTACTTATTTCTTTTTTATAAAAAAAAGAGAGAAAGTATTGTACAATAGTATTTATATACAGCTTTAATATAGAAATGTAATAACATACATTTACAATGGTAGTAAATAAAATTTTATTTTTAGAATATTCATAGTTGAAACATAGCTTTCATTTCATAAATACCCTTAAATTGTTTTGACAGCTTTCAGGAAGATCTGATATATATCAGAAGTCAATTTATTTAAGATTAACTTTAAAATTCTATGTCAGAACTGAATAATTATTAAAATCAAGTTGAGCATATTTACACATATATTTCTTAGAAATACTTAATAAACATGTTTTAAAAATTTTGCAATAATATAGATCTATATTTGACTTTCTTTTTAATTTAATCTTTAAACGCAACTTTGATGTTATGAAAAAATTATGGTACGACTAATCGATCAATTGAAGAACTCTTTGGAAAATAGTGATTGTCATACTGCATATAATACAATTTAATTTATAAATTCAGTGTGTAATATAAAATATCATGGTATTAGTTATCCCAGTTTCTCAAGCTGTGTTTAAAGAATTAGTTAAAGAGAAAATGGAATGTAAATAGAAGATTTGATCGCTGCCCAAAATCTAATGATTTTTTTGAATTTATAAAGTTCCACTTTCTGTATGAATTATTTAAACCTTTTTTCATTAAATTAAAGAAATAAAATGTAACTCCTAAAAGAAATATAGATTTTGTAGATAATTTTATTTCTTTCAAATGCAATGCATTATACATGTATAATATTAAATTTGTTTAAATTAAAAACGGCATATTATTATCAAGCATAAGGAATACTGAACATTTTATGTTTGGAAATGAGAATTGTAAAATACTTTTTTCATGGAGTTGTATTTTTTTTATTGAGGGAATACATTATTTGTATCTTTAAATAATGACATTAATATGTAAAATTATGATGAGATAACCTAAAACATTTTCAACAATTTTCGTCTCAACTAATACATATTAAAATGGTGTGCTTTTTCTGCCATTACATTTTTTAAACCTTCGTACGAATTAACCGTTAATTACATTTAGAAACCGACCTGTTTTAGATCCCATTCATGTTTAGTACAGTTACTAAACATAATTGCACCATCCATTGGCCAATTTTGGTCGCATATTTTTCATTTTATGCTTATTATAGTGTAAATTCAAATTTTAAAATTTTAGTTGAAAAAAATCCACATTTGGCGATATATTTTGAAAAAAATATTCAATTTTCATTGATGTGTATTGATGTATATCCCAGCCTCTTTTTACTAGTTGGACAACTGTCAACTTCGGCCATTGTTTCCAGGCATTTCTAAAAGCCAAAATCAGAAATAAAAAAAAAATATTTTGCACTTTTGTAATTGATTTTAAAATTAATGGAATTTTTTACATTCATAATTATGATTTTACAATATTTTATCAAAATATAAAGTTTGATGTGAAAAATTTTTAATTTTACAAGAAAAATAATCATGGGAAAGTGAACAATGCTTGATTGCTCTTCAAGACAAGTGAATAACGTTGACTGCTACTAACTAATTTGCATATCAAAGATATTAGTTGATAAAAAACAAAATGCAATTATATTTCATAAATATTTATGAACTTTATGATTATTTTTACAGGATATTAACTAATAAGGTGTCTAGATTTAGATTTTTATTGAAAATATTTAATTTTAGACAAGAAAATTCAACAGAAATGAATAATCAGAGATCGTAATTTGTAGGAAATAAAAAAAAAATCACCCAGCATTCATATAGTTGATTGGAATATAATTCTTTTGTTTTACCACTGGCTATTTTTCAACTGTTTTACTTATATTTTTCTTCAGTTATTAACATTATTTTTAATTTTTTGTTACATTTAACCAATTTGGATGTGAAATAAATCGATTTTTAAAAGCTAAATTAAAACAGTTCTGTTTATTGAGGGTTAGAATTTTTTGGGAAAAAAAACATAATAAAAATGTAATTGATGAATAAAAGTTCTTAGATTTTTATGTAATGGACCAATACAATTATTAGACAGACTTTATAGTATTTGTTACCAGTAATTTGAATATTCTTTTTTAAGATATTTTTTTAATATCATTTTCTTTGAAATATTTTTTTTTAATTTGAAATTTAATGTAATGATATAACAGGTTATTTTATAATTACTATTATATTTTGTATATAAATACTTTTGTTTATTTTTTCCTTTTTATTTTTTTTTTCACTTTAATTCAATGTAAAATATGTTAATAATCCAATGTTTTCAATAAGATGCAATTTGTAAGATAGTTTCTTAAAAAGCAATTTTAGTAATTTAGTCAAAAATTTTAGGATATTTTGGACACTACAATAATGTTTTTTTTTTTACTTGAAATTATCTCATTAATAAGTACACTTATCTACAATATTAGTTGCAATTCATATTTTTCCTGTGGTACAAATTGGAAATAAAATATATAGCTAAAACATATCTGAAGATATCAGTATCATATAGACGTCACAAAAAATGTCATGCATGTTTCACTTTCAAGGCAAGCTGACAAAGATCCAATTGGTTGTATTATAATACAAAGAAATTGTTAGCAACATGATTAGTACATTATTCCCAGGTTTTTTTAGTGTGCTTTATTCTTTAGTAATTAAAATGTTGTAATTTTCAGTAGTTTATTTACATATTTAAGATTTATTCATATAACATAATTATAAAATATTCATTTCCAACCTAAAACATATATTATTGCACTTATATTTAATTGAAAAATACTTATTTTTTTAAAAAAACAAGTTATAAAAACATTGTTACTAATAAGGAAAGTTATATATATATATATATATATATATATATATATATATATATATATATATATATATATATATATATATATATATATAGAAAAGCAAAACCTCCATACAGTGCCACCCTGGCAACCAGAATAATCAATAGATGCCAGAAAGCTTGTGCACAAAATCCCTCTAGTTACCATCCAATATCCCGAGACTATTTCTGGCTTGGCCATCATCAGTGAGAAACCTTGGATCTGAGAGCACTGCACCTAGATCCAAGGCTCCTCACTGATGATGGCTACAAGCCAGAAACTAGTCTGGGGATATTGGCTGAGTAGGCACTAGATAGGGATTTTATGCACAAGCCTTTTGGCATCTGTTGATTATTCTGGTTAGCACAGGGCTATGTATGGAGAGTTTCGTTTTGTTACCAATTATGTGTGAGTATGAGGTGGGATCATGTGTGTTTAGGGATATATATATATATCAATAGATGGCGTTTTACCAAAACCACCGTATATTTGTTTACATAAATGACAAAAGAGTCAAAATTCACTATCTCTTTCGTTTGCCCACTCTCAGATCAGCTGATTTCAAGCTAATTTGCTATCATCAGTAAACGCATCTATTGACCATAAATACAAGGATATCAAGTTACGTGTTATAACTTGGTTTTTGTTTTTCATATATATATATATATTATTCGTTCAGATTTATAAATTTAAATTGATTGAACAATATTTTGTGAGGTTTTTTTTTCAATAGCTTTATAACAACAACAAAAAAAAAATCAGTAAACTGCAGTCATTAATTTTATTATGCATTTTACATTTTTATATTTATTTATTTTATATATAGAAACTTTAAATATGAGTTTTTAGATTATTTTTCATTAATAAATTTAAAATTGCAACAAACCATTTCCAAATTATTGATTTATAGCTCTAAGTAAAGATATTAATATTAACATTAAAATGGTGAACTAGTACATCAAATTCGATCAGGGAAAATAATCATATTTGAAAGAGATAATATCTGCTATGTGGCTCTTGTATAAACTAGTATAATAAACAAAAATGAATTATATTTTATTATAAATAAATTTAGTATATTATTTTTAAAAATTCATTTTGTTTAATTATACAAAAGATAATATCTACTTATGAAAAAATGTAAAAAATTTTTTTTTTTAATTATTAATAATTAAATGAAAAAGCATAAAAGTAATATTTGTGAAATTGTCCAATGCAGATAAAAAACGTCAAATATTATTTCGACAACAAATAAATAAAACAGTGAGGAGAAATATCTAATTGATTGAAATGTAAGAAATTAAATCTTTTTTTTTTTACTGTCCAGATATTCATAAACTAATCCTCATTTACAGATACATGCTTATCACATGTGGTCGCTAACTATTTTAAGTACAGATTAGTTCTCGAAAAAGCTGTTTACAAAGATTATAAAAAAATCTACGAATTTTTCAGAAATATTGATAATATTTTATGATTTTATCATTTTCGATTAGAGTCATATAAGAGCTCACTTTAAAGGAGTAATTTAGATTCATATTTATACTTTAAATTTAACTGTATTATCTCAACTATTAACTTATAACAATTGCTAAATTTAATCTAATCCAGAAACAAACAAAAACAAAAACACGATTCTATATATGTACAAATTTCAAAGAATAGACAATTAACAAAGAGGATCTGAAACAAATGAATAATATCACAAATGCAATAATGCCCAATTTGAATTATTTTTTTAACTAACAATAAAAATAATCTCTTTGATACTTTACAAATATCTTAAGAACCAACCTCAGTGATAAATAATAACTTTAGTGAAAGAAATATATTTTGTGGAAATATATACTATTATTTAAATTCATAAAGTTTCATTTACAAGTTTTGTCGTCTAATAAAAATCTTGATTTGAAAGTTTATATTAAAATGTTCTGAACTTTGTTAAAAGTATTGTGTACCTTTGACATTTTACTTTAGTATACTGATTGTAAATCAATAATTTAAATACTATTTACATTATATAACTGATTCATTCATTTTTTAAGATTGTTAAGTATGAGCGTTAATTTATCTCTTTTGACAAAAAAAATAAAATTTGAATATAATTAATTGTTGTTTATATTTGAAACTATTTATTTTGTTTAGAATTTATAATTGTCCAAATTGATTCATAATAAAGATAAAGATACAAAAAGTTAATCCCTTTAGGCTTGATCATTCATTCTTTCAAAGAATATTTGTTTTCTTTTGTCTTTAATGAAATGTAGCTTATGTGGCATTAAATTTATTACTAAAAATTATATATATATATTGATTACAGCTTTAAAATATTTGAAATCCAATAACTATATTATGTTTTGTTCCTATATGTATATCTTAGTTTAGAAAAGACAATCAATACTCTTTGTTAAGATATGTAATAGTGAAGTTATAATTTCCCATTTTATAATTTTACTGCTGCTACCCAAAACCATACATTAGAATAAAAAAGACAAATTAAGTAAAGTTTAGTTATATTTATAAATATATAGATATTCATATAGAGAGATATTTAAATAAAAGAGATGAATAGTTAGATAGATAGATAAATTGGAAAGATAGAAATATAGTTATAAAAATAGATGAATGGTTACTATATTATAGAAAATAGTAGATTGAAAGATAGTTAAATAGATATGGTTGGTTAGTGAATGAGTAGATAGATAGTCATGTAAATAAATTAATAGATAGTGAAATAAAATATGATTTGATAGATAGATATATACATACAAGAAGGTAGTTTGATGGGTTAATAGTACAATATAATATGACGATTGTAAGAGTGATAGAGAAGTTAGGAGATTAATTAAATAAATATGTTGTTGATGGTCTTCAATGCAGATAAATAAATAATTAGTTCTAAATGTAATTAGAAAGATAAAAAGATGGATGAACAGATATTAAATAGGAAAATAGAAAAATAGATAGATGAATGGAGAAATAAATATTTGCATAGCGATAAATTAAGGAATATCTAAATAAATCACAAATACATTTTTAAAGATAGAATAATAAAGAGTTACATAATCATATACTTTGAAAGAAGAACTGTCTTATATTAAATGGGACATTATTGGACTTTGTGAGTAGGAAAGGAGAAGAAAAATTGATTTAAAAAGTGACAATACTCTATTATAAAGGAAATTGGAAATACAAGTGGAGTAGGTTCATTATAAATAAAAAGTGAAGAAAATATTGTGGAGATTGATGGGTATCGACAGAGTGCAAGATTAGTTATACAACTTAATAGCAGTACCAAATGCAGATAATTCAGGTTTATCCCCAACAAGTTCTCATAGTGATGAAGTAGTAGAAGATTTTTATATGGATGTACAAAAGGCTTTTGATCAGAGTAAAAACATTTTAAAATTGTTATGGGAGCTTTAATGCAAGAATTGGTAGACAAATGAAAGATGAAATTGCTGTAGGTAATTTTGGTTATGGTAATAGAAATGAGAGAGGAATAGACTTGTGGGTTTGCAGAAAAAGAAAAACTTTATATTATGAATTCATTTTTTGAGAAAAATGTTAAAAGGAAATGGAAAGACAAATAAGGTACGAGAATTGGTTATATTTTGACTAACAGAAAATACATATTTCAAGATTGTAATGTTCTTAATAAATTTAACACAGGAAGTGATCATCGATAAGTAAGATGTAAGTTGCGTGTTAATGTAAAACTAGAGAGACAAAAATTATTAAGAAAAATAATATTTACAGTTGATATTCCAATTCTTGAGAAACATTCTAATGAATTTAAATTAGAACTTACAAATAGGTTTCAAGTGTTAGGAGATTTTGAACATGATACAGATTTGAATGAAATTAATATGAAAATAACGATACACTTTTAAAAACGCAACAAACATAGCTGGTAGAAAAAAGAGCAATTGACTAATAAAATTTCTACTGAGACTAGAGAATTTATGAAGAAAAGAAGGAATATGAAGATATACAAAAATGATGTATTAAAAAGAATTGAATATCTCGAATTTTGTAAAATGGTGCAGGAAAAGAGTTGAAAAGATATAAGAAAGTATAACTGTGAAATAGCAAGGAAAGCTGTAGAAGAAAATAAAAGTCTCAAAAATGTTAAACAACATTTTGGTATTGGTAGGAAATTTATATCTGCAATAAGAAAAAAAGATGGAATTATTACTAAAAAGAGAGATGACATCATGAAATTGGTAGAAGATTTTTATCAAGAATTATATAGTAATAAAGAACAAGTATCTCCTATATCTATTACATCTTCCGAATTGCCCAGAATTTTAAATGAAGAAGTGAGACATGCAATTAAGTGTATGAAAAAAGGAAAGGCTCAAGGAAATGATGGAATTATAATTGATATATTAAAAGAAGCAGGTGAAGAAATAAACAATTTTAGCAAAGTTATATACCAAATGTCTAAATGATAAAGATGTACGGAAGATTGGAAGAATGCAGTAATAATATTAATATTTAAAAAAGGTGATAAAGAAGATATTAGAAATTACAGACCTATCAGCCTTTTATCAGTTTTATATAAAAATTTTACCAAGATAATTACAACTCGTCTACAGAGAACTTTGGATTTCCACCAACCAAGAGACAAGCTGGATTTAAAAGTGGTTTTAGTACAATAGATCATATCCAGGTATTGAGAGAAATCATAGAAAGGACAAACGAATATGAGTTGTCTTTATGTTTTGGATTTGTAGATTATGAAAAGGCATTTGATTCTATACACATTTCTTCAGTGATTAAAGCATTGGATCATCAAGGTATAGAGCCAGGATATTGTCATATTTTAAAGAATATTTATAAAAATGCAACAGCAACAATTAGATTACATAATGATACTGGAAAAATCAACATTGAGAAAGGTGTAAGACAAGGTGACTCCATATCTCCAAAACTCTTTACAGCAGTGCTGCAAGAAGTATTTTGTGGATTAAAATGGGAAACTAA
Organism: Epiperipatus broadwayi; assembly: GCA_028023455.1. NCBI lineage: Eukaryota > Metazoa > Onychophora > Udeonychophora > Euonychophora > Peripatidae > Epiperipatus > Epiperipatus broadwayi. The sequence continues at coordinate 4,244,065 of JAQFVV010006261.1, read as the reverse complement.
AGGAGTGAAAGTAAATGGAGAGTATTTAAATCATTTAGATTTCGCAGATGATGTAGTTGTTTTTGCAAATAATGCTTCAGAGCTGCAGAAAATGTTGCAGAAGTTAGCAGATGAAAGTAGAAAAGTAGGACTAAAGATAAATGTTAAAAAGACTAAAGTAATGTTTAATCGATTTGCTCAAAATATGAAAATAAAGATTGATTATGAAGAATTAGAAGAAGTTAACAGTTACAAATACCTTGGTCAGATTATTAATACAGATGGAAACATAATGGAGGAAATTAATCATAGAATTAAACTTGGTTGGAGTGCTTTTGGTAGAAATAACTTGATACTAAAAGGAAATATGCCTATGTGTTTGAAAAGTATGGTTTTTAACAAATGTGTTTTACCAGTTCTTACTTATGGATCTGAGACTTGGACACTTAATAGAAGAGCAATACAGAGACTTCAGACCACTCAAAGGAGTATGGAGAGGTGTATGTTGGGAGTAACAAGAAGAGATCGAAAACGCAATGTATGGGTAAGACAACAAACAGGTGTTACTGACCTTATTGAAAAAATTAAAAGATTGAAATGGAGTTGGGCTGGACATATTGCTAGAAGAGATGATAATAGATGGACAATTGAAATTTTCAACTGGATTCCAAGAGATTGTAAAAGACCCAGAAAGAGACCACATGTGAGATGGATGGATGAAATAAGAAAATGTGCAGGGGTGTTGTGGAGAAGAGAAGCTAAAGATCGGAGAAGATGGATTAAACTTGGAGAGACCTTCATCCTGCAGTGGATTGGTAATGGTTGATGATGATGATGATGATATATATATAATTAAATAATAGAAAAATTAAAATAGATTAGAAAATATATTTCTAGTGTAACGATGTGTATATATATACATTGCTTAAGTGTGTGTACATGATTTATTTTTTGTAAATAAAATTAAAAAAAATTACAATTATATGTCAATATGTAATAGTTTGAAGAAAAAAGTTTAATAAAAAAAAAGGAAAAAATATTAATATTGGGGAATAAGTTAAAATTATTAATTATATATTATCTTTCTTTTTTATGTACTTATATTTTAACATGTAATTTTTTCAAAAGTACTTTTGCTGTCAAGCGTTAGCCTAGCGGTTAGCATAGCTGACTTTCAAGCAGCTGGCCCGGGTTTGCTTTCCGGTCAACGCTTTGGCATACATATATATATATATATATATATAAAGTACTTTTGGTTAAAAACACTTTTTAATTAAAAGTTTATAATTAATTGAAACAATTTATACAAGATTAATTAGGTTTTGGACATTACTGATTATATAAACAATAAAAACTAATTTTGATGTAATTAAAAAGGAAAAATAAGGAAATAATAAAAAAAATGTACTAATTAAAAAAAAGAACAAATGGATTGATAGAACAGGAGAAAACTGGAGCAGGCTGGGGTCAGAATGTATAAAAAACTGAAATATTCTATCGCTGTTATTTTTCAGTGATTCAAGCTATTCAGATGGTTCAGACTATTCAGAGGGTTCAGATGATTCAGATTGTTCAAGAAGATTATCCATAGAATTTTATAGATGACAGTAGCTCAAACAAGAAGTTCAGCATGATGAAACCATCTTTTTATGGTCGTGTTAAGAGAAAAATGCATTGTTATACCAAGGCTTGGTGTGCGTTCATTGTATCCTGTGTATCATTAGCCAAATGCAGTGATATATTATCCTGACTTACCTTTTTGTCATTGTTTGAAATTGCCAAGCCAAATCAATGGAAACTGCACACACCTTTAGGATGTGCAGCAAAGAAGAAGCTTCACTTGTACTAAAATATACGCATACCATGAATCTGTCCGGATCAGAAGACAAGGGTGATCAACCATATGAAAAACCAGAGTCTGTGTTTAGACCTAGGTAAATATATTCATTGATACCATTAATAGAACTTTGTTGAACTGTTACATTTTATTTTAAATATAACTTAAATATCATTCAGAAATGTTCATATTTTGTTTTATGTTTTTGAATATTCATTATTATTTATGTTATATTATTTACATTAAAGATCAGCCTTTACAAGCTATTGTGCATGCGCTTTTTACAAGTGTTAATAATAAATGAATACTTTCATTCTCAACATGAGATATAGTATTTATGAAAGAACAAAATGAATCCACTTATCTTTCCAACCCAAATGCTTATATATGGGCAAATCTTAAATACTGGAAATGAAAGCATGAGGATAAACCACTCACTTTAAATTACTATTTACGATATCTGAATGAATGACATTGGCGAAATTATTTAATAAATGTGTTTGTAAACCATTAGTATCTCCTTTAATTATGAATAATAGACTATTTTATTTAACTATTCTGTGATGCCGAAATCGTTTTTTTTATAGCTAGTCATGGGTCAAGCGCTTGAAGTGTGCTTACATCATCTCTTGGGATCTAGTCAAGTTGACTATATGGTGCCCTAGGGTTTAAACCCATTATAAATAATTTACATGAGATGTGGCATGTTCCTTGTCACCAGAGAGTTACCTCTAAGTGGCCATTGTTTAATATTTTTATTAAATCGCCATCTGACCGGGCATCATTAATATGTAAATATTAATCATATTTACTGCTGTGCTTGACTAACAGGGTCTTGAAAATTATATTAAAGATTAATATGGTTTAATAAAGTAAAATAATAAGTAATTAGTCTTAGAATAATTCATAAAGATTTTATATTGTCTGAATCTCGTTACAATATATAGATAGATGGAGAGACCCAAAGACAATCAGATAAGTATAGATAGATAGATAGATAGATAGATAGATAGATAGATAGATAGATAGATAGATAGATAGATAGATAGATAGATAGATAGATAGATAGATAGATAGATAGATAGATAGATAGATAGATAGATAGATAGATAGATAGATAGATAGATAGATAGATAGATAGACAGACAGACAGATAGACAGATAGATAGATAGATAAATAGATAGATAGACAGATTGAAAAACAAACATAACAATAAACCCATATAAAAACAGATAGTTTGATGTTTTATGAATATATATATATATATATATATATGTGTGTGTGTGTGTGTGTGAATAGAGAGATGATACGTTTTTAGATATACAGATGGATAATTAAATAAATAAATGTATAATAGATAGACAGACAGACAGACAGATAGATAGATAGATAGATAGATAGATAGATAGATAGATAGATAGATAGATAGATAGATAGATAGATAGATAGATAGATAGATAGATAGATAGATAGATAGATAGATAGATAGATAGATAGATAGATAGATAGATAGATAAATGCATTGTATATATATATACAAACAAAAATAATTCATATATATAATATTTTTAGTGAAGATGGTTTTAAATGAAATAATAAATGCATTTCTGAAATCCAAAACATGAATATATTTGATTCCTCGTTTGTGAATTGGTAATTACGAATTGTCATTGTGTATGTTATGTAAAACTGCTTAATCAAGCGTTCAATGTGTCAAGAAAATTTTAAGTGAATAATCTGACTAAGCGATATTACAATTTAAACACCATAGGTATTATTCATACTGTTTACATTAATGTTGATTATAATTTTATATTACATTGCAACATACATTTGATTGCTAATACAAGTAATTAGATAATTACAGACTATGCAATTAATTGACGAAAGAAAATAGATTTATTAATTTAAATTATTTTTGTTCTTTTATAGATATACTATTTTATTATTGCCAGGAATTAAAACAGAATTTACAACATGAATTGATTAAAAGTAATCATAACTCTAATTATACAATATACTACTCATTAATTAATAATAAATCTATTGTTTTTACTTTTTTTTACCAATACATGCAACAACAATTGTTTTGCAATCAAAATGTGTTTATAACTCTGTGTTAATTCCAATTTGAAATAAACATATCGGATTCCACCATGTATTCAAGATAATTACACACTCATATATATATATATATATAGGTGTGTGTGTTTCTGTTCAGATGCAAATCAGTATATCTCTTGCTGAAAAAATTGTAAACCCAAATTGATTTTTAATTACTATTTCGTAATACATAATATTTTGTTTTATGATTTTAATGGATTTAGAAAATAAAATAAAAACAAAGTAATTTTAATAATAATTTAAATAAACATAACATAATTAATGATATCATTTTAGAATAATCAATGTGATTTTCTTTTTCTTTTAAATAAATTCAGTTTGATAAAAAATGTTGTACAAAATAAATTCTATAAATACTAATTAAAATAAATTAAAAAATATTATAAGATTATTTGATTAAATGACTTTTTTTTTTGCAAAGATAAAATCAAAAAGATGATCGGTTCAGAAATTATTAACGTTTCAATTCAGATTAGCACCTGTTCTTTTTATAAACAATAGTATTTAACATATAGAAAATTATCAACGTAAATGGAAAATTTAAAGGAAAAAATAATAAAAGTTACTAAGAGATCGGTTCTCTAAGAATTATTTAATTTCATATATATTTTAAAACAAAAATGGTAGAGTAATCTTGTATTTATTCACGCTGTAATTCACTTATAGTTTAGAACAATAAATCAATTTGATATATATATCATTCAACTAAAATAAATTTGAATTTATAGCACAGAGTGTTTTTAATTAATTTTACATTTTATTTTTCAGATATCTTTTTTTTTCCTTTTACAAATAGTGATATATAATCAATACCTAATATAATTTTAATGTCTTTTTTGATGGGGTTAAGTGTAATTTAATGTTTAAACTTTTTTTTTACTTTGAATTATAGTTATTTGTGACGTTGTTACAATTGTCTTTTTTTTTTTTTTGGTATTAATTTTCAAAACAAATTTTATTAAACATTGTGCCGTTAAAATTATTCCAAATAAATGTTTTACTATTATAAACTATTCTCCCCTTTATATTTACCTTTAATATTCACAGTTTATTTCTCTACTTCTCAAAAGATCATTTATTTTTTACTGTTATAATACCTTTCCAAAGTGAATTGCTTTGTTGAATCTTTTGATTTATTATATTATTACTTTTCTGGATTATTAATTTATAATACTCTTACTTTTTATCATTATCTTTCAAGGTTTAAAAATGTTCTACTTTTTTATATTTATATTTCATTTAACCATCAATTACGAATTCTAGTTTCATTTGTATTTTACATGTTTATATGAAAGAATAAAAAATTCAAGTACAGTATTTTTTTTTAATTAAAAAATTAAAAGATATACAATACTTAAAAAAAAAAAAACAGTTTTCAGTATCAGTTTAATGATCAATCATTTGGAATAATTCTGACTATAAAATCGATATATAGATAAAATACTTTGATGATTATAAATTTGATTCAAAATTTGTCAGCGTTGTTTATCGTAAAATTTATATATCAGTGAGTTTCTAGTATATATTTGTTGTTCATATATAAAGATAGTTAGATATATAGACAGATAGATAAAAACAGATGAATAGATAGATAGATAGATAGATAGATAGATAGATAGATAGATAGATAGATAGATAGATAGATAGATAGATAGATAGATAGATAGATAAAAGATGAATAAATAGATGGACAGCAAAACAGATAGACAGATATGTATATATATAAATATATAAAAATCAATGGATAAATAAATAGATAAATCATACCAGCGAATAATCGTTAATAAATATAACATATAACTAGGTTTTATTTTAATGTGTGCTCGGTAATACTAAATGTAACAACACACATATAATCAACTTATATTTGTTGTGTATATTTACTCCTGAAAACTACTTCGTTATTTAAAATTATAAATATTTGTGAATGCAGATAAGTAATTCAAATGTTTTTTTTTTGTTTATTTATTTGATGTTTATTTTACTTATATATATATATATATATACTAAAAATAATAAATTTTACATGTAAATATAAATTTAAATTTGATTTTGAAAATGTGAAAATTCTTCATGAAGAGAGAAACCATAAAAAAAAAAATTAAGGAGGCAATTTTTATAAATAGGAATAAAATGCATTTAATAAATAGACAAGCTGCTAACATTAAAATACAAGATTCGTGGGATTTGAATTGATGACATTTGCTTCTGCTCCCCCCCCCCCTTGAATTTAATGGCAGTTGAGACAGGTTTAAAAAATTAACCATAAGTACTTCTGCGGATTTAAGGATTGTTTATAATGGTTTATTACTTAAATTTATTATTTTTATTATAATTACAATTTTGTTTTAATTAATGGACAATATATATATATAATCTTAATTTTCTCACTAATTAACACGACAGTTTAATTTCATACTTGTATAAAACAATATGTACACATATATTAAGATGAGTTTTAGGGATATTTTGTGTTTTTTACCTAATTTAGATTAGTTAAATTATATATCTACTGTTATTCAAACCGAAGGAAAATATAGTCAATATTTTACATATTAACTACATTAACGATTAAAGTGTATATTGTCTATAAATATACAGATCACAGCCATTTTTCAACACCATTAAACCACTTATTGACAATTAAGTGCAAAATATTTCTTAACTTAGACTTGGTTGAACTAGGGCACCAGCTAAAAAATTAACTATAATAACCAATAGGGAAGATTTTAATTACCTCTAAGCTTGTTTCCTCAGCCCAATTGAACATAAGAAAACTCACTTCATTTAGTGATCAGATATTGAATGTTTAAAACAAGTCTATACATTTAACAAACCCTTTTGATTTTCTTGACTATGTTTTCATGCAGTGAAAGAGATGTAGAGATAAGAGAATACAGGCCAAATTAACAATATATTTATTTACACATTAAAACATATCTAATTGTAACAATATAAAAATATAATAAAGATCAAATTATTTACATGGTTGTTTAAACAGCATGTTAGTTTATGCATGTTTGATTTTAACAAGGTTTCACATGGAAAACATAAAACTTATCCTTTTTTAATTTAGCTTATGTCTAGAATTTGATTCAGTTTGGCTGAAGTTTGATTTAGGTTTTGATTTAGGCTTTCTTTGATGGGATCACATCCTTTTTAATTTTTATTTTAATGGTGCATTGAGACATTAAAAGAACTTTTTTTTTTTCATTTATAGAATGTGATCTAATTAACAGAATTCTTGCATTAGTCTACAATTTCTCTAATGGCTTATAGTTTCTTCTTTCTTGGACTGTACACATCTTATTAATTTAACTGACCAGCAATATTTATGAATGTAGCATGTGTGAAGGTCTCAGAAATGGCAGGTTAGGGATTTGTCATGTCTCATGTTATTGGTTATTTAATAAGGTGATGAGTATTTACATAGTTTTTGAGTAAAAATCAAGTTTTGTATTTGAAAAATTGTTTAATTAGTTTGATTTTATTTTATTTAATTATTATAATTAAATTAAGTTATTATTTCCTGAAATACACCTGTGTGTATGATGTTTAAATGTATGAGTGAAAAGTAAGTCTGAGAATAATTATTTAAAAAAATACTCTACAACATTATTGAATAATGATGATTATAGAAATATTAAGAAAGTACAAAAGGTATTCTAAATTGAAAAAGTGTATTTTAAAATAAAATATATTATTTTATTAAGTTAAATATTTTTCAAAGATAATTATGTAACAAGTCTAGACATCATGTGATTTAGAAGTTTATGTTATTAGAAGAGGAAAAGTTGAATTAATTAGGTCAAAGTAACACCAGTATTGATTTTTTCACCTCTAACACTTTAAATTTGATTGGGCATTGGCTGGTTATGTGAATAGAATGCAGCAAAATACAAATACACAGGTGTATAATAGATTTTTTTAAAAACGTAAATTTGGTGTTGAAATTAAAAAAAGGAGAAAACAACAAAGAAAAGGAAAGAATGGAATAGTTTTAATAACAAAGTTGATTTGTATCCACTTTTATTTTTTATCTTGGTTAATTTTTATGTCAAGTTAGTTTAAATGACCAGGAGAAATATTCCACTTCTACAGTGTGTGTTAGCCTATGCATTGAATAATAGTCCTGAATGGACTCTAATTTCATACTATTCAAAAGAAATCACAAAGATGTTGAAACTAAAAATAATCAAGCCCATAAAACTTGAGATGAGTATGAATTTTATGTTATCATAAACATTGTTATTTAATTTTAACTTTTTGTTATTATTTAGTAATTCTAAAAGTTATCCTGTATATTGGTACTGACCTTAACCCCAAGATTGTTTCTCATCAATCATTTCATTTTTTAACCAGTTTGCCCCCTGGTGAATTTTTTCATAAATATTATATGTAAAATGTATGTAAAATGGTATATTTTATTATATATAATTTTTGCTAAAAATGTATGATAGATGGTGAGAAATTCAAAAATCCCACTCTTATAATAGACATATGCCCCAACCTGAAATGTTCATCCATTGTCTGTTGCCAAAGTTGTAAAACATGCAGCATTTTATGACATTGTTTAAAGAAAATATTGCCAATGATCAAAAATGTGTTCATTTGCAAATTTATTAGTTTTACATATTTTTCTTACAATAATTTACAGTATATTTATTAGATATCAAGAAATATAAATTATTAATAACACATTTTGAATTGAAATACTTTATTCTCAAAAATATAACATTATATTAGCAGTCAATGTAAATATGGCCTGAAGCAATTTACAAGAATAGTTTCTATCATGTGATGTTTGATGGTATAAGTAATCTACTTATAAATATCACCAAAATCACACTTTTCTTTATTTTTTCCATAATATTCTATAAATTCAATTTAGAAGACTACAGGTCAGTTGAAATGTAGATATATGTATATGTACAAATAAAGAGTTTTGCAAAAAAAGTGTTTAAAGTGATTTAGATAAATTGAATTTAATCTACTTATACTTACAAGTATGAAAATATCACAATTTTGCAATACATATTCAAAAATTTTAAACTTTAAAAGCATAATTCATTAGATATAAGAGAAATATATAAATATTTGTTTAGATTTTTGAAAATAAGAAATATTTTGTTGATTTTGTAAACTGAAAATATTTCTAAAAACGATGACATGTAACTCTTTGTTTTCACTGTGATCTCATTTTTTTAATATTTCCAGAAACAGAATGTGAATATTTAAAGTTTATTTCAGTAGTAAATGAAAATATCTATCAAATACAGTCAAATTTATTATTTTCAGATAAGTAATAATCATTTTATCATCTATTTTATATTGATGTGCGAGACAAAAAAAAATGTCAGAAAATGCAGAGTTTGAGAGGGTTACTAAAGAAAAAAGATAATAAAATAAGCCATTGCCAGTAATAATCACACAAACATTTATTTACATACATATATAAAAAAATTTGAGTAATAAATTATTTAACATTGCTTTAGGTTCTATTATTATTATTTGTAACTTTAAGTTTTAATATCTTGATAAGTTCACTCAGATGGATATTTTATACAATTTAATAATTTAGTAAACATAAATACACTACATAGATTACACATTCATATACTCTATTCTTTCTTTTATCTCCAGACTATAATTTCACATCCAAACTAATGCTAGCTTATTGATAAACTGATGTGATCAATGCAAAATGAGGATGTTAGCATACAAAAACCATGTTGGCAGGAATGTGCATATGTAGCATGATATCATTGAAAAAAGAATGACCCTTGTCCAGTAAAGGAATGTGCATCTGTCTGGAAAATAATAGGCATGCTCTATAATGGGTGGTTGTTACTATCACCACCCAGTGCATAAGGAGATCAATGGTGCAGGGAATACATTTACATCAATTGGCAATGCAATGGCAACACTTTTGGTCATACATTCAGTTGGGTATAGTACCCTGCTGTAATTTGGAGCAACAGAATAGAATCCAATGCATCTCCACACATCAGATTGACATAAAACACCAAAACATCCATCCACCAGCACCAATTCAACTATGAGGCAAATAGTCTGTAATTAATCCACTTAAACTAACATAATCTTATGAATCTATACAGCTATTTACACTTATTTTTAAATTATTAATTTAAAAGAAATTTGAAAATTTTGTTATTTAACAAAACACCAAAACATAAAATAAATTATAACAGAAAAGTGAAAAATGGAAATGATTGATTAGCAAACTTAATACATAAATAAAAATATTATTCACTGATTTAGAGTTCTATTGCTGGTCAGATAAGAGTTCACTTAGTTATATTTTTTATGAATTAAACACTTATTAAAGAGATATTTAAATTCAATTGATCAAAGTTCATACTTTCCATGGTAGATTTGATGTCCATCTTGTCGACGATGTGTCACACCCATCCACTTGAAGTCCATTTAATATAATTTCTGAACAGACCAATACATTGTTTGTTATCTTTCAGTAATCATAAATTTGGGAGGCCACCTCACCTGGTGCACAAAAGAAAATTAATTCATTGCAAGACCCTTGTATTTCAGAGTCCACAATGCAGTTCATGAATCAACAGTTACTTCAATTTTTATGTGAGTAAAAGAGCCTTCAATAATTTAATATTTCATCTTTTATAATTTCTGCCTCCCTTATCACTAATTCTCCCAATCAATTACATATGATGTCCTTTGTTCTTATTGGCTGTGATGTTTTTCTTTCTGGCTTGTGCCTAGCTTGACTGATCTGTTCCAGAGTAGGAAACATATAATCTTCTATTTTTATCTCTTATCTGCTCTTTACACTACAATGTGCCCAAGGGCTCATTTGCTTTCGATTCAATTAATAGAACAATCACTTCCACTCACCAAGATTAAAACAAGATTCTTTTAAATAGAAACTAATTAACATTTGTTTCTATTATCTTTTATATTACATTTTAACAAAAATACCTGCTTTAAATCTTTACTTCTATTTAAACTTTCTTTTAACCAAACAGGTGCATCCACTGAAAAATTTTGTTCATGGCTTCAAGTCGCTCTACAACCATCAATTTTTGTGTTATCATAGCAAATTTATAGGTTTTTTAAAGCTTAAAAAGCTTGAAATGTACTGTAAGGCACTGATTTGTTGTTGCTTATTTTGAACCAAAGGGAGCACTTAACAAGAGTTTTGACTGTTCCAAGTTTTTTTATTTTGATATTCAAAATAAAAATATATATTTTAGAGTAATTTCTTCATATTTTTTTACATATTAAAAATAATTTTGAAAAAATATGCTGAAAATATAATTATTTTAGAAAAATAGTTAAGATTTTAGTAAAATCCTTTACTTTTACCTGAATGAAAATTGAGAAAGAATCAATGGTGTATGCAACATTTTCTAATAGTGTACAAATGTTCTTTTTAGGTTCTCTGCTATAGAAAATTTTATGATTATAAATAGAAATTTATTTTTGGAAAAACTTTTGGTCACTTTCATAATCTGACAAATTATTAATTTGCTTTTTACAAATAAATCTAATATTAAAAGATGAATATATATTTTACTGCTGATTCTGTAATTGAACCAATCAAAAGTTTAAAATTTTAATTCACTCAGTCAAAAAATATTTCAGTCTAAAAGTTAAATAATTTTTTAATAGTTTTCTTCTGTGTGATTATATATATGTTAAAATAACTATTTTAATTTTCTTGTATGTTTTTAAACAATCAATTTTATTTATGATTCATTTTCCTCTTTTATTTTAGTTTTAAAATAATGTAATGGCTTATGTGAAAAACAAAAACAAGTTTTAATCACGTTAAAACCTGCTGTCGCTTGTATTTATGATATATATATATATATATATATATATTAAAAATATAAAACTAAACTAGTCGATAAATAATCAGAATTATCCCAAATTCACAACTCAGCCACACTAACCAAGAAAATAAACTCTAAAACATTACCAATGGTTTCGCTGCTACAAACAGACTTCTCAAATATAAAGAATTACACAATAACAACATACTTCAACTAAACATTATCCACAATTCTATTTACTTCCCATACACCCTTAATAAAAGAACCCTTAAATAAGTCAATTGCTTCAGAATGATACACTTTTAATAATAAAGACTCATTAATTCTTTATTTTATTTTATTTCTCTCAAACTATTAATTTTAATGAAGCTAAGGTTGTCTACTTTGAGAAAAATTAAATAAAAAAAGAATTAAAAAAATTCTTACTATTAAAACTTTATGATTCGGAAGTAATTAACCTATTTAAAACGTTTTTTTTTTTTCATATTTAGGATGTATGAGAAGTAAATGGAATTGTGAGTAATGTTTAGTTTAAATATGTTATTTTATAGTATTTTACACTTGAGAAGTCTGTTTGTAGCAGGGAAACCATTGGTAGTATTTTAAAGTTGATTTTTTGCCTAGTTTAGTTGAGTTGTAAAATTAGGGTGATATATATATATATATATATATATATATATATATATATATATATATTAAATAAATGTGATGTCTATTATTTCCAAAATATATGTAATATTCAAATTCATATATATATTACAAACAGTAATATTCATATTCTGTTATTAATCAAACATTAATTATCAAACATTAAAATAACATTTGTGGGAGAACTGAAGTGAATTATGGGAGTTACTAAATTATGTGTCTGTTGATTATTCAACATTATATAGTTGACAAAGACTAAAAGAAATTTAGTCCAAAGTACATCTAACAAAATAAGTTAAATTATGTGAATATTACTGTATTTAATATATAGGTACATTTGAATATATATATAAAAATAAAACACAGGTTAAAACTTGCTAACACTTCTATTTATGACACTAGATGGTGTTCTACCAAAAACACCGTCAAGCATATGTTTGTTTACATAAACATCAGAGCAAACATTCACTATCTCTAACTTTAGTTCCACCTTCAGATCATGATTTCAAGCTATTTGCTATCGTCAGTGAAGGACAGGAATAAGAAACTAGATCTAAACACAAACTCTGAGCGTTTATGAAACAGTTTCTATTCAGTTTGCAAGTGTGAATCTTTTAGACACTTAATGTCTTCAAACTCAGCATAGAAAGCCAGATAGCTACATGGGTCTGATATCAGTTCAGCATCACCACATAGTAAAAGCCTCTGCAATATATATCATTGCAAGAAAGACCTCAAAGGTATATTTATGAAAAAAAGAAAAAAAAACACAAGTTAAAACTTGCTAACACTTGTATTTATGACAATAGATGATGTTCTACCAAAAACACCATCAAGCGTATGTTTGTTTACATAAATGTCAGAGCAAGCATTCACTATCTCTAACTTTAGTTCCACCTTCAGATCATGATCTCAAGCTATTTGCTATTGTCAGTGATGATGCTGAACTGATATAAGACCCATGTAGCTATCTGGCTTGCTATGCTGAGTTTGAAGACATTACATGTCTAAAATATTCACGCTTGCAAGCTGAATAGAAACTGTTTCATAAACACTCAGAGTTTGTGTTTAGATCTAGTTTCTTATTTCTGTCCTTCACTGATGATAGCAAATAGTTTGAAATCATGATCTGAAGGTGGAACTTAAGTTAGAGATAGTGAATGCTTGCTCTGACATTTATGTAAACAAACATATACTCGACAGTGTTTTTGGTAGAACACCATCTGTTGTCATAAATACAAGTGTTAGCAAGTTTTAACTTGTGTTTTTTTTTTTCATAAATGTACTTTTGAGATCTTTCTTGCAATGATATATATTGCAGAGGCTTCTACTATGTGGTGATGCTGAACTGAGATCAGACCCATGTAGCTATCTGGTTTGCTATGCTGAGTTTGAAGACATTTCATGTCTAAAAGATTCATGCTTGCAAGCTGAATAGAAACTGTTTCATAAACACTCAGAGTTTGTGTTTAGATCTAGTTTCTTATTCCTGTCCTTCACTGATGATAGCAAATAGCTTGAAATCATGATCTGAAGGTGGAACTAAAGTTAGAGATAGTGAATGCTTGCTCTGATGTTTATGTAAACAAACATACGCTTGATGGTGTTTTTGGTAGAACACCATCTATTATCATATATATATAAAGAGCCTTCTAATAGCTCTAAACAAGCTTATTTTTTATGATAAATGCTACAAGAGAAAATACCTGAGGCCCTTATCTATCTATCTATCTATCTATCTATCTATCTATCTATCTATCTATCTATCTATCTATCTATCTATCTATCTATCTATCTATCTATCTATCTATCTATCTATCTATCTATCTATCTATCTATCTATCTATCTATCTATCTATCTATCTATCTATCTATCTATCTATCTATCTATCTATCTATCTATCTATCTATCTATCTATCTATCTATCTATCTATCTATCTATCTATCTATCTATCTATCTATCTATCTATCTATCTATCTATCTATCTATCTATCTATCTATCTATCTATCTATATTCACAGTTACATGATTTAAACTGTGTATTATTTTATATTACTTCAAATGTTTAGATGAAATAACATCCACTAATATCAAGGTTAACTTTTCTAAAAAAAAAAGTAAACCCATTAGATATCAAGTAGTAATGAGACCATTTATTTCATTTCATTCTTCTAATATAAACTTGAAATTAATTAGCAATGAAACTCAAGAAAACAAATATTTTGTTAATACACACATTCTGACTGCTCATTATTTTACACTGAATCTGATTCTTTATCTCATGTTCAATTTCATTATTATTTGAGTTGTAACATTTTTCTTTGAAAAGAAAACACTGGCAATGATGAATGCTATTTTGTGGAAATGCGGGAAGTAATATAAAATAATAAATGGTTTAACCAAAAACCATTACTTTATATATACATCCAATTTTCAACAATTCATATATATTATAATGGTCTGATGGAATTGAGACTTACCGTATCTGCCGTACAGAGCACCACTAGGCTACTTGAACCTAAAAAATTTACAGAGTAGGCAGATACATCCTGTTAAGATTCCACTTTATTTTATATTTAGACCATTAGCCCAGTCACTAGCTCAGTGAGACACAGAGATTTATAAGATATAACTTATCTAATAATATTTCAATTAAAAAAATAAATAAAAGGAGCTACTGCCAGTAATTAACACACAAACATTTATTTACCCACATATAAATTTTGAATTATTTTATAATCACTTTTACTTTAAAATTTAACTTACATTTTAATTTTGATTTTTAGAATTTAATTTATGTTTAAACTTTTATTTTTTAAGTTTGCACAGATGAGTTTAATATTCTATTAGAGTGTCGAGTATGAATAGACTACATAGATTGCATTTGAAAAGAAAATATTCTATCCCTTATTTAACCTTGGGCCAAAAGTTCACAGTCAAACCAACACCAATTGATCTGATATATTGATGTATTCAATGCAGCATGAATACGACAACACTCTTGTCCAGACAGGAATGCTACATCTGTCTGGAAAGAAGAACAATAAAAAACTCCATAAGAAGGGACTGTGTTTTCCATCTTATTATCCCCTTCCATAGGAAAAAAGGGGGTTGTGGCGTATAATGTGATCCTGCAAGTAGCGGACCTCATACTACATCTACTAATTACACCAATATATCCATTTCATTGACCCAATTTAACTACAAAACAAATAACCTAAGATTACCCTCCCTTAAACTAACATAACTTTGCGAATCTATGCAACCATTCACGCCAGACCTAAATTTAACATTTATATAAGTTCGCACAGATGAATTTTATATTTTTATCTCTAAATCTTTACTGAAAATTTAGTTTTAAAATACTTTTTTTCTTTTTAATAAAGTTTTCATTTAATAATTTTTCATCTGTGCAATTTTATATATTAGAGTTTAGATGATTTTTATTTTTCAATTTTTAAATCTTAAAAAAAGTTTTTATTTGCAACTTTTAATTTTCATGTTTAATTTTAAAAAAAATAATGTAACGGCATATGTGCCCATTACATATCAGTAAACTTGCTTAAAAAAAAAATTTACTTAGGGTTAGTAATTATGGTACAGATTAATGAAGACATTTACAAAAACATTTGGTTAGTAATTTTACAAAAAGTCTATATACAAAAAAAAAATGTTGACTAACATTTCCCTAAGGACCATCTACATTTGTGCCTGGCCTCCTCCCCCCAAGAATTCTATTTTCTCTATATTTTATTTCTAACAAACAGCACGACAAGCAAATTATTTATTTAAGGAGCCTAAATTGAAGTAAATATGTTTTAAGGGATAATGGGTTTGTACGTGTATATTTGCAGCACAATTATAAATACCATCAACTTATTTATGATTGATTGAAATGCTTAAATAGGGTTACTCTGAAGTAAATTCCCAAAGTCACTCATCATAAGGTACCACATTTACAATCATAAACTTATGTGGCTGTGCACACCTATACACATTAAAGCATAATATATATTAACATTAAAAGAAACGTATTAATTGCAACCTTTGATTTTTTTTAAAAAAAATTACAGTTTTAAAATTATTAATATAATTTCTCATTTTTAATATATGTGCTATTTCTTTGTGGCAGTGCTTTTATAAGATTTAACATATACGGTAGATAAAACATTTCATTAAAAAAAATACTCAGGGTAATCATGGTTTATTAAACATCAGCTCACGTTGGGTGGTCAATTATAACAGTCCGATGGAATTAAGACTTACCATATCTGCTGTACAGAGTGCCACTATGCTACTTGACCTGGAAAAATTATAGAGCAGGCAGATACATGCTGTTAAGATTTTACTTTATTTTATATTTAGACCATTAGCCCAGTCACTAGCTCAGTGAGACACAGAGATTTATAAGATATAACTTATCTAATAATATTTCAATTAAAAATAAAAAATAAAAAGAGCCACTGCCAGTAATTAACACACAAACATTTATTTACCCACATATAAATTTTGAATCATTTTATAATCACTTTTACTTTAAATTTAACTTACATTTTAACTTTGATTTTTAGAATTTAATTTACATTTAAACTTTTATTTTCTAAGTTCGCACAGATGAGTTTAATATTTTATTAGAGTGTCAAGTATGAATAGACTACATAGATTGCATTTGAAAAGAAAATATTCTATCCCTTATTTAACTTTGGGCCAAAAGTTCACAGTCAAACCAACACCAATTGATCTGATATATCAATGTATTCAATGCAGCACAAATATGACAGCACAAATACCACACCTTCAGAAATGCACATCTGAACAGCATGATTAATAGAAGATATTGACTCTCATCCTGACAGGAATGCTACATCTGTCTGGCAAGAAGAACAATAAAAAACTCCATAGGAAGGGACTGCATTTTTTGTCTTACTATCTCCCTCCATAGGCAAAAAGGGGGTGTGCGGCATACAATGCAATCCTGCAAGAAGTGGACATCATACTACATCTACTAATTACACCAATATATCCAATCCATTGACCCAATTTAACTATGAAACAAATAACCTAAGATTACCCTCCCTTAAACTAACATAACTTTGTGCATCTATGAAACCATTCATGCCCGACATAAATTTCACATTTATATAAGTTCACACAGATTAATTTTATATTTTTATCTTTAAATCTTTACTGAAAATTTAGTTTTAAAATACCTTTTTTCTTCTTAATAAAGTTTTTGTTTAATAATTTTTCACCTGTGCGATTTTATATATTAGACTTTAGATGATTTTTAATTTTCAATTTTTATTTCTTAAAAAAAAAAAAGTTTTTATTTGCGAACTTTTAATTTTCATGTTTAATTTTAAAAAAAAATGTAATGGCATATGTGCCCATTACAATATATAGTGCTAATCTATGTATTATTTTGTTTTACTTCCTAACATTTTAATGAAATAACATCTGCTGTTGTCAAAGATGTTTTTTTTTAAATCATTACATCTCATGTAATAATGAGATTGAGTGCAAGATAAAGGATAATATTGAGCATGTAATAGTTTTTCAACAAAATTTTTTACAACAAGTGTTCCAAGGTGTGTGTCAGTTGTGCTTTGTTCGGCGTTTGTTGGTTGCCTTGTGGTGGTTGTGTGTTTTACTGATGGAAGCTTTTTTTTAACTGATTTTTGTTCTTCAGGGGGTGGGGTGTACGGGAGCCGTGTCTCAGTTCGGGCCGTTCTTGTTTTTGGGTTGTAAACGGGTTTGTGGCGGGGTTTGGTTTGCCCTACCATAGGAATAAGGCAGGACTTTGAAAATTGGGCTTTCGGAACCGCTTGTTGGATTGTTATTTCTTCGTTTAGCTGGGCGAGCGGTTCCTGCCCCTGGGTCTGCAACTTCGGATAAGGGGGGTTGGTTTTTTTATGTGAGTCAGGTTTGGGTCCCCTCTTTAAGGGGGCTTTGGTTGGTCTTTAGGGTGGGTGTTGAGTTGTTTTGTGTTAGGTGTTTTTGTGGTTGGGGGTGTGGGGGTGGGTCCGAGGGGGGGGCGTCGGGATTTTTTATAGTTGGGTTCCACAGGAAGGTCGCATGGGGTTGTGGGTTTTCGTAAATTTGCTTGTTTGGTGGATGCGCCTTGACCGGTGGTCGTTGGTGCCCGCGCTATAGCAACGTCCTTCCTTTCCAAAGAAGTTTGGTACATAATCGGTAGTTTTATTTTGAAGTTTGCTTTTCGATGGAGGTGGTTTTGGCGCGTTGGGGCCAACCTTCATATGAAGTTCCTAGAGGTGCGGTGTGGCTTCGTTGATGGAGGTTGCTCTTGAACCTTGCCATTGCAGTTAGTGTTTTGAAGTTGGGAAACCTAGGTTCTTTGGGGTTTTGCAGACAAGGGAGGTTATTTGTTTACCGCTAATCTTCCAGTGGAAGTTGTAAAGTTTTGAGGAAGTTTCCGTTTTCTGTTTAAGATGTTCATGAGATGGGGAAGGTATTTAATGGTGGAAAGAACAACCATGATGTCATCATATATGCAATACTTGGTTTTTATTGAGAGAGGGAAGGAAAATTCGGAGGTTTTTCTATATCCATCAGAAGAGGGTTGATGTAGGTGAAGAAAGGGGGGGTCTTGAGGGCGGGTGAGCCGGTGTGTCTTGACCAAAAAGGAAACCGTTGTTGAGCAGTTGTGATCATCTGAACAACCCGGCTGGAAGTCACATTACAGCATATCCAGGAGGATATTTATCTGGACGAATCAAAGGCCACAACATCCAGCGGACAGCAATAGGTTTTGATTTCCTGTCCTCTGATGTATTGTGTGTTATTGGTGGGTTTTCCCTTGTTGGTTTGGGTATGGAGGTTTGGTTTGGTTTGTTTTATGGTTTTTGTAGTGGGGTGGATTGGTATTGTTATGTCGTTGGTGGTTTTGTTTTTATAAAAGGGGGAGTTGTTTGTTTCTGTTGGGGGTTATTTTTATATTGGAAGTGAATTGTGGGTGTTTGGAAGGAAATTTGGGGGAATAGGGTTTTTTCTTTTGTTTGGTTTTGGTTATAGGGTTTTTGTTATTGGAGATTATTTGTGTGTGTGTTTGGAAGAGTTGGTTTTAGAATTATGGTGGGGGTTGTTTTTTGTTAGTTTGGTGTTGTTGGTAGAAATTTGGTTTCTGTGGTATTTTCTGAGGTTTTGTTGTTTTGTGGTTTTTAGGGTGTTTTTTCTGTTTTGTGTTTGGGTTGGTTGTTTTGTCTGTTAGTGGTTTTTTGTTTTTGGGTATGTTTATTGGTTGTTTATTCGGGGGGGGTTTGGTTTTTGGTTTTGTTGGGTGGGTTTTTGTGAGGGTTGGGGGTTGAGTTGTGTGGTGGTGTGGGGTTGGGGGTATTGTTTTAGTTTTGTGGGGGGGTTATTGGTTTTTGATTCTTGTTGGTTTGTTGTGGGTGTCTAAGTGTGGGGGGTGTGGGTGGATTTGGTGTGGTTTTTTAGTTTGGGGTGTTGGTGTTTTTGTGGGTATCTATTTTATGTATATATTTGATTAAAATATAATGTTTGGTGTGTGTGGGTTGTTTTTATTGGGTGGGAGGTTGGTGGTCTTTGGTGTATTTTTAAGGGGGGGTTATAAGATTTGGTTGGGTTGTATTTGAGGTTGTGGTTTGTTATGGGTTGTGTTGTTTGGATGGTTTGTGTTGATTTGTGGTGGTTGGTGTGTTGTTGGTTGGTTGGTCTTAGTGTTGTAGTGTGTTGTGGTTGGGTTGTTGTTGGTCTGTCTTTTTTTGTTGGGGTTTGTTGTATATTGAAATTTGTTTGTTAGGGGTGGGGTGGAATGTGGGTTGTGTTTTGAGTTGTTTTTTTTATTTTTATTTGTATTTTGGGTATTTGTTGTGTCGGTTTTTTGGGGTTTTTAGTTTATAGTGTTTTTATTTTCTTGTTTTTGTAAAAGTGTTTTTTTATTGTTATAGATTTGTTTTAAATTTTAGATGGTCATTTTCGGTTTGTGTATGTTGGGAAACTTATTGTGTTTGGTTGTGTGTTTGAGTTTTTATTGGTGGTATTATTGGGAGTTGAGATTGGGGTTTGTGGATTTGTTTGGTTTTGGGTGAAGTGTAGTGGTTTTAGTGGGTGGGGTTGTTGGTGGTTGTTTTGAAATTTTTGGGATTTTTGTTGTTTTTGTCGAGTGGTTTGGTTTTGTTCTTTGGAGGTTTGGTAGTATTGTTTCTGGGGTTAGTATATGTATTGTTGTAGTCTTTAGTTTCGGTTTGAGTGTTGGTTTGGGATATATGTATTGTTGGATCTCTGTTTGTATTAGTGTAGGGTTGATTTGTTTTTGAATTTTTTTTGAAAGTAGGTTTGGAGTGAAAGGGTTTGTTGGGGTTTATTTGATAGGTTGTTGGGTTGTGGGTTGTGTTGAATTAGTGTGGTGATTGTTATTTAGGATGTGAGGTGTTAGTAGGTTACATTGTGAATTTATTTTTTAAGTGTGATATTTTGTGAAATTTTAATGGGTGTGTTCTTTGGGCAAAGAAACATTGTGGTGTTTGAAAGTAAAATAGGTTTGAGTATATAGTGGGTATGTCAGTGGGTATATGTTTTTTTATGTAGTGTGAAGATATGTATTGGAGGATTTGTCTTTGAGTGGGGTTTATAGGTGTTTAAATTTGTAAGTTATTAGTAAGGTGTTTGTTTTGTTTTAGTGGGAGGAGTTTGGATTCTGGGGTAGAAGGTTTATTATGGGATAGTATAAAATTTCTAAAGATTTGTTTTATTTTTGAAGTTCTAGGTGCAATTTAATATATGGTTTGGGTGTTATTATGATTCTGTAATTGTTTTGATTGATTAGTGTATAGTGTTCTAGGGGACTTATATAGATTGTTGATTTGTTATAGTAAGATTGGGATGTTTTGTTGCTATTATTTATTTTTAGGAACATGTTATTAGTTCTCTATATTAAATGGTTTTCAAAGTGTTTGATTCTTGTTCTATGTCTAGTTCTGAGATATTCAAATATAGTTCATTGAAATTATCGTTTAATATTTTCAGAGATGTCTCAGAATTTTTAGTCGATATTTGGTAGTAGAGGAATTTTTAATGTTGGTATTGAAGAAATTGGATTAGATTGTAAGTTGGTGTAGTAGAATGGATTGTTCTGTGTATAATTTTGTTTGTTCTGGAATGTGATTTATCAGTTTTAAAATTTATTTCTTCTTTTTGATTTTTAAATTTACTGTTGCAAATGTATGTGCCATGGTTTTGTAATCTGGGAAAAGTTTTACTTAAAAAATGAAATATCTTGTCGGTAATTTTGTCTATTATTATCAGATATGGTTTCCAGGGTATTATTGGGCAAAGTAAATTGTCATTAGAGTCTTCTGAGGGTGGAAAGTCTTCGGAGAGGTGATGATTGGTTTTACTTGAATTTTTAAGAATTTCAATAGTTTGCTTGATGAGATATTAATGTATTACTTATATTAGGGGTAAGTTAAATATTTTCTAAACTTTTGTTGATATTTGTGATGTGTTTTTTTTGAAATATTGGTTTGTGGTTTTTATTTGTTGTAGAAGTTATTTTGGATGAATTTAGATTAGATCTAAGACTATAAAATTTACGAGATGCTGCATTGTAGATTGAATGCGAGATCGGGGCTAACTTAATTTGAAGTTATCAATTATATTATCACTTTCCATAATATATAATGATTAAAACCAACTTACCTTGAATAAGAAATGTAAAGGTAAGGGGACAATTGTCCCTATCTTCCTGAAATTGAATCGCTAAGAGACGCTTTTTGTAAGACCAGTTGCAAAGATGGCTGCCAAAAGTGAGCATGTAATAGTTGAGCATTCAGAATATGTGCATTAACAAAATGTTTATCCTTTTTTAGTTTCATCATTAATTGATTTCTAGTTCAATACAAGAAAAAATAAAATAAGTTGTCTCTACAAGGCTATAATATGTTGAGTTTTATCAGCTTTATTGAAACTAGTAAACTGTTTTAATAGTTTAGTACTCAATCATGGGTGACTCTATTGAAATCTTAATATAACAACTAGTTTAAATAAAAAATAAGTGAGTCTATTGAAATATTAAAAAGAGCCACTGGCTTAAATAATGCTTGTAGAGATCACTTATTTTATTTTATTTTCTATATATAGAATTGAAATCAAGTAATGGGGAAACTGAAGGAAATAAACATTTTGTTACTCCATATATTCTGAAAGCTCAACTAATACATGTTCAATCTCATTCTTTACCTCACATTCAATCTTTAGAAATTCGATCTTGACAAGATGCTATTTTGTCAAGACGTTGAGACATAATACAAAATAATACACGATTTATCCCAAAAACTAGTTTATGTCCATCATATTATCATGAAAACATTAAATATAATAAATATAATATGCGAATTATAAATATGATACTTTTTTTCTTTATTTAAACTTAATATATGTTGATAAATTATCATTTATTTTAAACAAAATGAAAAAGTACAATTTTACATTGGAAAAGATACAAGAGAGAAAAACTTGACAACTACCGTCAATAAATACATGTTATGCATGATTAATTTTTGGTGACTTAGAATTGCAGTAGATTAGAAGACTGGAGATTAAAATCTATGAATCAAGTATTCTCTCCAGTGCTTGAAGATATTATGACTGCCTGAGCAAGAAATCTTTCAATTATACTTACTTATTAATTTTATTTATAATTAATATCTACTTCCTAGTTATTGGTTTGCCTTCATACACAAACGTAGATACTGATATATAAATATTGAATCATTTAATGTCGTTAATATTCAATAAATCCACTGGTTGATATCAAGATGATGAGCTTTTACATTTTGCACCTTCTTACATTAAATTCATAAAATGTTCATTAAATTCCAATATTAATCTTGTTTATTGTTTTATAATGCATATATTCTGGATAATCGATCTAAAACAAATATAGAATTGTTTATTGATATTATTATCTCGAATAAGTAAATAATGATTTTATCAAAATTAAACTTTTGTTTTTATGACTCTAGTAAATATATAATTAGGAGATATTTTACAAACAAATGAAAAAAAAAGAAATGCATACATAATAGTTTGAAACTTATAATTACAGACACACACACACACATATTTATATAATACAAATGATTCTCTATTGAATTTACTGACATTTAACGTTTTACAATTGTAATATGAATTCTCCCCATAAAACATAAAGTTATCAATAAAAATAATAAATAATACATTTCATAAGATATATATTGTAATACTTAAATTGCAAAATTATAAACCTTTTAAATACCTGATTCATCTTCAAATAAAGCACTAAATATTTTATCATAAATATTCATTAACAGATTGATATATCATGCTATTTCTTTGGAAATTTTATGTTTTGTATAAATATGAATCAGTATACATATGAATAAGAACTCTATACTGAAAAAATATAATTTTTTAAGAGGAATGAGTAAATTAAAAATGATTCTACTGTGTAAGCTTTTGTGGGTGTATATATATATATATATATATAGTGATATATATATATATATATATATATATATATATATATATATATATATATATATATATATATATATATATATATATATATATAAAATCACTAGATGGAGTTTCACCAATAGCCCACTATCAAGCTTTCTTTACATAAATGCTGAGAGAAATAGAATTCAATATCTCTTACAATTTGTCTCCAATCTTTAAACCATGGTGTTGAGCTAGTTGGCTCACATCAATAAAGGGTAGGAAGACTAGAAAACAAGATCTAAACACCAACTCTACAAACAGCATTTATGAAACACGTTATTATCAGCCTGAAAGCATGAATTTTTCAGATATGTAAATATCTTCAAATCCAGTCAAACAAACTATATAGCTATATGGGTCTGAATTGAGTTCAGTTTCACCATATAGTAAAAGCCTCTGCAATCTATATCATTGCAAAAACCTTCAAGGGTACATTATGATAAACAAAACAAGTTATAAATTTTGTAACTTGCTAATAGCTTGCATTTTATGCCCACTAGATGGAGCTTTACCAATAGCCCACTATCAAGCTTTGTTTACATAAATGCTGAGAGAGATAGAATTCAATATCTCTCAAATTGTCTCCAACCTTTAAACCATGGTTTCAAGCTAGTTGGATCATGTCAGTAAAGGGTAGAAAGACTAGAAAACTAGATCTAAACACCAACTCTACAAACAGCATTTATGAAACATGTTTCTATCAGCCTGAAAGCATGAACTTTTCAGATATGTAAATATCTTCAAATCCAGTCAAACAAACTAGATATATATATATATGGGTCTGAATTCAATTCACCCTATAGTAAAAGCCTCTGCAATCTAATAAACAAAACATGCTTCCAGGCTGATATAAACATGTTTTATAAATGCTGTTTGCAGAGTTGGTGTTTAGATCTAGTATTTTAGACTTCCTACCCTTTACTGATATGAGCCAACTAGCTCAAAAACATGGTTTAAAGGTTGGAGACAATTTGAAAGAGATATTGAATTTTATCTCTCTTAGCATTTATGTCAACAAAGCTTGATAGTGGGCTGTTGGTAAAGCTTCATCTAGTGATCATAAAATGCAAGCTATTAGCAAGTTACAAAATTTATAACTTGTTTTGTTTATCATAAATGGTTTTTGCAATGGTATAGATTGCAAAAGCTTTTACTATATGGTGAAACTGAACTGAATTCAGACCCATATAGCTATCTAGTTTGTTTCACTGGATTTGAAAATATTTACATATCTGAAAAATTCATGCTTTCAGACTGATAAAAATGAGTTTCATAAATGCTGTTTGTAGAGTTGGTGTTTAGATCTAGTGTTCTAGTCTTCCTGCACTTTACTGACATGAGCCAACTAGCTTAAAACCATGGTTTAAAGGTTGGAGACAATTTGAAAGAGATATGGAATTCTATCTCTCTCAGCATTTATGTAAACAAAGCTTGATAGTGGGCTATTGGTAAAGCTCCATCTAGTGATCATAAAATGCAAGCTATTACCAAGTTATGAAATTTATAACTTGTTTTGTTTATCATAAATGTACCCTTGAAGGTTTTTGCAATGATATAGATTGCAGAGGCTTTTAATATATGGTGAAACTGAACTGAATTTAGACCTATAATATCTAGTTTGTTTGACTGGATTTGAAGATATTTACATATCTGAAAATTTCATGCTTTCAGGCTAATAGAAACGTGTTGAAATGCTGTTTGTAGAGTTGGTGTCAGTTTTCCTACCCATTCTGACATGAGCCAACTAGCTCGATACCATGGTTTAAAAGTTGGAGACAATTTAAAAGAGATATTGAATTCTATCTCTCTCAGCATTTATGTAAACAAAGCTTGATAGTGGGATTTTGTGTAAAGCTTCATCAAGTGATCATAAAATGCAAGCTTTTAGCAAGTTACAAAATTTATAACTTGTTTTGTTTATCTTATATATATATACTGCTAATACAAAGAGTGAAAAATAATTCTTAAATTTATAACTTGTTTTGTTTATCTTATATATATATACTGCTAATACAAAGAGTGAAAAATAATTCTTAGAAATGAAACATTATTTAGGTGACTTCAATAATAGACTTAAAATTTTGAAATTATTTTTAAGGTAATCTCATGATATAACTAATAAAATATTTACTTATACTTTTGAATTGATGGTGTTTGTTTGTATTACTAGCAGCATATCATATAAAATATTTTTTTAGTATTGTAAGATATATATTGTACCATTTCTCCTTCACAACATATTGACATATAGTGACATATATATATATAGTATTATGATGAAGCCACAACTAACATACTCTAAGACATTATTAGTTTATAACTTATTACTGACAATGGTAATTCCACACTATGAGGTTTACTCATCATTATATGAGTATAGCTCATACTACTTAGATATAGTACAATATTTATTTGTTCTGTCATGATATATCATTAAAACCAGAATAGTGCCACAAAGAACTTACATCTAAACATAACCCTCTGAAAAATTTATGGTAGATTCAGATCATAGCCTGTGAAATTTTTTAAACATACCAGTAGTGTTACACTACTTAACTAACTTGATAAAATTAACAAATGAGAAGTGAAGAAAGGCAGAGCACTTATACCAATACAATAACAGTTTATTCCAGTAGCAACATTCAAGTCTTATTTGCACCTTGTAAAATCATTATCATTATAACAATCATATTTAAAAAGTGAAATATACAATGCACATATATCAAATTGTAATGTAAATACCAATATAACATATAGAAATTAGTTAGTACAGTTGGTAAGTAACAATTTTAAGAAAGATAAAAATTATGTATGCACATTTGCATAGTGAATTCTAAATAGTTTATATTACATCTCAGTTCATCTACTTAGTCGTTTTTGTATTTGAATCTGATCATCTGTCAGGAAAAATACATAATTATTCAACGTATATAATAACCAGCAAAGGTACATCCACTTTTTTCTTTTAAAATATATATGTTCTACAATAATATCAACAAATTAAAAATCCTTCTCCTTTTTCTTTTCAAAAACTTTATTTTTTTATCTCAATACTGAACATATATATACATTTATATAATACAAAACTCCAAGGTTTCAACTGTTTTTATCTCATACAGTCATTATCAAGGATCTGTAACAACAATATTAAATACATATCAATAAATAAACTTCAATTACATAAAAACTTCCTCTTACATTAACATAAACAATTAATGTAAAAGGAAGTTTTTATGTAATTGAAGTTTATTTATTGATATGTATTTAATATTGTTGTTGCAGATCCTTGAAAATGACTGTATGAGATAAAACAGTTGAAACATTGGAGTTTTGTATTATATAAATATATATATATGTTCAGTATGCTAGGTTATTCAGCTAGACAATTCACATTATTTCATGGCACTCCTGCAGTTCGAGAATGAACTACTTAAGTTTCTCTGCAAGCCATTGGTTTAATACTTATTGTATATAAGTACAAAACCATTGCACACTTGATTTGTAAGAAACTGGGTACTTTTTAATTTTTAGTGTATATAGACATATTCCAATAGTTTCCACAACTGACTGATGTGCTTCTGATAACATTTTTATGTGTTATAGACTTAATTACTTTCATTCAATCATCATAATGTATTTATCAATAAGCAAGTTAATTAAACAAAAAATAATAATTTTAAAATTATTCTCAAATTCTATTTTTTGATGAGTGTTTATTTAGGTACTTACAACTGCAGATCACTTTCAAGTGAAAGAAGATTGCAAGAATTAGAAGAACTGTCTTATATTAAATGGGACATTATTGGATTTTGTGAAGTTAGAAGAAAAGGTGAAGAGACAATTGATTTAAAAATGGACATGGACTCTAATATAAAGGCACAAATATTGAAAATACAAGAGGAGGGGGATTCATTATAAATAAAAAGTGGAAGAATAACATTGTGGAAATTGATGGTGTATTAGACAGAGTGGCAAGATTAGTTATACAACTTAATAGCAGATACCAAATGCAGATAATTCAGGTCTCTGCCCCATCAAGTTCTCCTAGTGATGATATAGTAAAATATTTTTTATATTGATATACAAAAAGCTTTTGATCAGAGTAAACAACATTTTAAAATTGTTATGGGAGACTTTAATGCTTCAATTGGTAAACAAATGAAAGATGAAAGTACTGTAGGTAATTTTGGTTATGGTAATAGAAATGAGAGATCATAGACTTGTGGAGTTTGCAGAAAAAGAAAAACTTTATAGTATGAATTCTTTTTTGAGAAAAATGTTAAAAGGAAATTGACATGGAAGCATCCAAACGAAGGTATAGCAGAATTGGATTATATTTTGACTAACAGAAAATCCATATTTCAAGATTATAATGTTCTTAATAAATTTACCACAGAAAGTGTTCATCCATTACTAATTATGTAAGATATGTGTTAAAGCAAAACTAGAGTGAAATTATTAAGAAAAACAATATTTATAGCTTATATTCCTAAACTTCAGAAAAGTTCTAATGAATTCAAATTAGAACTTACAAACTGGTTTCAAGTTTTAGTAGATTTTGAACATGATTCAGATTTGAATGAAATTAATATGAAAATAACTGATACACTTTTAAAAACTGCAACAAAGATAGCTGGTAGAAATAAAGCAGCAACTGACCAATAAAATTTCTACTGAGACTAGAGAATTTATGAAGAAAAAAAGGAATATGAAGATATACAAAAAATGATGCATTAAAAGGGATTGAATATATCAAATTTTATAAAATGCTACAGAAAAGAGTTGAAAATAATATAAGAAATTATAACTGTGAACTAGCAAGGAAAGCTGTAAAAGAAAATAAATATCTCAAGACTGTAAAACAACATTTTGGTATTTGTAGAAAATTTATATCTGCAATAAGAAAAAAATATGTAATTATTACTAAAAAGAAAGATGACATCATGAAATGGGTAGAAGACTTCTATCAAGAATTATATTGTAATACAGAACAAGTATCTCCAGAATTTTAAATGAAGAAGTGTGACATGCAATTAAATTTGTGAAGAAAGGAAAAGCATCATCTAATGATGAAATTATAATTGATATATTATAAGAAGCAGATAAAAAAATAGAAAAAAAAATAGCAAAGTTATATACCAAATGTCTAAATTATAAAGATGTACCAGATGATTGGAAAAATGCAGTACTAATTTTAATATTTAAAAAAGGTGATAAAGAAGATATTAGAAATTACAGACCAATCACACTTTTATCAGTTTTATGCAAAATTTTTACCATGATAATTATAACACGTCTACAGAATACATTGGATTTCCACCAACCAAGAGAATAAGCTGTTTTTAAAAGTGGTTTTAGTACAATAAATAATATCCAGGTATTGAGAGAAGTTATAGAAAGGGCAAATGAATATGACTTACCATTATGCTTTGGATTTACAGATTATGAAATGGCATTTGATTGTATAAACATTTCTTCAGTGATTAAAGCAATGGATCACCAAGGTATAGATCCAGGATATTGTCATATTTCAAAAAATAATTATAAAAATGCACCAGCAACAATTAGATTACATAATGATTCTGGAAAAGTCAACATTGAGAAGAGTGTAAGACAGTGTGACTTCATATCTCCAAAACGTTTCACAGCAGTGCTGCAATAACTATTTTGAGGATTAAACTGGGAAGCTAAAAGAGTGAAAGTAAATGAAGGTTATTTCAGTCATTTATATTTTGCAGATGATGTGGATGTTTTCTAAGTAATGCTTTAGATTTTCAGGAAATGTTGCAACTGTTATCAGATTAAAATTAAGAAAGTAGGAGTAAAGATAAATGTTAAAAAGATTAATTTAATGTTTAATGGATTTTTGTAAAATATGAAAATAAAGATTGATTATGATGAGTTAGAAGTTAACAGTTACAAATACCTTGGTCAGATTATTAATATAAATGGAAACGAAATGGATGAAATTAATCACAAAATTAAACTTGGTTGGAGTGCTTTTAGTAGAAATAATTTCATACTAAAAGTAAATATGACTATGTTTAAAAGAAAGGTTTTTAATAAATGTGTTTTACCAGTTCTTACTTATGGATCTGATTCTTGGGCACTTAATAGAAGAGCAATACAGAGATCTTCAGATCACTTAAAGAAGTATGGAGAGATGTAGGTTGGGAGTAACAAGTATAGATTGAAAATGCAATATATGGGTAAGAGAAAAAACATGTGTTACTGACATCATTGAAAAAGTTAAAAGACTGAAATGTAGTTGACCTGGATATATTGCTAGAAGAGATGATAAAAGATGGACAATTAAAATCTTAAACTGGATTCCAAGAGATTGTAAAAGACCCAGAAAGACACCACATGTGAGATGGATGGATGAAATAAGAAAGTGTGCATGCATGATGTGGAAAAGATGCTAGAGGTTGGAGAAGTTGGATTGAACTTGGTGAGACCTTCATCCTGCAGTGGACTGATAATGTTTGGTGATGGTGATGATGATAGAAAAAATATGAAGATTCATCATGATTGGAAATAGATAAATAGAAAAAACTATTACCATTAGTTTTCTTTTTAATAGAATAAACATTCAATTTGAAATAGTTACAACTTCTACTTTGTTAATTTTTAAAACACTATTTTCTCTTTTCCTCCCTTGTACCAAAACTATTTTTGCAATCAGTTAACAAAACCTTTTTTTTTTATTTTTGCATAAAATATTTGTTTGAATAAAAATATAAATAAAACTCTACACTCAGCACTAAAATAAACACTTTATTTAGTAAAGTTATAGAATTAATTTTTTACTACTTATTGTTATATTATTTAACCATTTATTTACTGTGAGTTTCCAAATAAAGAAAAAAATTTTTTAGTATAAGACGTTTGCTATCAATTAGTGTTTTATTGTTTAATCCTTTGTTTACTGAAGGTTTTAATAATTGACATCGAGTTAATTCCACATTTTCCGTTTTTTTGAAATTATTTATTTTTATTTATTGTCATATTCTCTATTTTGTTTATGCTTTACCATGTTTTGTTAAAAAAAATTCCTTTTGAATTGCTGCTTTTTTTGTTTTTGCAATTTATCTGTGTATATCTGTATAATAAGATATCTGTTTAAAATAAAATGTGATTACATGTACCTATAATATATATATATATATATATATATATATATATATTATAGGTACATGTAATCACATAACATCATGTGTGCCCATTACTATATATATATATATATATAGTAATGGGCACACATGATGTTACATTATTCTAATAAATAAAATTAGAAATCAAAAATAATAATATTAAAAAAATTTTTGCAAATAAAAATTTGATTTTAAGAATTAAAAATTGAAAATTAAAAGTCATCTAAACTCAATATATATATATATATATATATATATATATATATATATATATATATATATATATATATATATATATATATATATATATATATATATAATCACACAGATGAAAAACTATTAGAACTATCTAAAAAAGAAAAAAAGTAAGGGAAAATAAATATTTAAGAAAATGTACTTAAAAGTAAATGAAAGTAAAAAAGATAAGAAAAAATGTAAAGATTGAAAGATAAGATTTCTTTTATGAATGTACAAAATTTAATTACTTCTATTGTGTAAAAGGCTAAAAATGGAAATGATTATTAGTAATTAGTTTAAGTAAACTAGTCTTTGGGTATCTCAAAATTTATAACTAGAGGTCAGATGGGAGATAAAAACAATAAGAACAGAATAACCAATAAAATCCCTCAGAAAATGGACCATAGTAAAAGAATTGTCATCATGATGATGTCATGTTCAGTTAATCTGGATGTTTGATATAAAAACAAAAAGATTGGAAATAAAGTTCAGTTCCAGGAGAGTTGGAGAAGAAGGTATTAAAAAGACACACTTTCAATCCCTTAAGTTTTTCCAAAAAAGGAAATGAAGTATCATTTTTCTATATGTAGACTCCACGACACCAGGGTCCTGCAGAGAGCTATACCAGCTAGAGTAAAGGACCTCCAGATGAATACCAACAGAAGAGCTAACAGCACATTGGTTGCCTCCATGATGTTATGGAAATTAGAAACAACAGAATCCAAATTACAAGCAACAATAAAGTGTGGACTTTTTTTTTTAAATTGTAAGAACTCTATATAACTCATGAACTTAATATATAAAACTTTTTCCAGTATTTAAATAGAAATATGAATTCCTATCTGCCTAAACTAAATCGTTTATTAATAATTGTTTTTATTATATATATTTTTAAATCATTTCCATTAATTTTTTTTGAGTGTTTATGATAATTTTTTTATGAAGCTAAAACTTTTAAATTACATTAAATTTAAGTTGGTTGTGGATTGTTGCATAGATTCATTAAGTTTATGTTAGTTTAAGGTAGGGTTGATCATGGGTTATTTGTTTCATGGTTAGATTGGGTTAATGGATTGGATGTATTGGTGTAATTAGTAAATATAGTATGAAGATCTGCTGCATGCAGGATCACCTTATCTGCCACACTTGGGCAATGTAATCCCATTTCTTATTGACCATTGGAAGCAGATGGTATTTCCTGCTCCTTGGATTACCCCTTTACCTTATGGAATGGGATGGTAAGTTGGCAAAAAGGACTGCAATTTTTTCCTATGGAGTTTTTTTATTTATATCATTGTTCTTCTCATCAGACAGATTAACATTCCTGTACTGTATGAGAGGCATTTCTTCTACATAACCATGCTGTTCAGATGTACATTCTTGTCAGTATGGTATTGTGCTGTCATATTCATGTTGCATTGAATACATCAATGTATCAAATAGGCCTAGGATTAAATAAGAAAAGTAGAATTTTTTTCCAGTGCAATCTATGTAATCTATCCGTACTCAACACTCTAATAAAATATTAATTAATCCATCTATGTGAACTTCTAAAATAAAAGTTAAGATGTAAATTAAATCACATTCTAAAGTAAACCTTATATTAAAATAAATAATTCTGAATTGTATATATGTGTAAAATAAATGTTTTTGTGTATTGTTAATCTGGCAGTGGCTTATTTTTTTTTCTTTCTTGAAAATAAAATATATATTATCTCTGCTGCTCCACGAGCTAGTGACTGTGGCATTTCGATCATTTTTGTTTAAATTCTGGATCTTACTTAAGTACCTGCAGGCCTATATAAATTTTCAGGTTCAATTGGCCTGATGGCACCCTGGTGGCAGTGTTAGCATAAGATTCTCTTTTTCCTCAACCATTATAATATTTATATAAGAAGTTCATTTACATACAACAAAAAACTAGAAACTTAAGTAATATAAAAAAATATACTAATATGGTCATTATATTTAAAACATTTAACTAATAATTATTATCTTATATAGAACATAAACTGCATAGGTATTATTAATTATCATAAGAGGCAAATAATGCAATAAAATCAAACTCACATTCATCAGAAGTTTATAAAGATAACAGTAAAATATGATATTACTTACCAACATACCAATTGTTGTATGGTAAGATTACAACAGTTTTGTATCATTAATTTACACTGTAGAGAAAAATTGCTGTTTTTCATTTAATTAACCAATATTATGTTATTACTTCTTACTGGATCATCTATCTTATCAAAAAAAAAATTAAACAAATAAGCATAATTGAAATAATAACTTTTTTATTTTTTTCAAATTTTATTCAACTTACATTAAATATAAACCAAAGATATAACCATCAAATGTGTCACTTCTAAAGCATAAATTTCCTAATATTATACATTAAATAAACAATCATTGTATTAAGATTTTTTATCATGTGACCAAGTAGAAAATAATATAAAAATTGCTAGGAATAAAACACTTGGAAAATGTATTATTCTTTGATTTATTTCACTTTCAAAATAATATCAGTAATTACTCATAAATGTACTGCAATAGGATTTCTCCTTTGTAAATTTTTTAAAATCTGAAGTAAGTTTGTACTTGGATTTTACGAGTTTGAATCATAACATAACCGGTTTCCTATTACTATTTTTTCTTTTGACTTATAATTTTATTTTGCGACCCCGTTACTCAAACAGAAAAGTAAAATATGATCAATACATAACTATCAATCATACCCTGGTCAGACTGAGATTTAATAAAAATATTAAAACAATTGTCACTTTTCTAGACCGAGGTAATTCTCTCTGGCTGCAAGAAATGTGGCATATCTCATGGGATATTTATAATGGCTTTAAATCCTACAGCTGCCACCAGCCATTTGAATCCATTCCATAAAATGGCATTTAACCTGCTTCAAGTGCTTGATCCATGGCTAGTACTTAAAACATTAGATCAGCAACACAGAATATCTACATATGACTATTTATTTACTCAGATAAACTGAGAGAGAGAGAAAGAGAGAGAAACTCAAATCACACTTATAATTTACACATATTTATTAAATAATACAAAAAACATATAATAAATATTTAACATTTAACATACAAATATCAGCACTTGAGGACTATAATATTTTCAGATAATCACATGCTAATTTACATATATTTAAAATTACTAAATAAAAATGATAGTTCAACAGTTCTATCAAGATATGAACAACATTTACTTAGGATTTTTGGATAATATCTGGGTGATCATCCCTGTCTTCTGATCCTGTCAGATTTATAACAGGCTCTTGGTGGTTGGATGCTTCTTCCTGGTTTAATGCACTATGGATAAATTAGATTCCATAGATTCAGTTCATAGTGGATATAAAAGATTGGCAGGAGAGATTTATATCACTGCATCTGGATAAGGTCTAGTCATGTATTTTTTACTATTACAACTGTATAAATATTGTTTGATCCTGATGGATTCAGTCCTTTAGCTGGCTTATATACTCTTTGATCAACAAACTGGTGTTTTCTGCTGCTGCTGCTGCTGTTTCTTCTTTTTTCTGCCTTTTTAGAATTCTTTGTATAATAAATGTTCTATCTATTTGGATATCAACCTTGGCAGAAATCAATCATCATAATCATATTAGAATATTCCCTGAACAATAGATAATTTTGGAATATATATACCTCTGACTCTGCTCATCATTTGATCTTTATTTTAATTAATAACACATTTTTCTTCCCTTATTTTTCATTATTAATTGCATTGAAATTAGTTACATATTGTGTACTTAATCAGTCTGGAATCTTGATCTCCAGAACCTGATTAAAAACTGTACAGAATCTGTTTTATTTACTCTTTTCTTCCAATGTGTAAGCTTGTGGTTAAGACCTGTAGAGGTCCCTATCTTCGCATTTTCAACCGCACATGCTTTAGGTTTTATTGCCTTAGTAAATATTACTTACATAATCAATGTGCATTAAATAGATTTATAAAATCTGCTTTAATTAATTATAAATCTTTAATTAAAAGTGTTTTTAATCAAAAGTACTTGTGAAAGAATTATATAAAAATAGAATACAAAAAAAGAAGAAAAGAATGATAAGTTATAATTAATATTTTAAACTTATTTTACAATATATTTTCATTTTATTTTACCTTTTTCCTTTTTTCCTAAACTATTAAATATAGAAATATACTTTTAGTTTTTAATTTTATTTTTATAAAAAAAAACAATAAATCATATAACTTGTATGTATATATATATACATATCGTTACAGTACATATACATTGAAATGTGTAGCTGTGTATCCAAAGTCGCTTTAAAAAAAAGTGAATGTTTTATTATATTTTATGCATTAATGGAACATGTAAATATTATTAGTACTTTATAGATCTTTTTTTTTTAATCAAACATTGGTTAGCAGTTTCATTTAGTAAAAGATAAACAAGTCATTTCAACTTTGAGAAATGTCAAGCATAAAATGACAATACTGGTCGAATAATTTATGGAGAATTTAAGCTGCTCTAATTATTTTCATGTAAATTTATAACAAAATTTGTGTTATGTCAGCAATTTCTAATATCTAAGTATGAATATTAAACCCGTAAAAAGTTAAATATAATAAATAATACTTTAAATTCTTTTAAACTCAATTAAATATAATTCTTTAAATAATAAACTTTACTATTTATAAGCTATGTAAAATCTTAACCGCGCAATGTAAAGTATTAAAATATCTTTGTTAAATATATTTAAATGATAATTGCTAAGAGAACTTGATCAATTAAACATTGATAAATATTTGTTTAAAGTAAGCTATGTTTTGAGTTAGTTGTAATAGAATTTTTTGTTATGCTATTTCTTAAAATATTCTACATTAATTTGCAGTAAATTTCCTAGTTTTTTTAATCATGTCTTGTGTACATGTGTGTGCAAATTTGGTGTTTGTGTGTTAAAAGAGGTACATTTAAAACAAAAAAAAACATTGTCTAAAAATGTTAATTATCTTTAATAAAAATATATTTTATAGTGATATTATAATAATAGAATGATTTAATGATAATTCCTTAAGAAATTATTATTAAAGAGGTAAAAAGTATTTATTTTAAAATTAAAATATATTCTAGATAAAATTTGATTTGTTATTGATATATATAAAATTTAATTAATATTTAGTTAGTGATATTATAAATGTAAATTTTTAATTTCTTTTTACTATTGTTTTTTTATATATTATTGAAATCTTTTCATATTACGAAGTATATTGTTATTATGGGAATAAGGAAAGGTTATAGTTAACTTAATATTATAAATAATAGGAATATAGGCAAACACATATTATTATTATTATTATTATTATTATTATTATTATTATTATTATTATTATTATTATTATTATTATTATTATTATTATTATTATTATTATTATTATTATTATTATTATTATTATTATTATTATTATTATTATTATTATTATTATTATTATTATTACTACTACTACTACTACTACTACTACTACTACTACTACTACTTCTACTACTACTACTACTACTACTACTACTACTACTACTACTACTACTACTACTATTCGTTAATAAATTTGTCAAAGTCTGTTTTAACTACTTCCGGTTTGTCGGCGACGATTGCGCTCGTTAATGTTCGTTTGTTGAAGTTCGTTTTTCTGTTTGAAATTACGGAAAAACTATAAGGACTACGCATGTGCCTATACCATAATTATCTTCGTTGTTTTTTCCTCTTTTCGTAGGTAGTCGCCATTTTTCTGTAAGTTAAAAAATAAATTTTTTATTAATTTTTTTGCGAATAAGGTCAATTTTTTTAAAAATTTTTTTCACAATTTGTTAGATTAACGGAAAGAAAAGTACGCAAAATAAATGAACGGGACATGATGGCCTCTGATACGGATTATTTTAGCGGTGATGAATTTGTCCCATCTAAGCCCTTTGACTCCGAGGATAGTGTTAGTTATAGTGATCTTGAAGAATATTTTTCGTCATCAGAAGAAGAAACTACTTTACCAGCCAAAAAGAAAAAAACTACGAGTGCTTTTCTGGATGATATCAATACACCAGGCCCGTCAACAAGTGTTCCCAACGATATCAATCGGCCAGGCCCTTCATCTAGTAACAGTAATCTGTGTCCGAACGTAACCTGCAAACTTGTGAATGTAGAGAATTTTACTAAAACTCCAGGTTTGAAGTTTTCTATAGTAGGTAAGTATTCAATTTTAGATTTTTTTTTTAATGTTATTTGATAAAAAACTTTTATCAACTATTATCAGAGAAACTAATAAATATGCCACTCAAGAAAAATGACTGACTGATTTTTTACTCTGTGATAGGTAGCACATATGAAAGGTAATGTTTTTATTATTGTTTTTTTTTTTTGTTGGTTTGTTTTAGCTACCAGCACAATGGATGAATGGTTGACACACTGATTCAAGACTATTTACAATTTATTCCTCTCTAGCAAATTGATTGTATATAATGCAGTAATTTTTTTTATTCTGTTTTTACTAATTTTTGTTTTACTAACATGGTTTTCATTGTTTTTGTTTTACTAATTTAGTTTTTATTTGTTGTTTTATTAACTTGTTTTTTTTACTAACTTCATTTTATACTTTATAGGCATATGACTGCCTGATTGCCTTCCTTATTAGAATTTTGTTTCAGCTTCATTACTGATTACTTTTTCCAATTGGTAAACAAGATCTGGCATGATGAAATATTTTGCATATTTATATTAGCATATATGAACAGGTATGCTTCTCTGGAAGACGTATCTTGGAAGAGGTAGAATATAAACATTTTTTTATATAAATATCTGCCATAGAACCTTTTTAGTAATCATTGTCTGCCTCTTGAAATGAGAAATTTGTAAATTGTTTTCTGTATTGGCAATGATTATTCAGTATGATGATGATGATGTTATAAACAAGGTTGGTTTATCCAAAGTCTAAAATCAAAATAGTGCATCTTGTTTAATAGGCTTTTGAGTTTTCCCATAACCATTGGCAGAACTTTCATGATTCATACATATACACCACTTTTATAATATACCTGTACTATGCTGATGATGATGACATTTTATTTTTTTATTGTATTTATAATGGTAAGTAATAATTTTCCACTTCCTTCATTATTTTTATATTCTGTTAGAATTTTAATTTTTTTATTTTTTATCTTTTATTAGGGAGAACTCGGAAGAGCGTCGTGTAGCGCCTTGACAATTTGCAACAGTTGGGGTAGAAGATAAAAATGAAGAACTCCTATAGGAACATTTTCGGACATTGTAAAGCTATGGATTATCTCAGGTAAGACTTATTATATATCTTTAGAAAGATTTTTTTGTGAGGAATACAAAGAAATTATCACTGAAGATGTAATTTGCATTTTAGTTAATGTTAATTTTCAAATTATGAACAAACAATAAAATAATAATTATTTCGGTTGTGAAAATTTCTTTTTTTCCTTATTTTTTATATAGTTATCACTATTTATTTTATGCTTATTGTTTTCCTTAGTTTTTCTAGTTTCTAGCAATGTAATTGTTTTTGCTCTAACATAATTCAAACTGAAGTTATTGTGAAAATTGTGTATCAGGCCAGTATTTTAAAAAGTTCAATATGGCGGCTTGAAGCTGAAGTAGTTAAATTTAAAGAGGTTTCTTATTTATTTTATTTATTCAGTTATTTTACCAAACAAAATGATGAATGCACATACTCATACATATATATCATAGCAACATAATATCTTAATTAATATTATTAAATAAATTATTTATAGGTCCCTCTTTAAATTCCAGCATATTAATGAATGGTCCCTGGAGATCTTTAAACCTTATCAGAACCAATGGAAACTAAACTCTAATTTGATCCTTTCCTTTTACTTGCACAGTATATACCATGTAATCTTACTTTCAGCCATATTCTGGCCCATGTCCCAAAGTCACACCATCCTCAAAATTAAACTTTAAGAAACCAATATATATTTGGATTTTCCGCACATCACACTGACCTCATCAATTATCTATGTGACTGTCTTTGGAATAATAACCAAAGAGATACTACTTTGAACACTTCTGTGGTACAGGGAGAACAATCTCATAAACTTTTCACTTGACTTGTTGCATCCATGATATTAATGGGATTGTCTATTTTTAGAAAAAGCAATCTACATACTTCATTGTAATTCAACCCTAGGTACACCTTGAATTTAAATAAAATGCATTTTAGAAATAGAATAACTTATTGAATTACTTATTAGTATGATATATTGAAAATAATTCCTGAAGAGAGTTAAATGGAATATCTGCCATTAGT
Organism: Epiperipatus broadwayi; assembly: GCA_028023455.1. Taxonomy (NCBI): domain Eukaryota; kingdom Metazoa; phylum Onychophora; class Udeonychophora; order Euonychophora; family Peripatidae; genus Epiperipatus; species Epiperipatus broadwayi. The sequence goes on along the minus strand of JAQFVV010006261.1, from coordinate 4,204,391 downwards.
TTCAATTCTAGCATAATGGGATTATCAACAGAAGTTTAGATTGGATGAATTAGTCTAAGTTGCATTGGTATTGAATAATTTGATTTTCAATTACCTTGTTTAATGCATATTCAATTTTTGATTCTAATTACATCATTTCATCCATGGCATCATATATAAAGATGGTAAGACTGACTATAGTTACAGGAAACCATCTTGATTCGTGAAAAAGGACCTAACCATTACAATATATATATATATATATATATATATATGAAAAGCAAAAACAAGTTATATATCACATAACCTGCTATTGCTTGCATTTATGATCAATAGATGGAGCTTTTCCAAAACCTCCGTACAAGTGTATTTTGTTTACATAAACATCAAAAGAGTCAGAATTCACTATCTCTTTCATTGGCTCCACTTTCAGAACAGCTGATTTCAAGCTAATTTGCTATCATCAGTGAAGGGTGGGGACCAGATACTAGATCTAAACACTAACTCCAAGCATTTATGCAACAAGTTCATATCAGTTTGCAAGCATGAATTTTTCAGACAAGTAATGTCTTCAAACCCAGCCTAACAAGCCAGATAAATACATGGGTCTGATATCAGTTCAGTTTCACCAGATAGTCAAAGCCTCTGCAATATATATCATTGCAAAAACCTTCAAAGTTACATTTATGAAAAACAAGTTATAAATCACGTAACTTGCTATCGCTTGCATTTAAGATCAATAGATGGAGCTTTACGAAAATCTCCGTACAAGTGTATTTTGTTTTCATAAACATCAAAAGAGTCAGAATTCACTATCTGTTTTGTTGGCTCCATCTTCAGATCACCTGATTTCAGTCTAATTTGCTATCATCAGTGAAGGGTAGGGGCCAGAAACTACATCTAAACACTAAATCCAAGCGTTTATGATATGCTTGTAACTTTTCTCATAGCATCTTATTTACACATTTATTAATTGTTCTCCTTAGAGTTACAAAATCTTATTTTTCTCTTTCCTCCAAACCTTTCTACAATTTACAAATCACTTATAAAGGCTTATCTTATATAAGTACTTAGTAAAAACTTTAATAATAATAATAATAATAATAATAAAATAATAATAATATATTAGTAGTAATGATAACAATAATAAGAGCAAACTTACCATTTGGTTTGTAAATGTGTGCTGATTTGCCAACATTCGATACTTTGAAATTACAAATATCATTGAGATGAACTACAGATAAATATATATATATATATATATATATATATATATATATATATATATATATATATATATATATATATATATATATATATATATATATATATATATATATATATATATATATTGTAAGGCTAGTGAGATATATATTATAAAACCTATGTATATCTATGTTACATGTTTCATTTTTTTTTAAAAAAAAGATCAAATTTATTAAGAAAAATAAATAGCTAAAGAAATAATCATTTCAGAAATAGATTTTTAAAATACAATTTTGTAGAATAAAAAGATTGTGTTATATTGTTTGTTCTTTTAAAAATAGAGTAAAGATTTGGGATAGAGAGCAGGTGTGTGACAAATCTAGAAAAAGAGTTAAAAAGTTAAAAAAGTCTTTCCTTTTTAAAGAAAACTTCTTTTATAAAATAAAAATAAGTTAAAAGAATAAATGTGTAAAAAAAATAAATGTTAGTGAATATTTTTGAAAATGCACTTAGTTTAAAAGATTACTGATTGAATTAATTAAATCTCATAAAAGTGATAGAAAAAGATTATATAATGTGCAATGTAAAAATCAATTAGATTAACCAAATGTAAAAATTAATTTTAAAAAATAGATTTAAGTTATGATCAAAATTAAAAAATAATGATAAAAAATTAAAACAATGGGAGAAGATAAACTATAAAAGGTTACAACTCTCTATTATTATTAGTCTAGTTGTCAATCTGTAATTAAGTCTGATCTGCATTTTGTGATTGAGCTATTCCTTTTTTCCAGTATTGAGTCTGTGAATCAGTCTGGGTTTAAATCTGTGCTGTTACAATATTTATTTTCACCAGAGATTCAAAAATCTAAAAAGAGAATAGAGCCATTCATTGCTCTGTGGTAAATATCATTGCAGAAGCTGCAGATCTAGTAACATGCATTGCTAGACAACTTTAGAAGTGTTCAATCAACTGTCCTGCCTGAACCCTCACTGGAAACTGATGCCAAAATGTTGAAATAGATGCTGCCACAAACTCATTTTCTCTCTCTCCCATTGTTGAGCCAAAAAATGGAAAACAAGTACTAAAACCATTGCAGGAGACTGAAGAGAAAACCAGTTGAAAAGTTACACTAATACAAAACAAAACCAAATGAATGGTGTTATATAATATCACAAAAACCTAGATAATATATTTTTCCATAATAATTGTTGATAGACATTCTATTTTTAAATAAAATTTAAGGAAAGAACTATGATGATGTAAATTTTTGTATTATTGTGTTATTTTATATTATGTTAGATATGACTGTGTATGAATAAATACTAATCTTTGCTTGATTATTATTTAGTCTATTCTCTCTCTCTCTTGTCACTGCTTCACCATGAATTTAAAGTTGTAAATAATTCATATGTGTTAAGTAAATGTGCTGGTCCCAGCTTAAAAGTATGAGATAGTCTGGGATATGTCAAGCACTGAATTGTGTGCCTGTTATCTGAAACATGCTGAATATATAACATATCATTGTCTGAACTTTATCCTCAAAACAAATATAATGCTGTGAATGACAAGGATTTGATTCCAGCAGTCAGGGTGAGACACGGTCAGCAAATGTTGTTGTGCCATGCTTTGCTTAGATTCTTCTGACTGAGTATCATTGATGGTTATTCTATCAATGATATTCTCCCCTCTGCTTGAAGGGCTGGTCCATTCCTAAAGTATTAAAGATATTAAAACGAAATATTACAATTTGTTAGATACCTAAAATATATAATAGCATATTTTAAAAAGTATTTAAACATTGTTAATAGGGTAATAAAAATTATTTGGAGGAACACATTTCAATATATATATATATATATATATATATATATATATATATATATATATATATATATATATATATATATATATATATATATATATATATATATATATAATTACTAGATGGAGCTTTACCAATAGCTCCTAACAAGCTTGTTTACATAAATGCCAAGAGAGATAGAATTCAATATCTCTTTTGTTGTCTCCCACCTCCAGATCATGGTTTCGAGCTAGTTGGCTCACATCAGTGAAGGGTTGGAAGACTAGAAGATAGATCTAAATACTAATTCTAAAATAAGCATTTATCAAACATGTTTCTATCAGTTTGAAAGCATGAAATTTCTCAGACATGTAATGTCTTCAAATTGAGCTGAACACACTAGAACAGTTCAGTTTCACCATATAGTAAAAACCTCTGCAATATATATCATTGCAAAAACTTTCAAGGGTACATTTATAATGAACAAAACAAGTTATTAAATTATTTCATTCAGAGAACAAATGATCATCCATCATAATAGTATATAATCTACATAGTTTACTATATAATAAAGATGTGAAAACAAAGAATGGTCATATTTATTTCATTTTACATTTTTCTTTTTTATAACTTATATTATGTTAAATGGAATTATGACTACAGTTTCTTATTTATATGATGCCATTAAATGTTAGTTATTATAAATATATTCATGATTATTTATCTATTTCACAGTTCATCATAATGCTACATATCATACAAACATATAATTGATAAACAGGCAGGGTATAATCAAGCTCCTGAACTAGAACTCATGTATATTGTTCCTGTGTTTGAATTTTGTGGAATAACTAGAGCACATTAGAGAGTACATACAATACGCAAATAAAATGAATTTTCTACTGCTTTAAAATAATAATTTCATAATTATATTTATGCAAATACAACATTTAATGATTAAGTTGTTTTTGTTAGTCTATATACATGTGCAATCTGTCAACAATGCTTGCTCCATTACATGTATTATACTAAACTAATAGATTTTCAAATGAAGGTAAAATGGCATTTATGTCACAGGTAAATGAGACCAACAGCACCTACAAACAGATAAAGGATATACAAAGTATAAGCTGTGGCCACATTTTCAGGCTACAGATCTCCCTGACTGCTAGATTCAAACTCCTGCCATTCAAAGCATTTTTAAAGGTTTTGAGGCAATTTCTCAGGCACCAGCTAACTATAGGTTATAGTCAGCATTCCCAGATGACAGATATATAATCTAGTACTTGATATATCCCAATCTAGCTGTTTTATTTAATTGTGAGAAAACAAAACTTTGATATCCTGCTTAATGTGTATACTTAATTATAAATTAGCATATTAGTGTTACAGTTATAAGAAAAAGAACTGATCAAACAATAATTAAATAAAACAAATAATTTATTTAAACACACTTCTAACTAAAACATTATAATAAAACACATTATAAATTTAAATATACATATACACATTAAGATATACTATAACAAGAATTCATGAAGCAACTTAAAGTTTTACATATTTTAAAATATATTATGATAAAATTAAAATATATGCACTTACATTAAAATATAAACCATGTAATAATTTATGGAAGCAATTAAAAGATTACTGTGGCTAAAGTTATTAAAGTTCATTAAAGTCTTTTGTTCAAACAATATTCAAGTCTTTAAATTGGAATGATAAAGTTTATAATTACCTAGGATTTTTACAGATATCACATTACACTTCTAGGGACACAATTTATTGCTTTCTCCTGCTTTGTTGTTCACCAACCAGTTGGCCTTTCTTTTCTATCAATGGTTTGGTGTCTTTCTGAGTTTCCACATTTAATTTCAAAAGAAATAATTTATGAATTTCCAGATCATAAGACGAGCATTGATTCTAGATGGAAAACAGCTGCTGTTCTGCATGACTGACATGGAAGACTGGTTGCACACTTCGTTTACTGTCTAGAACTACATATAGCTGGCTACTCTTCAGTGAATATAAATGTATAAATCTGCATGCTGAAGTCATTAATGGCCCTCACTGTCTTCTCTTCTTTGTGAGTTCGTATATATGATAGTGATAATGGATAATAATAGATATAGGCTATATAATAAATAGTAATATAATATTATAATAATAATTGAATAAATCTCTCGGTTCTTTCATATGCTTATTCCTTATTGTTTTCTAGTTATCATTGTCTGAACTCATTTAATTAGTTGGTATTTCCTTTATTAATTTTCCATTATGTTTTAATCTAAATTTTTGCTTAGATTAATCTAACGTTTTGATAAGATACAGTTCTGAATCCTTTCCTTTGTCTCTTTAATTAATGCAATGGGGGTTGTTATTTCTTTTCTTTCACTTATCATCCCAGTAATCTTTAAGAGGATTTATGTTTAAAAACTTTCTTTTTTACATATTACATTTGAGTTCAATTTTCATTTTTACATCTTCTTTTTTTTAATTTAAAAAAGGCGACAGCCAATTTTTACTTCTTACTTATAGATATTTCCCCCCACCTTCTTACTCACTCTTTAAATACTAAAACTTCGGTTCACCTTACATCATGATACACCACATTATTTTGGCGAGTTGCACTTAAAAATAACTCTTTAAAACTTTTTATAACTTATATTTCTTGTTTATTAAAACTTAATTATTTTTTTAATTAATTTTATTATTTCTAATAAATGATTACACATGTACCACGGACTATGTGTGTTCTCAAAGCACACACTTAGCAGCATGATATATATATATATATATATATATATATATATATACATATATATATATATATATACATCAGTCAACACTTGAACAATATTAATATCAACACTATTCATTGCAACTTGGCTACAGAGAAAAAATTATTAATTTAATGAAGTTTAAATTAACTTCATTAAAAAAATAAATAAACCCATTCTGAAAGTAGCTTAACAAATAGTCAATTATAACATTCAAACTGCAATTATATATATAAGTATAGGAGATTTGAACTCAGATTTTCAAGCACCCTTCAACTATCTACACTATCTCATACAACTGATACACATGTCCACACACATGTAGAAAAGATAAATAATCAACAATATACTTATTTCATGCTAAACCAGCAATCATCAGTTGGTCCAGATTATCATATATATATATATATATATATATATAATCATTGCTCAGTTTTTTATTAAGATAGCAAATCTTCATATTTTAATGGACAGGCTTCAATCTATTGCAACCTCCAACTTTTCAGCCATCCATATCATTGAAAGTCTGATGAAGAACACCCAAATCCCATGCTGATGTTAATATTATTGTCATGCCCATGTTGACCTCAAGTCACTCTGACCCCTCATGTATAGGATGTTATCTATTTAAATACATAGAAGAGGGATGGACAGGATACAAACTTGATGTGTAAATATTTGAAAACCAGGCACTCTTCACAAACCTGGGAGCTTTATTGTAAGTATAGGGGATTTGAACTCAGATTTTCAAGTACTCTTCAACTATACACACTATCTCATACAACTGATACACATGACCACACACATGTAGAAAGATAAATAATCACCAATATACATATTTCATGATGAGGACAACATGGGTATGGCAATAATATTGATATCAGCATGGGATTTGGGTTTTCATCTTCAGATTTTTAATGATATGGATGGTTGAAAAGTTGGATGTTAGAGTAGATTGAAGCCTGTCCATTAAAGTATGAGAATTTGCTATCTTCATATAAACTGAGCACTGATTATATATATATATATATATATATATATATATATATATATATATATATATATATATATATATATATATATATATATATATATATATATATATATATATATATGTGTGTGTAGGAGATGATAATCTGGATCAACAGATGATTACTGGTTTAGCAGGAAATTTATCTTTTCTACATGTGTGTGGTCATGTGAATCAGTTGTATGAGATAGTGTGGATGGTTGAAGAGTGCTTGAAAATCTGAGTTCAAATCCCCTGTACTTACAATTAAGCTCCCAGGTTTGTTGTGAAAAGTGTCTGGTTTTCATATATATATATATATGAAAAACAAAAAAACACAAGTTAAAAAACTTGCTAACGCTTGTATTTATGATAACAAATGGCGTTCTACCAAAAACACCGTCAAGCATAGTTTTCTGTTTACATAAACATCAGAGCGAGTATTCACTATCTCTAACTTTAATTCCACTTTCAGATCATGATTTCAAGCTATTTGCTATCGTCAGTGAAAGACAGGAATAAGAAACTAGATCTAAACACAAACTCTGAGCATTTATGAAACAGTTTCTATTCAGCTTGCAAGCGTGAATCTCTTAGACATGTTAATGTCTTCAAACTCAGCATAGCAAGCCAGATAGCTACACAGGTCTGATCTCAGTTCAGCATCACCACATAGTGGAAGCCTCTGCAATATACATCATTGCAAGAAAGACCTCAGGAGTACATTTATGAAAAACAAAAAAAACAAAAGTTAAAAAACTTGTTAACGCTTGTATTTATGATAACAGATGGTGTTCTACCAAAAACACTGTCAAGCATAGTTTTCTGTTTACATAAACGTCAGAGTGAGTATTCACTATCTCTAACTTTAATTCCACTTTCAGATCATGATTTCAAGCTATTTGCTATCATCAGTGAAAGACAGCAGTAAGAAACTAGATCTAAACACAAACTCTGAGCATTTATGAAACAGTTTCTATTCAGCTTGCAAGCGTGAATCTCTTAGACATGTTAATTTCTTCAAACTCAGCATAGCAAGCCAGATAGCTACATGGGTCTGATCTCAGTTCAGCATCACCACATATTAGAAACCTCTGCAATATACATCATTGCAAGAAAGACCTCAAAGGTACATTTATGAAAAACAAAAAAACAGAAGTTAAAAAACTTGTTAACGCTTGTATTTATGATAACAGATGGTGTTCTACCAAAAACACTGTCAAGCATAGTTTTCTGTTTACATAAACATCAGAGTGAGTATTCACTATCTCTCACTTTAAACTATCTCTAACTTTAATTCCACTTTCAGATCATGATTTCAAGCTATTTGCTATCATCAGTGAAAGACAGCAATAAGAAACTAGATCTAAACACAAACTCTGAGCATTTATGAAACAGTTTCTATTCAGCTTGCAAGTGTGAATCTCTTAGACACTCAGCATAGCAAGCCAGATAGCTACATGGGTCTGATCTCAGTTCAGCATCACCACATATTAGAAACCTCTGCAATATACATCATTGCAAGAAAGACCTCAAATGTACATTTATGAAAATCAAAAAAACACAAGTTAAAAAACTTGCTACCGCTTGTATTTATGATAACAGATGGCGTTCTACCAAAAACACTGTCAAGCGTAGTTTTCTGTTTACATAAACGTCATGTAAACAGAAAATTACGCTTGACAGTGTTTTTGGTAGAATGCCATCTGTGATCATAAATACAAGCATTGGCAAGTTTTTTAACTTGTGTTTTTTTGTTTTTCATAAATGTACCTTTGAGGTCTTTTTTGCAATGATGTATATTGCAGAGGCTTCTACTATGTGGTGATGCTGAACTCAGATCAGATCCATGTAGCTATCTGGCTTGCTATGCTGAGTTTGAAGACAATAACGTGTCTAAGAGATTCACACTTACAAGCTGAATAGAAACTCTTTCATAAATGCTCAGAGTTTGTGTTTAGATCTAGTTTCTTATTCATGTCTTTCACTGACGATAGTAAATACCTTGAAATCATGATCTGAAAGACAATAACGTGTCTAAGAGATTCATGCTTGCAAGTTGAATAGAAACTGTTTCATAAATGCTCAGAGTTTGTGTTTAGATCTAGTTTCTTATTCCTGTCTTTCACTGACAATAGCAAATAGCTTTTAATCATGATATGAAAGTGGGATTAAAGTTAGAGATAGTGAATACTCACTCTGACTTTTTATGTAAACAGAAAACTATGCTTGACGGTGTTTTTGGTAGAACGCCATCTGTTATCATAAATACAAGCGTTAGCAAGTTTTTTAACTTGTGTTTTTTTGTTTTTCATAAATGTACCTTTGAGGTCTTTCTTGCAATGATGTATATTGCAGAGGCTTCTACTATGTGGTGATGCTGAACTGAGATAAGACCCATGTAGCTACCTGGCTTGCTATGCTGAGTTTGAAGACTTTAACATGTCTAAGAGATTCACGCTTGCAAGCTGAATAAAAACTGTTTCATAAATGCTCAGAGTTTGTGTTTAGATCTAGTTTCTTATTTCGGTCTTTCACTGACGATAGCAAATAGCTTGAAATCATGATCTGAAAGTGGAATTAAAGTTAGAGATAGTGAATACTCGCTCTGACATTTATGTAAACAGAAAACTATGCTTGACGGTGTTTTTGGTAGAACGTCATCTGTTATCATAAATACAAGCGTTAGCAAGGTTTTTAACTTGTGTTTTTTTGTTTTTCATAAATGTACCTTTGAGGTCTTTCTTGCAATGATGCATATTGCAGAGGCTTCTAGTATGTGGTGATGCTGAACTGAGATCAGACCCATGTAGCTATCTGGCTTGCTATGCTGAGTTTGAAGACATTAACTTGTCTAAGAGATTCACGCTTGCAAGCTGAATAGAAACTGTTTCATAAATGCTCAGAGTTTGTGTTTAGATCTAGTTTCTTATTCCTGTCTTTCACTGATGATAGCAAATAGCTTGAAATCATGATCCAAAAGTGAAATTAAAGTTAGAGATAGTGAATACTCACTCTGATATTTATGTAAACAGAAAGCTATGCTTGATGGTGTTTTTGGTAGAACACCATCTGTTATCATAAATACAAGCGTTAGCAACTTTTTTAACTTGTGTTTTTTTGTTTTTCATAAATGTTCCTTTGAGGTCTTTCTTGCAATGATGTATATTGCAGAAGCTTCTACTATGTGGTGATGCTGAACTGAGATCAGACCCATGTAGCTATCTGGCTTGCTATGCTGAGTGTCTAAGAGATTCATGCTTGCAAGCTGAATAGAAACTGTTTCATAAATGCTCAGAGTTTGTGTTTAGATCTAGTTTCTTATTCCTGTCTTTCACTGAGGATAGCAAATAGCTTGAAATCATGATCTGAAAGTGGAATTAAAGTTAGAAATAGTGAATACTCGTTCTGACATTTATGTAAACAGAAAACTACGCTTGACGGTGTTTTTGGTAGAACGCCATCTGTTATCATAAATACAAGCGTTAGCAAGTTTTTTAACTTGTGTTTTTTTGTTTTTAACAAATATCTCTATTCATATATATATATAATCTAGCACAACATAAGTTGATTTTTATAGTAAATTTATATTTTTCATAAAAAATTTAACAGAAAATTCACTATGCTTATTGCTTATTTGATTATTGACTTTTTAATGTCAAAATATTAATTATGAATTATTAATAATATCATGCTTACATATTTATTGCCACTATTCTATATACTTATTTTTTGAAATGTATTAGTCACTTTGAAAACATATAGTATATTATATGGGTCACACATTGTACTCATTAAACCATAATAAATGTTATACTGATATGCCTAACTGAATTTTTTGATTAATCTATATTAATTACATATTTTATTTTATTAAAGAAATTAAAGTAAAAAGTGTTTTATATATCAATCATTTTTCAATAACAACCTATTCATTTTTCATTCCATTATTGTTACATAGCCAGAAGTTAAATCTTTGATAGTCCCTTACTATTTAGATTGAAAATGATTAATTTCTGATAACAAAAACATTTTTTAATGATAATGTTGGCCTTCAACCTATATATAGACTTTTTTTTAAAAAAGAAAACTACATTTTCATTCTTAAAGATGCAATAAACACATTAGATACTAAAATTTTAACAAAACACTAAATATTATAAAAATTCAGATATTATTGCGGAAGAATGCATTTTCAAATGTTTTGTTGGATCAGATAAAGGTCAGAAGAGTAAATTATTTGTTTATTGAGTTACAAAATTCGTATTCGGAATCAATATGGATTTATTTTTGTTATACATTATTTTTGCATAAAGATAAATGTGTTTATCTTTTCTAAATATTTTTATATAATGTAATTTCACATGATGACTACTTCCAATGCTTGGACAGCTGTTATTAGCAGTAGCAAATTCTTCATAGAGTAGTACCACTCAGTTCAAGCTTTAATAATCACTGGATGCATGAATATTTATGCATAAAATCCCAATCTAGTGCCTACTCATCCAATATACCCAGACTAGTTTTTAGCTTGTGGACAAAGCTCCTCACTAATAAAGACCACAAGCTAGAAACTAAGTTGGGGATATTGGATGAGCAGGCACAAGATAGGGATTTTATGAACAAACCTTCCTGCATCAGGCTTGCACTAGGTGGCACTGTTGTATGAAAAGTTTGCTATTAATTAATACAATTTCATTTTTTCTAAAGTTTTTTATTAATAATTGTTAGAATCAAAAAGTTGTAAAACATTTTTTTAAGATGGAAATCACTTATTAAAAAGAAGTTAATTAAACCATCATTTTGTTCCACTGATGTTTTTTATTTGCAAATTTTAAGAGTGTAACATGAAGACATGCTGTCTTATTCAATTAGATTTCAAATTATTCTGAGTAAATATCGGTTTATTTAATTGTTATTACATGTATAATACATGAACAAATTATTATGTGCAAAGCATATTACAATGTCAATCCATTACTTAGCTAACAAAAAAATCATATGATCACTATTATTTTCTTACACAAGCTGTTTTTACAATGGCAAAACTCTTCATACAGTAGCACCACTCAGTGCACACCAGAGTAACCAATTGATGCAGGAAGGTTTGAGCATAAAATCCCTATCTCAGATCCAAGGCTCCTCACTGATGAAAGCCACAAGCTAGAAAGTACCCTGGGGGTATTGGATGAGTAGACATTAGATAGGAATTTTATGCAGAAACCTTCATCCATCCATTAATTATTCTGGCTTGCATTGAGTGGCAATATTCTAGGGAGAATTTTGTGTCTGTCTCTAACACAAAAATACTAATTATTTAATAGCAATTAATTGTATTTACAACAAAAAAAAACATTATCTACTTTGAATTTAAAAAACAAATAGAATTAAATACTAAGTGTATTTTTATTCAATCTTTTACTCTCTGGTAAATCTTGGAGAATAAATCTATGTCTTTATGGTGTTATTATTAGATATATTTCCAAAGTTATCCTATACATATTCTCGGATTTTAAATTCTTGATTGATGTTTTCATCAATGAGAAGTTTTAGATTATGCAAAGAATATAATTCAAAAAAGGAATAAAATTAATGAAGAAGACAAAAAAAACCATTATTTTTCTAATCATAATTCTGATATAGAGAGGGGTATAGAAACAAATACTCTAAAGGAGAACTGATAAAGCACATGAAATAGAAAGACAATGATTATTTTATTTGTGCCAGCACAGTAACGATATTCAAAGTCTTCAATAATTAATTTAGTTTTTTTTTAAAAAAAAAATAAGTCGTACTTATTATATAAAAAATTATATTGAATATAAAAAAGAGATTTATATATTAAAATACTAGGGACAATTTAATATATGACTTTGCATAGTGATAAGGGATTGTATAATACTTCCGAGTATAGCGCTTATTTTAAAAATAAATATATTCAACAAAACTGTCTAAGCACAGCAAATATATATATATATATATTCTTACTATAGTATGCGCATATAGGAATATTTTTGGTAACATATTTTTAAATCTACTGACTATATAAAGTGATTCTGATGATGTTTAAATGCATAGCAATCGAAATAAGATCAGATTTGCATATAAAATGAAAACATATCTGGTCTAGCAACTACTGAAATAAATACCTTATTATATATATGAGCAAAATAATGTATTTAAACATTATTAGTAATTCATGTGTAAGATATGTTACTTTAACTCAAACACTTTTCAGTAATACTCCTCAGAAGTTTTTTGTTTTTTTTTAATTTATATCTTAATGACAATGTAAATTAAATATATTGTATTTTTTTATTTTTTTATTAAAATATTAAAACCAGCCTAAAATTTACAATGACCTTATATTTTTTACATATAAATACATTTGACCATATATTGAATATATCATACATCAGTTTTTACCTATATATTGTGGTATGTTTATTTCTTTTTTATAATTATAGGTATCTACACTCTCTGGACTGAAAAATCATAATATCAAAGAATGATACATAATGTTAGCATTTGATTCAATTAATAAATATTTTTTCAACTCCATCTCTGCCAAGTATAGTTAGACTTTTCTTACTCTAAAGTCTATTGAATCTTTCATCTAGAGTAACATTCAATTATGAATTAATATAATTTTAAATTAATGCATGATTTTTACATATATTCAGTATTATAAAATTTATTATAACTCATGTAACGTTTAAGTATTTTTTCGTTGAGCTTAAAACCAAAATTAATCTGCTATTTAAATGTGAATATTAATCAAATCATTCTATATTGAACTGATATAATATTTTCTCTGAACTTTATATCATATCTTGGAGTACAGTTTTTAGTGTATAATTGATTCAGCACATTAAATAAAGGACACATGATGTATCTATTAATAGTATTGAAAAGTGGAATACAATTTTACATATATTCAATATATATATATTGTAACAGTCAGAAAACACATGACTTGTTAACATAGTGCAGAATTTGACCACCACACAAAAATGCAGTACCATCTAGGTAGCGAAGCCACCCATAGTACTAAGTCCGAACATAGTTTATTGGTTCCACAATACAATCTATGAAACAGAGGGATATGCAAGAGATTCATGATTTTATTTTCGAGTTAACCAAAATCAAACTAATATTAATTAAGCATTCATATTTATATAATCGAGGAAATATTATATAGAATGGGTATCCAATAAATGAAACATAACTGCAGACGTATAGTTTAAAATTATTTATTAACACATTTTAATAAAACAATCATTTACTAATAATATTTTATGGATTCAAAGCTTCAGTAGCGGGATTTGTGACATGATTATATTTTAAAAAATACATTTATTTATTTAGACATTATTTTATATTGAGGACTTCAGTAGCAGTATTTCTGATACTGTAATGTTTACAAAAGGAATACATTTATTTGTTTAGACCTTATTTTATCTTGAGGACTCAGTAGCGGTATTTCCGATACTGTAATGTTTACAAAAGGAATTCACTTATTTGAAGGCATAATCTAGCTACCTAAAATTCTCGAGTAAGTATTTCTAATGCATGCCTGGAGGGATTTATATCATTGCAATGCAAGAGTCTAAAATAAGATTTATCAGAGTAGCGGTGGACATATATTTATTTAATTAAAATATTTATTTTATGACTAAAAGCAAACATTTATTTGAGAGTGAATTATGAAGATAATGCAGAGGCGGAGTGATATATAGAATAATAAAATTAAGTAAAGGAACATGTGGTACACTTTAGAAAGGCTATATGGAATGGCAGTATATCGAAACTGCAATGCCATGAATGAGTTTATAAGAATGTTGGGCTGGTCTCTGCCATTGGCCCGACGAAGTAAGATGTCACATAAGCATAACCAGGGACAAGCGGTCTGTGTCACAGTTTTCCAGCTGGCTGCATGATGTTGTCAAGTCCTACGGGAGCACCCATTATGTCTGCTTGTGTAGGATGACTGGGATTAATTTCAACCCTGAAGAATCCGGAAATTTCACGGCGGAATGGGTCATCGCGTCTGTAAAACGTAACACATGTATAATGTATAAACAATTATGATAAGATTTAAATAGATTTCTAACTTGGCCCTACATTATCAACATTTACTAAAGAACATTGGGAACTCTCAAAAAAATGTAATTTTCTAGAATTATTCATTAAGATTTAATAAATACAAAACATATATAAACTGAGAGTTATTACAACTAATATCCCAGCCATTTGCGAAGTAGTAGACCCTGCATTACAATAAATGATGCATTGAATGTGTGTTGATTTATATGAAAGTTAAGTTATTTAGGAAAGTAAATATTAATGAAAATTTGACATGCATTCATTGTTTCAAGCGATCATAGATTTAAACTTTGAAAATTGAGACAATTATGAGCATGCAATAATTAAATAATAACTATAGATAAAAATGTAGATTTTAGAAATATGCACCCAAGAAAGATAGAGTGAGGTAAGCTAGATTATTAGAGAAATTTACACATTAAATTAATTATTCAATTTTAGTTATACAAATGATAGTTTTTACATTTTATAATTTAGATAAGAAATATGAAGAAGAGCTATAGCATGTTATTAGAGTACTCTAGAGTTTGAACACAGACAGGTACCTGTTCTATAAGAAGTTTTCCAAGTCCATTGGTTTAGTGGCAAATAGTTCATGAGTGGCAATTCTTTCTTGTATATAGATATTTCATTTACTTTAACAGCAGCAGCAGCTTTCTCATTTATTTCAGGTAGCAGATCTTCATGGTGAATTTATGACGGGCAATGGAAAGTTCAGCATCCGATAGGCCATCTCCCGATGGAGAATAATCTAGGTGCTTTTACTCGGTCATACCTTGGCAGGAACAATTTATTTTTATATTTTGGAGACTCTCAGTGATCGACAGCAAAGCTAAAGTTTAAGTGAATGTCTCCAGCAAGTCTAAGATGGCCTCTTTTCTTATCTTGATCTTTCACATTTTTGTTAAGGTATTTTTAGGTTCTACTTAATCTGCCCTGAAAATAATCAATGCATTTTGTTGGTTTTAACTATAAAGAAAGCTGCCGTTCTATTGTTTACATTTTACATTTACTAATTACATTTTGGGGAATTTTTCTTTAATTAATCTATTATCTAACACTGATCAATGCTTTTAAATTTCAAAGACAAAAAGGGAACATAAGATTATTTTAACTTTTAATTAAATATTACATCAAATTTTTTTAGAATTATTATTAAACAAAATTTAAACAAAGCAATAAATACGAACTTTATAATCCAAAATAAATGATTAAAATTATACAAAATTATATAACTAAAAGAAATCTAAATTAAATTATTTTATCCCTATTTATTGCCTTTAATTTGAGATAGAAATGTGTGCGTGTTTATGCTGAATTCTACATATATTTATACATTTTTAATATTGCTACACACACAATTCGATACCAAAAAGTTTAAATTTGGGCGGGATAGACCGGTCAGTGAGAGATGACAGAAAAAGGTGAAACTTAAGATTTGAATTCGAATCTTACTGTTTCAATATATATATATGTTGATACGAAGATTTTCACGGGATGCATATATAAAAGACATATTTTGCAGGTTTATCCATGTTAAAAAATTTTAAAATTTTAAAATCGGAATATCAATATTTAAAATTTTTTAACATAGATTAACCCACAAAATATGTTTTTTATATATATGTGGGTGTGTTTGTGTTAAATAATTTCATGTATTTTTTTAATATTGTAACAGTCAAAACACGTGTATCTCATTAACATAGTGCAGAATTCGACCACCACACAGAACAGCAGCACCATCAAGTAGCGAAGCCACTCATGGTACCGAGTTCGAACATAGTTTATCGGTTCCACACTACTATCTACAGAACAATGCCTCTGATTCGACATAAATAAACACTTCTTTAGGCACGGTGGTCAGGGAGATGCAAGAGATTCATGGTATTGTTTCCGAGTTGGCCAACAATCAAACGAATATTAATTCACATATATAATTGAGGAAATATATATAATGGGCCTCGAATAAATGAAAACTTAACTACAGACGTATAGTTAAAATTATTTATTTACATTTTTAATAAAAAAGACATTATTAATGTTATTAATCATATTTTATATTCAGAGTTTCAATAGCTAATTGACAATTTTATTATATATAAAATACATTTATTTATAAGGAGCATTCATTTATATGAAGGCGTAATCTAGCTACCTAGGGTTCTCGAGTGAGTATTTCTAATGCGTGCTGTAAGGAATTTATACTTTGCACTGCAAGAGTCATCAGTAACGGCAGACATACATTTATTTAATAAAACATTTATTTTACGACAAAGGGCAAACATTTATTTGAGAGTATATGACGAAGATAATGCCGAGGCGGAGTGATAGAGAGAATAATAAACTAAATAAAAGAACATGTGGTATGCTTTAGAAGGGCAATGTAAAATGGCAGCGCTGAAACTGCAATGCCATGAATAAGTTATAAGGGTTTCGGGTTGGTCTCTGCCACGACCCAAAGAGGTAAGGTGTCACATGAGCATAACCAGGGACAAGCGGTCCGTGTCACAATTTGCCAGCTGGCTGCGTGACGGTCATCAAGCCCTACGGGAACATTATCATGTCCGCTTGTGTAGGACGACTGGGGTTAATTCAACCCTAGAGAATCTGGAGTATTCACGGCGTGGAATGAGCCATCGGGGCTTCAAAACGTAACACATGTATAATATCTAAAAGATTGTGGTAATATTTAACTAGATTTCAAACTCGGCCCAACATTATCACCGTTGACTGAAAGAAAATTGGTGACTCTCAAAGAAATGAAATTTACATAATTATTCATTAACATTTAATAATAAAAAAATATCTAAAAAGGGAATTATTACAGCGAGTATGCCAGCTATTACGGAGGAGTAGACCCTGCATTACAATAACTGATTCTTTGAATGCGTGTCGATTTATATGAAATTTAAGTTATTTATAAAGCAACTATTAATGACAATTCGACACGCATTCACTGTTCAAGCGATTATGGATCTAGCATTAAAACTAAAACAATTGTGAGAAGGTAATATTTCAATGATAATTATAAATAAATGTAGATTTGAGAAATACACACCTAAGAAGGATAGAAGGGGGGGGGGGTAAGCTAGATTATGCGAGAAATTTACAAATTACATTAATTCTCAAATTTTAGTTTCACAAGATTACAATTTTAACATTTAGAAGTTATACAAATAATAGGAGATGAGCTATAGCTTATTATTACTAGAGTACTCTATAATTTGGAATACACACACAGGTACCTGTTTTATAAGATGTTTTCGTCCATTGGTTTAATAGCAGAATGTTCGTAATTAGAAGTTTTCTTTCTTGTCCTGGGCATGTTGTTTTATTGATTTTTAACAGCAGCGGCTTTCTTGTTTATTTCAGGCAGCAGATCATTTTGGTGTTTTTACAATGGGCAAGGTGAAGCTCGGCATATAGTGGGCCATCTCCCGGTGGAGAATAATTTCGGTGCTTACTCGGTCATACCTTGCAATATTAATTTATTTAAGATATTTTAGATGCTCCACTCGAGAGCAAAGCTAAAATTCAAGTGCAAGTCTCCAGCAAGTCTAAGATGGCCTCCTTTTTCTTATCTTGATCTTTTAAATTTTCTGTTCAGATATTTTTAGGTTTTATTTATCTTGCCCTCAGGATAATCAATGCTCTGCTGGTTTTAATTAGAAAGAAATTTGCTGTGCTATTGTTTGTTTTTCTTTACATTCGTTAATTACATTCTTTTGGAATTTTGCTATAATTAATTTATTATCTGTCACTGACCGATGCTTTTAAATTTTCAAAGACAAAAGGGAATAAAATTATTTTAACTTTAATTAATTATTGCATCAGATTTTGTTAGAATTATTATTTAACGAAATTTAAACTAAGCAACAAATACGAACTTTATAAAATTCAAAATAAATGATTAATATTACACAAAATTTATTTAGCTAAAAGAATCTAAATTATATTATTTTATCCGTATTTATTGCCTTTAATTTGAGATCGAAATGTGTGCATGTTTATGTTGAATTCTACATATATTAAAACATTTTTAATATTGTTACACACACAATTCGATACCAAAAAGTTTAAATTTGGGTGGGATAGACCGGTCAGTGAAAGACGACAGAAAAAGGTGAAACTTGAGATTCAAATACGAATCTCACTGTTTCAATATGTATATATTGAATTACAAAATTTATAAATGAGAATTTATTTGTAGTAATTACAAAATAATGTTCAAACATGATGCTAATTAGTAGCTATGTATCAATTAAAATTGATGCCCAGGTCCATAATTCTTACCCATAATAAAAAGGATTTGTTACTTTTAGAGTGCATATGTTTAATTTGAACAATCACTTATAATGGATGGCTTAATGCTCAAATTTTGTGGATGTATGTTTTAGTCATTACATGGACATTATATATATATATATATATATATATATATATATATATATATATATATATATATATATATATATATATATATATATATATATATATATATATATAGAGAGAGAGAGAGAGATAGTGAATACTAACTACTCTGACGTTTATGTAAACGAAATATACGCTTGATAGGTGTTTTTGGTAGGACGCCATCTGTGGACATAAATACAAGCGTTAGCAAGTTTTTTAACTTGCATTTTTGTTTATCATAAATGTACCTTTGAGATCTTTCTTGCAATGATATAGATTGCAGAGGCTTCTACTATGTGGTGATGCTGAACTGAGATCAGACCCATATAGCTATCTGGTTTGCTATGCTGAGTTTGAAGACATTACGTGTCTAAAAAATTCACGCTTGCAAGCTGAATAGAAATTGTTTCATAAACGCTCAGAGTTTGTGTTTAGATCTAGTTTCTTTATTCCTGTCTTTCACTGACGATAGCAAATAGCTTGAAATCATGATCTGAAAGTGGAATTATAGTTAGAGATAGTGAATACTAACTACTCTGACGTTTATGTAAACGAAATATACGCTTGATAGGTGTTTTTGGTAGGACGCCATCTGTGGACATAAATACAAGCATTAGCAAGTTTTTTAACTTGCATTTTTGTTTATCATAAATGTACCTTTGAGGTCTTTCTTGCAATGATATAGATTGCAGAGGCTTCTACTATGTGGTGATGCTGAACTGAGATCAGACCCATATAGCTATCTGGTTTGCTATGCTGAGTTTGAAGACATTACGTGTCTAAAAAATTCACGCTTGCAAGCTGAATAGAAATTGTTTCATAAACGCTCAGAGTTTGTGTTTAGATCTAGTTTCTTTATTCCTGTCTTTCACTGACGATAGCAAATAGCTTGAAATCATGATCTGAAAGTGGAATTATAGTTAGAGATAGTGAATACTAACTACTCTGACGTTTATGTAAACGAAATATACGCTTGATAGGTGTTTTTGGTAGGACGCCATCTGTGGACATAAATACAAGTGTTAGCAAGTTTTTTAACTTGCATTTTTGTTTATCATAAATGTACCTTTGAGGTCTTTCTTGCAATGATATAGATTGCAGAGGCTTCTACTATGTGGTGATGCTGAACTGAGATCAGACCCATATAGCTATCTGGTTTGCTATGCTGAGTTTGAAGACATTACATGTCTAAAAAATTCACGCTTGCAAGCTGAATAGAAATTGTTTCATAAACGCTCAGAGTTTGTGTTTAGATCTAGTTTCTTTATTCCTGTCTTTCACTGACGATAGCAAATAGCTTGAAATCATGATCTGAAAGTGGAATTATAGTTAGAGATAGTGAATACTAACTACTCTGACATTTATGTAAACGAAATATACGCTTGATAGGTGTTTTTGGTAGGACGCCATCTGTGGACATAAATACAAGCGTTAGCAAGTTTTTTAACTTGCATTTTTGTTTATCATATATATATATATATATGTCAACAGATGGCGTTCTACCAAAAATACCATCAAGCAAATGTTTACATAAATGTCAGAGCATGCATTCACTATCTCTAACTTTAATGCATGCTCTGACGTTTATGTAAACATATGCTAGACGGTGTTTTTGGTAGAACACCATCTGTTGACATAAATACAAGCATTAGCAAGTTTTTAACTTGTTTTTTGTTTTTCATATATATATATTGTAACAGTCAGAATCGTCTATCTCGCTAACACACTGCAGAATTCTAACCCCAAACATGAAACTGAACATTCTAGGAGGGGTTGCCTTCTAGATGTACTAAGTTCGAATCTAAGGTCCAAATTTCACAGCACCATCTACGTGATAACGCATCTGATGCTACTACTAGTATAACCTTTTACCAGTGCCTGGTGGTCAGGGAGAAACAAGACTCGATACTAAGATAAGTTTGGGTTGCTAATTAACGTCTATGGATGTAAAAAAGAAATGTATAAAATTAGATATATAGATCGAGACAGTGATAGGAATCAATAAAATAAAAGCAAAATTAGTTTTAAATGATTCCAAAATTTATATATATATATATAATCCACTGTCTGCTTATATGAGACAGGGACACGTATTGAATAATTGTTGGCATTACATTCCGATAAACGACAAAAAGGTTTTAAAGCAAAATTATATATTCTATCCCTTGGGCTAATAGCATTACAATAATGTGCTTAAAAAGATGGGAACATGTGTGAGGTGCTTTTAGTAATTATAACAGTTTAATAAAATATTTGATATTATGGGTGATATAATATTTATTGATTTCGAGAATGGCACGGACAAAAGCTTACTAAGCAATAAAGTGGGGATGTGATCAAGACATTTATTTGATAATAATAATAAAAGAAGATGGGAGGTCAGTATTGCTAATAATGAATTTATTAAAGTTGGAGGATGTGACACATTTAAGTCATGGATGCTTTGTAAAAATAAATATATAAATAAAACAATAGTGAAATATTTGGAATGACTACGGAGGGCAGATCACCGCTAACCCATAGGAAAGTGTTTTCATGAACAGCCAAAACTTAGCGACTGGGTAATGACTGCGTTTAATTCCCAGGTGTGACATTTGTGGACACATCCTGCCTGGAAACTACAGGAAGTGAAGAGAGAATGGACCTGGCCATGTAAAAATCATTGGAAAAGCAAAACAAAGCGGTTTCAACAACGAATTTATTTACCAGCAATACTAGACTAATGTATATAAAACATACTAACATGGTTTTACTTGGATTAAGAGAAATGCCCAATGAAATTTCCAGATATTCATTTGAAAGGGTTCACACATTCTTGACATCAATGATGACCTTTGTAATTAAAGTAGAATGCAGTATTTAACATAGGAAAATGCATGCTTGTGGGTTTGAAAAGAAAGCATATGTTTATTTAAGCAATCATGCATTTGGGGACACATTTAATCATTGACCTTGCACATACTCTCATATTAGGTTAAAATCAATAACATGTAGATTTTAAACTATGTGATAATTATATATATTAAAGAAGATTAGAATTGCCCTCGAACGAGTGATTTGTGAGATAATAAAAATGGGAATTATTATAAATTTAAAATATGCCTTAATAGCAGTGTCTTATTTCAACAAAGGGAATAATTCACTCGATCAAACACAATTCTGACACATTATCATAATAAAATAAAAGAAAGCTTTATAAATAGAAAATATTAACCCAAGGATAGAGAGCAAAACTGTTGATTATATTGAACACGTTAAAGAAGTACATAATAATGCTATGTGAAATAAAAGAAAAACAATTTAGAATAGCAATAGCATGTTAGTTAGGAATCACAAGAGCTCTTGGGTTAATTTAGGTTACCTCTGGAGAAGCATTTGCAGGTAGATTGATGTTCGGCAGGTTTTATAACTCAGAAGCAAAATCTGGAATGTTCATATTTTTGGCAGCAGCAGCAGTTCCGGGGTTCCTTATATGATAGCTTTCAATTGTCTAGAGCAGCAGCTGGCCATTCCTAAGGGAAATAGCCTCCATGCCATCTCTATTCTGACATGTCAAGGTTAGCAATTTGTGTGGTAAACATGGTAAATTAATTTGGAGATGAAAACTCGGCTTCAAATATATGTTCGCAGGCACATAGCTAAAATCTCAGGAAAATATATTTTGAAGAATATTTTACTAGAACATTTCATCAGCAAAAGATCAGAATTTCATTAGAAAATGACCAGAAACATTTCATTAGAAAATGACCAGAAACATTTCATTAGGAAATGACCAGAATAATTTTATTAGCAAATGGCTAGAATAATTTCAGGTAGAAACATTTCATCAACAAATGACTAGAATAATTTTGGTTAGAAACATTTCATCAGCAAATGACCAGAATAATTTTGGTTAGAAACATTTCATCAGCAAATGACCAGAATGAAGAACAAAAGAAAACCCTTTTATAGTGGAATTTAACAATAGAACTGGCCTGGAGCATTACAAAAATATATCGGACTTATCAGCTGTAATTAAATCTATCCGAATGTCTAAAGGAATTCAACAAAGTTTTAATTAATTTCTATTGTTAACTTCCTTGTCGACATTCAAATTACAAACTAGATTTAATTAAAAATTACTTTTACTAATTAAAGAAAACCTTAAGAGGGCATCTGTTGTTTTCTTATATAATAATTACAACATGAAATAATTAAACTATTGTCCCTCATTTATTTTAACAGAAATATTTGAAATGTCTTTTATTAAATTAAAGAAAATGATTTTACTTTTTCAATTGCAATATTTGAATCTATCTACTAAATGAATATGAATTTTATTTTAAATCAAAAATATATTACGACTGTAATATATTTTTGTAAATAGATTCAAACAAAATAACTTTAATTAACAATTTATAATTTTGATATGAGTTTTAAAATGCATATCATAGTGTGTGCGCAATTACAACTTATATAACCTACTTTTTAAATAAATCTAAATTATGTGAACATATACATAATCCATAATATTTTATTTATTTGGGAATGAATTATACTTATATATAATACGAGCATTGTACTCGTGGTTTAAAATTAGGCAGGATTTTCGGTATATAAGCGTATTGCAGATACACTATGATAGATTGCGGTTCAAACTAAGGTATGATGGTAGGAAATAGGTGAGAAAAGGTGAAACGAAGATCTGCAAAGCAGACCTTACTGTTTAAATATATATATAATTTATATATATATATAAATATATATATATATATATATATATATATTTATATATATATATAAAATCAAAATTACCCCAAATTCACAACACAACTAGATCAGTCCAGTAAGTAAATTTTAAATCCTACCAATGATGTCACTGCTATAAGAAGACTTTTAAAGTGTAAAGAGCTACAAAATAGCAACATATTTAAACACAAATTTAGCAATTTCATTTACTTCCCACACACCCTATATATTAAAAGTTCTTTTAAATAAGTTAATTGCTTCATAATCATAAATTGTTAATAATAAAAATTCTTTAATTCTTTTTTTTATTTCATTTTTGTCAAAGAAGACACTTTTACTATCATCATATTAATAGTGTGGCTTGTATATTTTTCATGGATATATAAATCAGAACTAAGGTATTTATTTTAACCCTACTTTTATGTTCCTTTATTTTTTCATTTAAGCTCATACTACTCTGACCTATATATACTTTCTTACATAAACAAGGGATAATATAGACTACTCCAGTATTAAGTGAGTTTTCACTGACTATTTAAATAGTTTTATAATCATTTACTATACTAATATATACACCCAATGGATCAAATTTAATGTCTCATTTAAAATTATATAGATAAACCAAGAATATATAAGAACAAACACAAAAAAATGCAGATGGAACCATCTGTTTTATGAATTGGTTATATATATATATATATTGTAGCCCTTGGATTTGTCCAAGGCTCCATTTTTTTAAGTTAGCTATGAAAGAGAAGGTTCCATCCAAATTTTCCTTATAATATATGTATTTTTTTTCTCTGTAATAAGAAAATTTTAGCCAAGACCGAGTTTGAACCCATATTTAAAGGGATTGCACACGTTCAACCAGTAAGCAACCTAAAAAATTATTGTTAGTGTGTTTATAACCAGAGGATTATTTTATTTTAAGTTATGGGTTAAATTGATATTAAGAAAATATTAGAAAAAGCAAGATTTACACATTTGTTGATAGGGAGGTGTGTGACTATTAAAAACTACATTAGGATAGTGAGGATGAATAGTCATTATTATATGCTAGGTTGGAAATAAATAATTCATGAAAGTAAATAAAAAATAATAATAATATAGGTAGAATAGTTGTAATAAATAAAGATTAAGGCATTAAAAATCTAAATTTAAAGAAAAGTATATACCTGTGATGTGTGTGTATATAATTTAATTGTAAATCTGGATGGTACAATTTACAATTAATAATCATTTCTTACATGTTGTAAAGCAATTTTAAATAACAAATTAAAATATTTTAAATAAGTTTAATATTAGCAGCCAAATTTAATATAAAGACTGAGTTTGAAACAGCTGCAATAGATATTTGGTTTCACTATTAAAGGGAAAAAGTAAGATTATTTTTAGTGTTGGTATTATCTTACTCAGTTAATTATCATTC
This sequence comes from Epiperipatus broadwayi, assembly GCA_028023455.1. Lineage (NCBI taxonomy): Eukaryota > Metazoa > Onychophora > Udeonychophora > Euonychophora > Peripatidae > Epiperipatus > Epiperipatus broadwayi. The sequence continues at coordinate 4,178,936 of JAQFVV010006261.1, read as the reverse complement.
CTTAAAAAACAGATCTCACTAAGGAATTTAAGTGGACCATTAATAGACCATTAACGATAGTCTGGTGTGTCAGAGTGTCAAAAATTAATTGGCAATTGTTAGATTGCAAAATTAATTATGTCTGTTTGAAATGAAGTTTGTGCCTTATATTTCTGGGTGGAGGCAAAAGGTTAAAATTGATTGAGAAGGGGTAACCTGACAATTAATTATAAAGATAATACACCCAGGTGGATGTCTCTTAAAAGCTATGTTAAAGGAGAAAAAAAAGAAAAAGGCTTTTTATTTTAAACTGGCTTGTATTTTAAAACTTATCTGTAGCAGTTTTCCTTCATTGACTAAAAGAAAACTGTGTTATAAAATTGAAAATCATTTTTATTGTACTTTGTCTCTTCAGAATAATTTGGCTGAATATAACAATGTATAGTGAGTAAATTTTAAGTGGGCACACACAACTTGAACCTCCAAAAGTCAGCTATTCAGCAGATGGTAATAAAACTTTAAACCACAGAAGTTAAAATTTGAGTTTAATATCGTTTAGATATATGCAAATAGTAAAATTTAAAACTCAAAAGCTTGATCCATATATAAGTCAATTTAAATCTACAAAATGAAATTAAAATTGGAAGAGGACAATCAAAAACAGACTGATATTGTGAAAAAGTTAAATGAAGGCTGTTTAACTGAAACTTGCAGAAAATTACAAAGTTTAAAGGTAATCTACCTAGAGTTGGGAATGAGGAATGCATTCATCAAAATAAAAACTGTATATATGAGAGAAAAGGAACTGAACTCTATCAAAAGAACTTTTTATAAGAAGGACTTATATGCTCTCATAAACTGGTCAAAGAAAAAAAAAGGAGAAATCAGGAACCTGGAAGAACACCTACTAAAAGACTTATATAAATATAATTTTTATTATTATTATTATTCCCTCTTTATGTGTGTAGGACATTTAATATATATATAAAAAAAATGAATTCCTTTCTTTGTAGTGTATATCACGTATATCGTCTATTTTAAAATTAATTCATGTAATTACTATTGTATTATTTTGGGGGTAGAAATTGTTTTCAGATGATTTTATGTTTATTTAAATGCTTTTGCTATTATGTCATTTTGGGGGTAGATGAAAGTTATATGCCTTATTTAAAATGCTTTACAAACAATTTTTTTTTCTCAATTTAAAAAAAACAAAAACAATTAAGAGATATTATTATTAGCATCAGATGTTATTATCAAATGTTTAGACTTATAAATGAATTGCTTGTCTATTGAGTATCATCATCATTTTTATTTTTTATAAATGTGCATGGAAATAGTTTTGAGAATTTTGTGCACATTTCTTATTGCTTATTATTATTGTTATCATAAATTTAAGGCCAGAAACAAGCTGATTTATGCTTGGAAAATTTATGGGCTCATATTCCAGTACACTACTTTGCAAGAATATTAAGATTGTGAAAGTTTACTTGTATAATTTGATGTTTCGACCTGTATGTGTGTGGATAGACAAAGATCTCCACCAATTCAGTGAAGTTTAACTCACTGAGATATATGCTATATTTTTAAAAGTATTTGAACCCAGTGGAATAGTTTTCCCACTTGAGTATTCTCTACACTGTAAGAAGTTTCTTATTTTGATGGCCAGAGGTATTTGGTATATCTATGTTTTTATATGACTAGCGATAAAAATTTTAGCATATCTCAACCTTAGTGAAAAGGTTCTCTCTTATTCGGGTCACTGCCTGCCTCATATTAATATTTGATATTTCTTACGTGTGTATGAGAGGATAGCCATGATGAGCATTATTATAAGTATTGGATACCAGGTCGCAAACTCAATTTAATGTCTGAATGAATGCAGATAATGTATGTGCAATTGGTGTATTTGAATATCATTTTTGTAGATTTGATTTAGCATACAAGCCAAAAATAATTAAGTTAATAACTGTTAAGGGTTAAATAAAACTTATGAATGATTGGGCATAAGCAATGCGTATATAAATGTATTTAATAAATATTTACACGGCCAGCTTCACTGGAAAGGTAGTATTGTTAAAATATTATTGTGTTATAAGAACATGAACATAGAGAGTGCACTATGATGATGTTTGATCTTAATGCCAATTTATTTGCCATAACTTAGTTTTACTATTATTAAAATATATCTGTTGTAAAGATTAGGGCCAAAGAATATTTAATCAGGATGATCGGATAAGATCAAAAAATTTGCAAGGGAATATCAACTTTAAATTTATTAAATAAAATTATTAAATTTAATTAGGGGAAAAATCGACTATGTATTTTCTACAATATATCTGTAATAAAAAGAGAAAGCATTGAAAACGGGAAGAAATTGGCATTTACTATATTTAAGGTAAAAAGAAAGTGTAGATATAATGTAATGTATATGTTTTGTATTGATTGAATTATAGTTTGTCAAATAAAATTTGTTATTTGTTTTAAATAAAATTTGCAAGTGTCTTCATGTTTTTGTGGGTTATTATTATCTAGATATTTCCAACCCAATCATACATCAATATAATATTATTAATATTTGAATTATCATGTAGTAATTAATATTTAGTAAAGCTATTTAAAAGGTTAATTTTAAATGCATAAAATTATCAAATAATTTAATATTGTTGAAATATAAATCGTGAATAGAGATGGTATTGTGTGATAGCGAGTGCAGAGGATGGGCATAAAATCCTTTCACCATCCGTTGTATTCAAACTCCTCTAGACGCATTTTATTTTTATGTGGTTTTGTTATAATTGCGATTATGTTTTACGATGTGTTTATAAAGATTTAATAAGCTTAAAATATTCCAGCTTTAATGTAAATTGATATTAGACTGCATTAAAGACAACCGAGATCACCTTGGAGGCGATCAAGAGAGGAGTGTTTATTAGCAATAACCTATCGCAGCTTATTCGATTTCCACACCTAATTGTTCAAAAAACCCTGAGAAGAGATTAGAATGAGAGGAAATGAGCTAGCAAAGATGTAAAATTTAATGATAAAATAAATAATAGTGTAATAGACATATGGATGTGAAGTTGATAGAGGAGTGGATCTGGAAGGTGGAGATGAATATAGCTCTTTATAATTAGGATAAAATTTAATTGTAGCTTTAATCATAGTGAATGGGATTATGCTGAGAATAACCTGGAATTCTTAAAGATATAACCCATTCATGAAATATTATTACTAAGAGTATTGAATTGAGATTTAACCTCTATATTTTATTGGAGCTGCAATTTGGCACCCTGGCAAATAAGGCTTATAAATGTTCTGTATTATCATCATCATCTAGGTAGGCCTCAGAAATAGTGTCAGCTGGGAATGATGAAGTATCCATCGATCCATTCTTAAAATGTTGTAATTGGCATGCAATTTATCTGCAAATGTGTAAATGCCATATAGTTTGAATATAGTATAATTAATCCATAATGTGGATGTGCGATCATTTGAATAAAATTCTCATTGGTTATAATAAAGTTATAATTAGCTTAGACTATCCAATAATATATATAATATTTGGAAGCTCTCCCAATCGTTTAGTTATGTTTGAAATTTATTGTGGATGACCGATTGAGAGATTGCAAAATGCGTTTCATGTTACTTTAATAAGTGTATATAAAGTTAACAAAATAAAGAATAACTTTTTATTTGTTTGAATTAATTTTATATAGTTACAATTGGCCTGTAAAGCGGTTGCACGAAGAAGGTTATATTTAATTTATACACGAATGAAATATATTAGTCTATGCATTATATTTGAGAAATTGTTAGATTAAATCTATATTTAGAAATTATTTGATCTATACTTAGTATATCAGAATATATATAATTGATGCATTGCATATCTGATTGATACTTAAGAAATGCATCTGTCGTTAATTTATATATTTAAGAAATGTTCATCATCTTTCAAAAACCAATAATACACCTAAATGAATTTTCATTTGTTAGAAATGGCCCAAAGCTCAAATATTAATTTATTCGTGTAGTGAAAAACAATTTAAAATTTTTGATAGTTAGAATATATATATCATCTGAAGCTTCACCCACTTCTTGTTCAGTCACACATAATCTGAATTATTTGTCGTTGGTGAGATGGAGTGCATGAAAAAAAGTACAAAACAAAATTTTATTTTCATAGCAATGAATTATCCATGTAAACATTAAACAAATCAAACTTTGTAATACAATTTCTAAAAATATTTCTTCATAAGCACTGTGCTTTAACTAATTCTCTCTTTCATTTTTAAGCAAATATGAATATATAAATTATGATATATATATATATATATATTATTTTTAAAAATTTACTTTTAAAAAAAAAACACATTACCAGAAGTGTTACAGCCAACAGCCAACCAAAAAATTCTAAGCCAAACTGAAACAAATTAATAATAATAATAATAATAATAATAATAATAATAATAATAATAATAATAATAATAATAATAATAATAATAATAATAATAATAATAATAATAATAATAATAATAATAATAATAATAATAATAATAATAAATAAGGAGGCAATTATATAAATAGAAATAAAATGCATTTAATAAATAGACAAGCTGCTAACATTAAAATACAAGATTCATGGAATAAGAATTGATGACATTTCTGCTTTGGTTTTTTCTTTGGTTTTTTTTTTTTAATTTAACAGCAAGCAGTTGAGGCAGGTTTATGAAATTAACTGAAATTACTTCTGCAGATTTAAAGACGGTATTTTTATTAGTTCATTATCATTAAATTTATTATTTTTATTGTGTGTATATATGTGTGTGTGTAATAAAAAATAGAAATGAAGAGATAATCTTGATGGAAATGAAAATAATCTATATGTGTTTATGTTATTAAAAATTATCAATTATTTGTAGAAAGTCAAGAAAGATGCTATTCATTATGAAGTTAAATGTATATATAAACTTCAGTTTGAAATAACAGAAGACCCTTTTTATTTCAACAACAACAAAAAACTCAAACAAAAATGCTATTTATAGGTTTAATGATAAAACTCATTTTAGCCTAGGTGATTTTCAGTTAAAAGTAATTAATAATTTAAATCAATAAACATCACATGATCACCATTTCTTATACTTGCTTATAACTGTTATTAAAAGAGGCAAAACTCACTATACATTTTGCCACACTGCAAGTTAGAGTAATCAATGGTTGCATAAAATCCCCATCTACTGCCTACTCATCCAATATCCCCAGACTAGTTTCTGGCTTATGACCTTCACAAGCCAGAAACTAGTCTGGGGATATTGGATGAGTAGGCACTAGATGGAGATTTTATGCACAAGCCTTCTGGTAGCCATTGATTACTCTAGTATATATATATGAGTTCCATTTTACTTTGTAACAACCAATAAACTGTTTGATAAGTGTGAATTTTAATGTAATTAGAGTTAATTTATGAGCATGTCAAAATATTTGTATTATTTCTGAAGAATATACATATTTACTGATAGAAAATATATACTTAAATAAGTTTCTCAATAGCATAAAAAGTCTATTTTTAGTCTCAAAAATTTTGGGCTGCCAAAATTTAACAGTGGTCAAATATAACAAGAAGAGACAAGTTGTTAAATGTTAAAAATTTTCTGGAACATAAAATTAAATATTTGAAATTTTTGTTTTATTATAATTCATTAATGTCAGCATATTATTAATACATAATAATTACTCCTATTTATTTTAGATATTAATCACCACTTTAAAGTCAAAAGAGATCTTGATTTAATTTAAAACTTTCAAAATCATTTTCTTATGGTTTTATAAATATGCTATTTAATATTAAACAAGAAGAGAGCAAACTATAACGAGCAATTTTATATAAAAATTAAATATAAGATAATGGGAAAAATTAGATAATAATTTTATAGGCAAGATGAAAATTAAAAAAATATGATCAAAAGTACAATAATATTAAATCCAGCAATAATATCCTCTTTTATTATGACAATTATATATTTGAACAAATGGAAGGTATATTTTGATAAACTTTTAAAACAAGGATTTCAGAATGAGATTACAGTTTTTAATGATTTACTCACTGAGTTTTGTATGAAGATACCCATTTTAATGAAATCATAATAGTTCCTTGTAATATGAAAATGAAAAATCAGTATGATCTGATTAAGTGCCTGGATGAGTTTTAAATAATGAGAGTGTAATGTTAGTTTCAAAAATATTGGAGTTTTTTTTATCAATATATGGACTCATCAAGTTGTGCTGTATAATAAACATTGAGGATTGCCAATTCCTCAACAAACTTTGTGATAAATGCCTAGCCAGAACCAGCACTTAATATATCTCTGTCAGGAACCCCCCAAACCCCTGACCATGGTTTCATGCTTTGGCACTCCTCAGAGATGTCCAAGGTCTGCACTTAAAATATCTCTGTCAGGAACCCCCCCAAACCCTTGACCATGGTTTCATGCTTTGGCACTCCTCAGAGAGGTGCCAGGGTAGGTTCAGACCCTGGCACCACACTGAAGGTTGCCAAAGCATGAAACCATGGTCAGGGGTTTGGGGGGTTCCTGACAGATATTTTAAGTGCTGGCTCTGGCTAGGCATTTATAACAAAGCTTGTTGAGGAATTGGCAATCCTCATAGTTTATAACTTTCAAGTCTAGGAGAATAGGGTCATGTGATCTAAGACTCTTATTTTGACTATTCGTGCTGTATAATATTTATGATGGTCTTATTATTTTAATTTTTCAAAATAAAAAAAAAAAGATTGCATTAATTATTTTAAGAATTTTATGGAATGGAATGTGTTTACACATAGATGAATGTTATAAAAGAGTCAATGTGGCTTTAAAGAATTAAAAAATACCATAGATATGATTTTTATTGCCCCGATAATGCTTTAAAACAGTAGCAATCTAATGAGTAATTTATATGTGATATTTATTGTTTTGATTAACGAATATGACACAATTAATCGAATAGATATCTGGCATTATTTAAAATTAGTTGGTTGTCCATCACAACTTATTAATATTATATAGCTTCAACATGGTGGAAGTGGAGAAAATATTAAAAATACAAGTAAAATGTATGACATTTGAAATATAAAAAAAAAGATGTTAACAAAGATGTACCAGAGTAATGTGGTATGAATTATAATATAATCAGAGTTGATGGTGATAATTATTAATTTGAATATATTAAAAAACTGAAAATAAGAACTTCACATTTTTTGCATTTTCGCCTACAATATGATAATGTATCAGTCAATTGTTGGTGGCCTAGTGGTTAGCATAGCTGCCTTACAAGTAGCCGGCCTGGGTTTGCTTCCTGATCAACGCTTGACATATAAAAAAAATATGATAATGTACCTTTTTTTGATAGTATTAAAAACTATCTATAGAATGCATTTGTGTTTTAAATTCCAACATATAAAGATTTTTGTTTACTAATCAATGCTTTAGCAGCCAGTAATAGAAAAATTATCAGTTTTTAATACGTATGTTTACATCTTACTAACTTTATAAGAAAAAAAAGCTTAGATACAGTTTATTTTGTTACATAAAATAAATACTGCATTTAATATAGCTGTAATTATTTTATCTAACTTATTATACAAAAGCAAGACGCGAATTCCCTAACAATATAAGATGAAAACATTAAAAAAGTTTTATTTACTAATGCATCCAAACTTTTACAAATATGATGACTACATCCAAAAATTAGAAATGTATTACTCAATTATAAATCCTGCTATTGTCAACGCAAGAACATGAATGAATGGGATAGATATCCCGAATAAATAAAACAAGAAATCACAAACATTGTTTAACATAAACCTGTAGGTTGTTTTTATGGGTAAGGTGACTCATTTACATTATAAGGTTCAGCTCAAAGTCACTCTTAAGAGTTGATTGTTTTCAAAGGAGTATAATTAATGAACATAATACGCTGGATAATTACAATTAAACATAGTGTTGACATGCTTCAATTTTTAGGTTGTTTTTTTTTTTTAATTTGAAGATGAGATGGTCATACAAGTGGTTATTATTGCTGTTAATAGATATATAGAAAGAAATAAACCCATGCAAGATATTTTCTTCATATAAGTTCATATAATAAATAAATTAATTAATTAATAAGAATACTAATAATAATATGAAAAAATAGTTATTTACTTACTGTTTGTACAGGAATAGCATACACTACAATAGTAAAAAGATGGATAGTTTTTACAATTGAAAAAATTATAATTATTAATATCCATGGTAAAAGTAAATATCTCGAGCTCTGAAATATAATTAAAAAATTAAATGTAGAAATTATGTTGTCTATGACTTTTTTTTGCACTCTATCAATAACTTTGTATTTCATATATATATATATATATATATATATATATATATATATATATATATATATATATATATATATATATATATTAGTAAACTATCAGTCATATGTCACATGACCTAAATAGCTTGTATTACCAATATATAATATATAAAGAGCCTGCTAATAGCTCTAAAGATCTTATTTATTTTATTTTTTTATGATAAATGCTACAAGAGAAATGATGGTCCCCATCCCCAGACTGGTTTCAAGCTTCTGGCTCTCATCAGTGAGGAGCTAGGACATTAGATTCAAAATATTAACTCAAGCCAAGCATTTATCTAATTCTTGAATATTAAGAAAAAGATCCAAATCTTCAGACACCTACATGTCTTCAAACTCAGCTCTTTAACCAAAGAAACTATATGAGCCTCAACTAAATTCAGTGATCCCATATATTAGTAGGCTTAGCAATTTAATATAGCCAAAGCCATAATAGCAAAATTATAATGTTAGTAAAATATCAGTCATATGTCACATGACCTATATAGCTCTTTATATATTACATATTGGTAGTACAAGCTATATAGGTCATGTGACATGACTAATATTTTACTAATATTATAATTATGCTATTATGGCTTTGGCTATATAAATTGCTAAGCCTACTACTATATGGGATCACTGAATTTAGTTCAGGTTCATATAGTTTCTTTGATTAAAAAGCTGAACTTGAAGACATGTAGGTGTCTGAAGATTTGGATCTTTTTCTTATTATTTAAGAATTAGTTAAATTCTTGGCTTGAGTTAATATTTTGATTCTAATGTCCTAGCTCCTCACTGATGAGAGCCAGAAGCTTGAAACCGGTCTGGGATGGGGACCATCATAGATAAAGGCTTCAGGTATTTTATCTTGTAGCATTTATCATAAAAAAATAAAATAAATAAGCTTGTTTAGAGCTATTAGCAGGCTCTTTATTATATATATATATATATATATATATATATATATATATATATATATATATATATATATATATATATATATAAAAAAAAAATATAATTTTCAGGATACTCTGTGTGGTAAAATAGCTAAATAGCTGATGTTTCAGTACAATAACAAGTACCTTTTTCAAAGCATTCTCTTTCTCATAACATATGAATGCATGTGAGATTTAAAATTGTTTTTATCTTTTGTTTCTTCTCATACATAAATTCTATTGGTTGAGAAGTTTTAAATTTTATTTTGTCCTCCAATGGCTTCTTCCAAATGTTGTTAATCTTTAATTCACACCTTTCATTTATGCTCTTGGGCCTTTTAAAAATCTCTATAGCTTCTCTTAGCAATCTCTGGTCATGTTCAATTTTTGCTAGAATATTTGTTTTATCAAAATTGATAAAAACAATTTTAAATCTCACACACATTCATATGTTTTAGAAAGAGAACGCTTTGAAAAGTGTACTTGTTATTGTACCAAAATGTTAGCTATTTAGCTATTTTACCACACGGAGTATCCTGAAAATAATAATAATATGAAATCATCATTTATCCATGAAATTACTAGAATATATATATATATATATATATATATATATATATATATATATATATATATATATATATATATATATGTCATAGCAATAATTACTAATTTGTACCCACTCTTTTCATATATACTCGATTCACCTTTCCTCTAAAAAATGTTGCAACTCTTTTTAATACACTGCCATATTTTACAAAATAGTAGTCATTATGTAAGATTTTTGAACTCATAGGATAGTGATATCATTAGTATAGTATTTTCCAATAATAAAATGTAACAAAAATTATATATCACAATACATTCAAATATTATAAAATCAAAGTTACAGTCAATTGGATCTAAAATTTTAACATTTCAATAATTTTGAGCATTTGAGCCCACATGTTATTTGCCCTGAATGCAATAACACCAAGCAAAAGGTCAAGGAGGCTTGGCTCATTTCTAATGACAATTATGCCATCATAAAAAATAATGCTGCATTTCCCTTTTTAAAAAATAGCCTGTTCTAACTAATTAATTCACCATGCAAACAAGCTATTTTTAGCCTTTAAACAAGGTTTTATCTTCTTACCTCTGTTATAAGCATTTTACATTTACAATGATTATCAGTTGAAAGCATGGTATGCACTACAGTATAGTTTATGTTAATAAAGCTTGGCTCTTAATACATTTTTGTATATATATTGTAGCCCTTGGGTTTGCCCAAGACTCCATTTTTTGAATTAAATATGTAGAGATAATGTTTAATAAAAAATGTCCTCATAGTTTGTATATATTTTTTTTTCAATAGACAAACTTTTTGGCCAATACTAGGTTTGAACCCATATTCATGGGAATTGTGTATATTTTACTTGGTAGGCAATCTAAACATTTGTCATTAAAGGATTTCTGGGCAAAAGATTGATTTATTTAATGTTAATTTATGGGACAATTTAATATTAAAGATATAATTTATTAGATAGGCAATATTTATACGTCATTTAATAGTTGAAGTGAAAAAAGAGAGGGGGAGTGTGATTTAAAAACTACATTAGAGAGGGGGAATAAATAATCATATTTTTACACTGACAAGTTAGAACTAACTAGTTCATGAAATTAAATTGTAAAAAAAAAAAATAATAATTAAGAATTGGAATATATAACAATCGGTTTAATTAAAAATTGTACATGTGAAACACGTGTGTGTGTATTTAATCTAGTTGTGGATATTAATTATAAAGTTCACAATTAAATAATAATTATTCTGTGTCTCTTGTGAGGAGCTACTCTAAGGAATAAATTAATTCATTTTAATAGTTTATTCATAGCAGCCAAAATTTCAGTCAAGATTATGGGTTTGAAGTTGGGCTGCTATACATTTTTTATTATTATTAAAGAAAAAGTAATAGGGGGAGAAAAGAGAGCTTGCTCTCATTTATTTTGTTCTTTGGAAAGATTCTCACAGAGTAGAGTTATTAAAGTAAATCATTAGAGTGATTTAATGATGTCTCCATAACAACAGAAATTTAAGTTTAAAATTAATTGGTGATTATCTATTAGAATGCAGATATAAATTTGGCATATGGTTTTTCAAGAGATCAGAGAGGTTAAGATAACCAGAAAGAAAAGAAACAATAGGCATTTAATCAGGAAAACAGAGACTAACCAGACATTTGAAAGGTCAATAGAAGGTCTCATTGGGGGGAGGGAGTGAAAGAGAGCCACACACTATAAAGAACTCTGTTCTTGTGTTGAGGGGGGATAGCTGTAACTGTAACTTTAGCTGCTCTATCTGAATCTCTCTATTACAAGTTCTCTCATCGTAGGTTTTAGAGAGAAGCTTGGCTGAAAAAGTTTAAAGAGAAACATTTTTTTAAGAAAAAGAAAATCGTTTGTTGTTAATTATTTTGTCTGTCTTTTGAAAAACAAAACTTTGCCAAATTTAATAATATGGAAAAAAAGACTCTCAAGTAAATTTTAAGTTAGGTGCATATCAGATCCTTGGAAATTAATCAACTGTCATAATTGTCTCCACTAATTTATCAGAAATCAGCAAATAGTAAAATTTAAAATACAGAAAATAATAAAATCTAAATTTTGATTTTTTATATAAAGCATTAAATCTGAAAGCTATAATTTTATATAAAGCATTAAATATGAATATAAAGTGAACTAAAAAAATGCAACAAGAAGTTGGACTTATATATTTAAAAATTAAAACAAGTTCTATTCAGCTGTAATCCACAGAAACCAAAATGAGGAAATCTTCTCAGCAGCATAAAAACTTTATACTTTTTCGCATAGGACTCAAACTCTATCATAAGGATTCTTTCCAAATAAACCCATGTGTGCTTACAAACAGGCCAAAGAAAGGAAAAACAGAAAAAGTGGAAACCAGAAATCTAAAGGACATTCCCGGAGAACTATTTAAGTATATTTTTATTATTATTGCTATTCATGTAGAACATTTAATTGAAAAAAAAAAGAAAGGAAAAGATTTTTTCAGTATTTATTATTCATATCCATTTAAAATTATTCCATGTATGTACTTATTAAATGCTTTCATTATTATTATTATTATTTAGGCATACATGAAAATAATCAAGTCATTTTGTATGTGCCTTTTGAATGCTTTCATTATTATTATCATTTAGGGGTAGATGAAATTAATGCCAAATCATTCTGTATGTGCCATGTTTTAAATGCTTTACATTTTTTTATGATAAGAGTGAGAGATATTGTTGTGGGAAATGTTTTTTGAGTCGGATCAAATTTTGTTATGTGCTTAGACCTAGTGCTATGTTTTATGAAAGTTGCATAATTGTTGGACTAAAATATCATCATTATCCTATAAAAGTGCAGAGAAGTAGTTTTGAAATTTTAATGCGCCTTTCTTCTTAATATTATCATAAAGTTAAATAAAGCTAGATGCAAGCTAATTAAGGCTTGGAAATATTATTGGCTCATGTTCCAGTGTACTATTTCGTAAGAGTAATGAAGATATGAAAGTTTTACTTGTACAAATTGATGATAGACCTGTATATATGTGGGTGGACAATGAGTCCCCACCAAGCCAGTGGAGTTGTAGTTTAGCTCACTCTTTAAGATATTTACACTATATTTATAAAGTATTTAAACACAATGGAAGAGTTTTCCCACTTACTTGTTTTCTACACCATAAGATGATTTCTTTATTGATGGCCAGAGGTTGATAGGTAAACTTAAGTCTCTTTATATGACTAGCGATAATAATCCTAGCATATCTCAACCTTAGTGAAAAGATTTTCTCTTATTCAGGTCACTGTCTGCATCATGTTAATGTTAATATCCCTTATGGGTGTATAGACTCTAGCTATTACTAAGCATTACTTATAAATGTTGGATACAGGGTCGCAAACTCAATTTGATGTCAGGATGAGTGCTGGTAGTATGTGTGTGATTGGTGTACTTGAACATTGTTTTGTTGATACATTTTAATTTATCAATAAGAGCCAAGAGTAATAACGACAATAAGTATTCAAGTCAAGGGTTAACCTTTAAATAAAATTCAATGCAAATTTGCATTGATGGCTTTAGGTCCCTCGAAATCGGTCATTTTTTGAGTTACAGCAATGTTTATATACTTGTTGGAAAGTGTAGAAAAAGTCCCATAAGATACTGCCCTCTCTTGAATTATTTTATAAGTAAAAAATCAATACTAGGAGTGTTTTAAGTTTAACAAAAGAAGGCTAACGCTGATTGGCTGGGCCATCCATTCTTGATCCTTATTGGCTGATGATTCTGATAGATATTTTTTCACAGCTGAAAATGAAAATATATGTTTTAGAGTGTTTTTTTATTTTTTTCATACATATTATAAATTATTTTCATAAAATCTGCTGAAAATATAGTTATTTTACAAAAGTAGTAAGGTTTTATTAAAAAATTGTATACTTTATATGATTGTAAATTGAAAAAGAAACCAGCAATAGCAATAATTTTGACATCCTATCAAGAGTTTAGATTGCCCCAAGCTGTTTATTTGAATTTCAAACAAATATTAATGTTTTAGAATATTTTTCTGGCCATTGTCTACATATTATAATGTATTTTGGTTAAAATATGCTGAAAATATAATTATTTAAAAAAAAACGCTAAGATTTTACTAAAAATTCTTTAAAAATGTGTAATGTTTTTAAAAATGTAAATCTGGGAGGGATAAAAATGATGTTTACATTGCTTGTAATTTCCTCATAATATTTTCTTTGATTTTTCTACTTTTGAATATTTCTATAAAATACAAATAAAAATATATTTTTGAAAAAACTTTCATTTACTTTCCTAACATTACAAATAATTAATATACTTTTGCAAACAAAACTAAAATTAATATATTATTAAAAGATGAAAATATTTCTATCAAAGAGTTTGTTAATTAACCAATTAAAAGTTTCAGAGTTTTGCCTCACTTGGCCAATTAATGAAGTGACCTTCTGAAAGGTTAAACTACATTAAAAATAGCCCAAGATCACCTTGGAGGTAATCATGAGAGGGGTGTTTATCACCAATAATCTATCACAATTTATTCTAAAAACCCTGAGAAGAGATTGTAATGGGACAAATGAGATAGCACAATGGAAATTTTAATAAGTAAAACAGTAATAGTATAATAGACCTATGAATGTGAGGATAATAGGGGGGTGGATCAGGAAGGTGGAGATGGATATGGAACTATTTGTAATAAGAACAAAGTTTTAATTGTGATTTTAATGACAGTGAATGGGGAGTGTGCTGAGAATAGCCAAGAATTTCCAAGAATATTATTATTATTATTTTTAATGCATTCTCAGTGGTTTCTTAATCGATTGATTATTGATGAAATTTATTAATAAGTTATTGCAATGAGGTTTGGCCTCAATATTTTCATTGGAGTTGCAATTTGGTGTCCTGGCAAATAAGATTATGGATGTTCTATACCATCATCATCATCATCCTAGTAGCTTTAGAAATCATGTTAGCTAGGAATGATGAAGCATCCATTGATCCTTCCTTATATACTTGCACATCTTTATAATTTTGTTCTCATTTTTATCCCAGATATAACAGAACATTAAATTTCTTTCCCCTAGTGTTTAATGTGTTTAGCAGCGCCGGCGCTGGGTACTAGGTGCCCGCATGCAAATTTGATTTTGGTGCCCCTGTCAATATGTATGTTTACTAAGGTGACCCGACCGTGTCCCGTGGCGTTTTAAAAAAGTCATGATTTTTAGAAAGAATGCACGATGTAATGCTATTTTTGATATCAAAAATAGCATAAAATTGATTGTTAAATTATATATTATTTCATACAAATGGTTTGTATGAAATAATATATAATTTAACACGGCAAATTTAGATTTATTTTTTTTTTAAATTTCATATTTATTATTTGCGTCACTGTCTGTTTTTAACAAACATGATCTAATATATATATACGCATATACATACATAAGTTCTAATTTATAATACTTTTAGTGTGTGTTTATTTATATATTTGCTAGCAGAAAGTTACTTATAGTTTACTATAAGCAGTACTATATATATATAAACATTACAATATGAAATTTGTAATATAATAAACTTTATGTTTAGTTTATTGTTCATGATAAATAATAGATTTGATTGTTTTATATTTTTAATATTAAGCAGAGCTTGTGTGCAGGCCTGCTTGTGTGTGTCATTTAATAAGATATAATATGACTTCATATGATTTTCAATAATCTACTCTCAATAATTTTTGTAAATAAACATTTGAGAATAATATTCTTCAAATGTGAGTATTTTTGTTAGTAGAGTTTTAATTTCTCAGGGATGATGCCTTCTTTTTCAGATGCTAATCTCTCAGTGATGGTGCCTCCTTCTGCCAGTGCCCGCATGCCTAGCATGCGTTGCATGCCCACTTCCGCCGGCCCTGGTGTTTAGTTACTGATTTGTTTCCAAGGTCCCTTTGACAAAGTCATAACAATAAATAATATCAATTATTACACTAAAAATATTTTTAATTGGGCAAAAATGTCAATATATTTCCTCATTATAGTCAAGTTTAAGTTCTATCAAACTTTATGATTTTTCAAATACTTTCCAGTGTGAGAATAAATGTGATTGTTATTTTATATGTGTATACCCAAACATAACAAATCTGTGTTATGATGTATTAGCAATGGTAACTGAAATTAACATAAAATGAAATTTATCTAAATATGATTGTAAGTAAATTATGCCCAAAAATATGTTTAACTATTCATACAAACAAATATTTCTTTTAAATGATATCCTGAATTTCAAAGATATATCTTGCCACCACAATCAAAAGCATAATACACATTAAATCCGAAATACACAAAGTTCACTCTGAGTAGTTCTGATAAATAATACCTTAAATATTCAGGGAATGTGGGCAATACAACTTATTTTGGATGCGATTAAGAAATTATGTCTTAAATTGAAATTTAAAATACAAATAAATATAAGTAACTGCATAAAGAGTAATGAAATCCAACAATGTTCTGAGAAGATATACATTTCAATGAATAATGAAACAAAATCATTTATATCTCAAATATGTACCTCTACAAAGAGCATTTGTCAGAAAAATTATATCACTTAAATACTTTCTATAATAATAATGAACAAAGGCAAAAGTTGTTATGGTAAACTTTAAGACATTGCAAATCACATTTCACAATGCATACCTTATCCAAATATAAACACGATTAAAAGATTCAATTTTCACATTGATAGTAAAAGAATAGTTTATAAAATATTTTAGCCAAGAAATTTTAGATATATTTTATTTCTCTCTCGCATTATATACACTTATCACATACATTGCAAAACATTGTCCTATTGATTGTAAAAAATTGTTTCAACTGAAAATCTAATTAATTAGTTGACTTAAATTGTAACATAGTGGTATATTATTAAAAGAATATTAATCAAAAGGACGCATTTTGTAATTATATTTAAAAGAAGTGAACAATAGTTCATTATTTTTCTTTTCAAATAAACTTCTTTTTTTTCTATCTTTTCAAATGTATTATCAAATTTATAAAGTCAAAAACTTCACATAAATATATCGGAGAGACTTTCTTTTCAAAAAAATTTATTGATATACATTATATAAACTATATAAATAAAATATAAATATCCAACATTTCGTCCATTTTTCAATAATAATATGGACTTTATCAAGGTTCTATAAAACAGAGAAAAAACAACATTAAAGATAATAAAAATAAAAAATAAGAAATAAAAAAATAAAAATAAAAAAATAAAAATACCTATAAACCAAAAAAATGGAAAAATTGTATAACATAACATCTCCTTACAAAGTGAGAAAAATTTTTAACACCAAAAAGAAAAAATATTCACATAAAAACCGTCAATTCTTTTGTATAAATATATAAACTACTTAATTTTAACCTAGAATAATAAATATATAAACTACTTTAACATTTTATTTAAACTAGGATTCAAATGTTCTATATAAATACTCTCTTTGTTAAATCTTTCAAAGTAATTACCAATACATTCCAAAGGTCGAATTTCATAGTCTTTATGTCCTGTTTCCAATTTATGACAAAAGATAGCAGATTTCTTATCAATCATATGCTGATATAGTCTAGTCTTTAATTTATTCTTTTTAAAAAAAATTTAAAAAAAAAAAAAAAAAAAAAAAAAAAAAAAAAAAAAAAATCTACTGTCTTGTTAATAGAATAATCTTGATAATCAAAAAAATTACAAAGATTTTTAATACTTTGGTAACTACAAAGAGTTATAATTTTATCAGTTTGAAATTTACAAATAATTAAAAGTAACATTTTATTTTGTTCTAAACTGATATTTTAGATAATATTAATCGAGTTTTTACGTTATAATGCATTAAAATGGTCGCGACACGTCTCACGCCTTTTTTTATTAAATTATATTAAACTTTTTGTTTTTTCACTGTTTTATAATCAAATTTAAAACATATATTTTAGGTACTGTAAATAATTTGGTGAAAACATTTTGTAATTTCCAAGTAATTATTTGCTGATAGTTCAATGATATTTGTACATCGAAGCAGATATTTAGAGATCTAACAACTAAATGAAGAATTTATGAAAATAAATTATAATATATAGGGTATATGAGCACAGACTTTCAGATGACCCATCACTCTCCACTCTAT
This sequence comes from Epiperipatus broadwayi, assembly GCA_028023455.1. Classification (NCBI taxonomy): domain Eukaryota; kingdom Metazoa; phylum Onychophora; class Udeonychophora; order Euonychophora; family Peripatidae; genus Epiperipatus; species Epiperipatus broadwayi. The sequence goes on along the minus strand of JAQFVV010006261.1, from coordinate 4,160,885 downwards.
CTAATACACTGATACACTCAAGCACATATATGCTGAAAGGATAAATAATCACCAATAAACGTATTTCATGCTAAACCAGCAATCATCAGTTGGTCCAGATTATCATCTTCCACACATATATACTATAAGTGCTCAGATATATATTAAGATAGACAATCTTCATACTTTAATGGACAGGCTCCAATCTACTACACACTCCAACTCTTCAACCGTCCATCCAATTGAAAATCTGATGATGGAATGCTCGAAGGCCACCCTGAGGCCGAGATTGTTGTCACACCCATGTTGACCTAAGGTCAATCTGAACCCCACATGTACAGGACATAATCCATTTAATACATATAATTACAGAAATTTGAAGTCAGAATTTTTCAATCTATTCGTCCACTACTTTCTCTCAATCAATCGATAAACATGACTACAAATATGCGATAACCAGCTCATAACCCCCATACACATATAAACAATGTGTGCTCAGTTTATAATAAGATAGCAAATCAAAAATTGACTAGCTTCAATCTTCCCCAGCCTCCAACTCTTCAGCCATCCATTTTATTGAAAAATTGACTGTTAAATATGTAATAATCAAAATATGTTATTTTTTCCCAAAATTTACTAGTATATATTAAAACACAAAATATAAAATGAAGGATTTAATTAGGTTATTTTATTTCATAATGAGAGATTATTGAAAATAATCTGTAATAAAATCCACTATTTATTGTAAAATATTTTTAATTGTATATTGCGATTTTAAATTCCCATTATACTTTTATAAAAGAATATAGAAAAGTAAAGAATTATAAAATGATTAAGTAAATGATTCCGGTTGAACCTTTATAACATGAAAAAATAATAAAATAGACATAATTATTTGGCAAAGAATATTCATTAAGGTCAAGTATTTGTCCTCTAAATATGATATAAAAAACAAATTAAAACAATATCTAAATAAATATAACAATTTAAGTGAATATAGCTGAATCATTAATATAAAAAAAAAACATGAAATTTAAATTAGAAAATACAGCAATAAACAGATAAAATGATACAGTAGTATTTTAGTAGATTATAGAAGATATAAAATAATTAAGTGCTTATTAATGTAAATATTTAACTGAAAAATCCAGTATTGTATGTCTGGTGAAATAGCAAAATATTTATTTTCATTTTTAATAACATTATAAAATTCTCTACTCTCACTATATACAATTAAAAGATAGCTTGTAATATAGATAGCCAAATATTTATACAACATACTCACTTTCATACATTCATAGAAAAAAACATAGATAAAGAGAAGAGGGGGAGAGAAAAAGATACGTATATAAGTAGAAAAATGGATAGTTAATAAATTAAAATATTATAATGAAATGTTATTAGTACTCACATTATATAGTCCAAATAGATATACAATGGTGAAGAAAAATATTGCAAAAGAAAAGGATAAATAAATCAAAATCCACAATTTTAAAACTAAAACAAATATATTAAAAAATATGTTAAAAAAAATTCCACATAACTATTTATGATATATTTTTATCTATCTATCTATCAATCTATCTGCCTTATATATTTATTTATCAATCTATCTGCATTATATATCTATCTATCAGTGTATCTATAATATATATATATATATTGTACTGTTTATCGAAATTTAGAGTTTCTACGCTATTAATCTTCAGTGTATTCACTAACCAAGTTGCCTGCACACCTATATAATTGAAACTAAGAATTTATACACTATAATTAATGTTCAGCATATCAGTTAATCAAGTTATGTTAATCTGCTAACCCATTTTTTGGAATCTATCAAGTGTTTTCGATAACGTAACTATTTTTTCTAGTCAAACAATCCCAATTTAATGTAACTAAGTTCAATTCTAGTTGGAGGCAAAAAAAACAGTTTTTTTATTTATTTTTTTTAGACATCAGGATTCTATATGTGGATCCCCTGGCTCTCTCCCTCACTATTTATAGCAATTATCCAATATATATATATATATATTGAACCAGGTTTGAATATGTGCATTCAAAATACCGGTCTCTTAGGCAGAGAAGAACATACTCGGAGAGTATGTATGCCCAAATGATAGCTATAAAGTATATAACTAATGTTACATTTCCAGGACATAGCTTCTTCTCAGCTGTTGAGTTGAGCACCACATCCAAAGCACTTTTTTGTTTGTGCATAACCACGGGCGCCAGCTGCTTATTCTAAAAGAATACTAAAAGAATAGACAACGCACTTTGAACAGTGGCCACCAACTCAACGCCTAAATCCACGACTAGCTCAGTTGTTTGTAATCACTAATAGATTATACTTAATTAGTGGTTAAAAGACTTGATAAAAGAATTGTAAAAGGAGTTGATAAAAGAATTTGATAAAAGGAATTGATAAAAAGAATTGACCGACAAATAAAGTTTAATTTTAAAGACAATTTATTAACTAACATTTATTTACTAAATTTAAACATTTTATAATTCTAATAAAACACACGCATATTTTTAAATTAACATTTCTAAATAGTTTAAATATTCCTATAGATTTAATAACAGAACACTCTAATTTAACTAATAAATATTGATATAATGATCACGCACATATTAACTCATGCACACACATAATAATAATAATAAAGTACTACATAGCATTTGAAATTTAATCACACATATCAATAGTTCATTTATGTATGATATAGAGTTCATATAATTAGACTCTTGAAAGATTCGTATGAATTAATGCAATGCAATGGCTATTACAGTATAAACGAAATAAGCAAATGTTTTTACCTAGGCTTTTGAATGTAGACGTAGAATTTTGTTCTCTTTGGTGGCTGCTTTCAGTGAGGATATTTCCATTATGAATGCTTACCAGCCGGCTGGGACTTTTCCTTGATGAGTTTCCTGATTTTCATGATTATTACTATGGAGACAATTAGATATTGATGGAGATTTTCTAAGTTGTTACATTGACATTATTTCACGGGCAGATCTTGCTGTTTTCATCGGACTTTTTAGGCTATGGAGAGGCGTGAATTCCCAAAATCTTCTCAACACTGCATTTTGTTTGTTAACTGACTCAATTAATTTCTGAACTGCACTACTCAATTACTTTTGTGAACTGACTACTGTCTGATAAAAAAAGGTCTATTTATACCTGCGCCTTGTTGTCTTTCTAATATCTCCGGCAAAGATCTGTTGTCAAATTCCAGTGATAATCATTTGATAAACATGTTTTGGAAGATTGCTTAATTAGTAATAGCCATGCAATAAAACATGTTGTTTTATTTTATTAATAGCCATTGCCATGTTTTTAATGATAATCTTCTTTTATTTCGCATACATTTTATTTATTTACAAATCACGCATATATATGCACATATATTTTTAATACAATTTACTATATAGTTTTAACATTATTTTTTCTTTAATTAAACTTGAATGAAAAGAGATTTGTATGTTTTAACTTTTTAAATTATATTTTTACGAATACTAATAAAAACTCTTTACTTCCTTTTATAACCCTTAGTTTAATTTCTCTAACGAAACACCCCTCTCCCCTTCTGATTAATTAATTGTAGCTTTTTTATTTCAAACTAACGCTAGAAAACTATTTGATTCTTATCCTTTTCTAAAACAAACTGCAATAAACTCTTCAACGTTTAATTTTATGTTTTTCTTTTATGAACGATTATTTTAATAATATAATTTTAGATAAAATTATATGTGCCTATATCAATATAGGTACATTACACCCCCCTTCCTTTTGAGAGTAAAATGCGTCATTTTTGACCATTTTATCTCTGACAACATTAAATCTTAATTTATTATTCTTTCTAAGTTTGCTTTTTGGTATCTTTTCCCTTTCCATGCTAAGGGCAATCTCCAATTATGCTTTTCTTCTTTCTATGCTGGTAACATTGCTTACAATGTTCGTCCTGGATAATGACCATGAGGACAAACTAAATTTGTGGCGCCGGGATCTTTTATAAACGAAGCTTCGGCTACTGATTCTCTTGATCGGACTTTGACTAAAAAAAGGTGGCTGCAAATGGCAGGAATTTCAACTGTCCATTTCCGACTTATGCCCTGGAAAACGATTGCCGATTCTCTTGATCGGACTTTGACTAAGCAGCTGCAATGGCAGGAATTTTCAACTGTCCATTTCCGACTTACGCTTTGGAAAATGAGGTACGAGATATGGGGATTCTCCCCTGAAAAGTGACTTATGACTTACTCTGGTTGTTGCCAGTGCACTTTTTAAAAGAGGAATGATCCCGGCCAATCCGTTGCGGGTACTAGAATTTATCCAGTCGAGAGCTTTAAACTTAATCCTTATCTAACTTATTTCAATACTACCCTCATCCCTTTAGATTCGAACCCTTATACGCTCCTAATACAACTTAGATTGACTTTCATTTATATTATTTTTAAATTCATTACGAACATTATTTAAATATTTAGTTTTACGATACTTATTTTAAACCCATACAAACATTATCCATATTTATTTATGCTACAATATTATTTTGAAACTATCACGGACACATATTTATTTATATTACAATATTACTTTAACCCATTACTTTAACTTATGTATTAATGTGCGTATATTCAGAAAACTTTTATTTTATTGCTTTTTATTATTATTTAAACTATTTATTTACTTCCTTTTATTAACTTACATATTCAAAACTATTTTATTTTAATGTGAGTGTACTCAGAAAAAAAACTGTTCTAGAAATTCTGTTATCTTTTCATTTATTTAAGCCTACAACTTTACTTTTACATCATTAACTTGACCCATTTATTTAACTTGATTTTATTGATTATTTATTTATTTGATCTGTTTATTTATGAGCATTTCCTTAATTAATATGTGCGTGAAAAAAAATCTTTTATTTTGCGAAGCCTGCTTTATTATTATTTGACAAAACAATCCATCATTTTAAATAGTGAAATTCTAATTCAGGCTTTTCACCTACGTCAAAATAATTATATTAGACTCATAGTCCATTTCCGGTCCTTTTTGTTTATTTTATTATTTTGCTCGATTTACTGACAATTATGCTCGGTCAGGTGGCTCCTGTTTATGTACATTCTGATCATTATATTGATCTATTTTCCTATATCTATCTATAGGTTCCTGAACCAAATTTTCACAATCTACTCGGGTCAGAAATTCTATCATTTTTTCCACTGTCTGACCACTGCTACTTAGCATCATTTGCTGTACAGGCAGTGGCATGTTGTGTCAGATTGTTCTTATAATTTAGTCATCCAACAATGGAAACGCCATTAAAGCCTTGAGTTTTGCCACCTGTTTTAAAAAAAATTGCATGAGAGTTTCTCCATGGAAGCTGGGATATCTTTCTTTAGATACCTTACAGAGTATGCCATCCTATCGGGCTTTGCTCCAGAAGGTTCTTAGGATGGCGTACCTATACTCCTCAAATGTACATGGTTTAGCATACTGGATGTGCCATCAATCCAAGGCTGTTCCTTGAAGGTGACTGCTAGCAAGTGTAACTTTATCCCCTTCTTGCCACTCCTGTATTTGGAACAAACCAGTTAAGCTTTCCAAATGTTTTAATGGATTCTTACCTGCTTTGGCCTTGAATGTTGCGATCATAAATTTTTCTTCCAGGAATCTCTTGGTCAGTCCCTCCGGCTTATTCTCCTTATGGTAACTCTTATATTTGCACTCCATTTGGTCCATCTTATACTCTAGACCCTTAGTTATATTTATACACATTTGTTTTACTTTCGACTTCAAACCATCACCGCTTTCAATTCTACGTTCTACTTCACTCTGAATGCCTTCATTTTTTAACAAACTTAATTCTTCCTGCATTGTCCTAGCTATGCTTCTCCATTCCCAGCTTGTTTCTTCTATTTTTATTATTTTCATTTCTAAGTTATTATATCTAACGCTAGCTTGCTCTAATTCAGCCCTCACTTCCTTTATGCTTTCTTCTACTATCGCCCTTTCCTGACTTTCTTCGTACAAATCTTTCACTACAGCTTTTATGGCTATATGATTTGTTTCTACTTCACCTATTATTTCACCCCTCATTTCCTTCATTTCTCTAATTTCCACTCTGAGTTCATTAATTTCTCCTTTAACCTGACTATTTTCTTCCTTCAATTCTGCTTTGAGTTCTGACTTTGCTCAAATTTCTGACACAATTCTTGTTGACTTTGTTTAATTTCTTGACGCATTTATTTTATCAATTCAGCTTTGAATTCAGCTTTAAGCTCCTGTTGGCTTTGTTTAAATTTCTGACACAATTCTTCTTTAAACTCTTGCATCATATTCATCATCATTTTCATCATCATTCACATCTCAGATACTTCTTCTTTCTCTTTTTCCACTAACTGGGGATTTTTAAAATATATTGGGCTTTCTTTCGGATCCATTTTCGAAAATTTCAATTTCAAAGTACTAGCGCTTATGTTAAACTAAATTTAAATACAACTTATTTATTTATTTTTCTTACTAAGATGGAAACTCATGCTAACTCCACCCTATTAGTCCTTTTCACTACCCATTCTAATGCCTTAGCTCCGCCCAAATATCAACTGTCTCTTATTTGATAGCATAAATGTCAAGATCTCTTTTCATTTCGAAAAAAAAAGTTTTCGGTCAATTATTTTTTTTTTAAATTAAAACACTTTTATATACATAATTTAACTTTTTATAAAAAATTTTTAAACATGAAACAAAGTATTTTGTTACTATTGTTTTTTAGGTTTAGCCCCACAGTTGGGTATAGCCATTTGAACCGTTTTCGAAAATGTGCATTCGAAACACCGGTCTCTTAGGCAGAGAAGAACATACTCGGAGAGTATGTATGCCCAAACAATAGCTATAAAGTATATAACTAACGTTATATTTCCAGGACATAGCTTCTTCTCGGCTGTTGAGTTGAACACCACATCCAAAGCACTTTTTTGTTTGTGTATAACCATGGGCGCCAGCTGCTTATTCTAAAAGAATACTAAAAGAATAGACAACGCACTTTGAACAGTGGCCACTAACTCAATGCCTAAATCCATGACTAGCTCAGTTGTTTGTAATCACTAATAGATTATACTTAATTAGTGGTTAAAAGACTTGATAAAAGAATTGTAAAAGGAGTTGATAAAAGAATTTGATAAAAGGAATTGATAAAAAGAATTGACCGACAAATAAAGTTTAATTTTAAAGATAATTTATTAACTAACATTTATTTACTAAATTTAAACATTTTATAATTCTAATAAAACACACGCATATTTTAAATTAAAATTTCTAAATGGTTTAAATATTCCTATAGATTTAATAACAGAACACTCTAATTTAACTAATAAATATTGATATAATGATCACGCACATATTAACTCATGTACACACATAATAATAATAATAAAGTATTACATAGCATTTGGAATTTAATCACACATATCAATAGTTCATTTATGTATGATATAAAGTTCATATAATTAGACTCTTGAAAGATTCGTACAAATTAATGCAATGCAATGGCTTTTACAGTATAAACGAAATAAGCAAATGTTTTTACCTAGGCTTTTGAATGTAGACGTAGAATTTTGTTCTCTTTGGTGGCTGCTTTCGGTGAGGATATTTCCATTATGAATGCTTACCAGCTGGCTGGGACTTTTCCTTGATGAGTTTCCTGATTTCCATGATTATTACTATTGGAGACAATTAAATACTGATGGAGATTTTCTAAGTTGTTACATTGACATTATTTCATGGGCAGATCTTGCTGTCTTCATCGGACTTTTTAGGCTGTGGAGAGGCGTGAATTCCCAAAATCTTCTCAAACACTGCATTTTGTTTCTTAACTGACTCAATTAATTTCTGAACAGCACTACTCAATTACTTTTTGAACTGACTACTGTCCGATAAAAAAAGGTCTATTTATACCTGCGCCTTGTTGTCTTTCTAATATCTCCGGCAAAGATCTGTTGTCAAATTCCAGTGATAATCATTTGATAAATGTGTTTTGGAAGATTGCTTAATTAGTAATAGCCATGCAATAAAATGTGTTGTTTTATTTTATTAATAGCCATTGCCGTGTTTTTAATGATAATCTTCTTTTATTTCGCATACATTTTATTTATTTACAAATCGCACATATATATGCACATATATTTTTAATACAATTTACTATTTAGTTTTAACATTATTTTTTCTTTAATTAAACTTGAATGAAAAGAGATTTGTATGTTTTAACTTTTTAAATTATATTTTTACGAATACTAATAAAACTCTTTACTTCCTTTTATAACCCTTAGTTTAATTTCTCTAACGAAACACCCCTCTCCCCTTCTGATTAATTAATTGTAGCTTTTTTATTTCAAAACTAACACTAGAAAACTATTTGATTCTTATCCTTTTCTAAAACAAACTGCAATAAACTCTTCAACATTTAATTTTATGTTTTTCTTTTATGAACGATTATTTTAATAATATAATTTTAGATAAAATTATATGTGCCTATATCAATATAGGTACAATATATATATATATATATATATATATTGTACCTATATATATATATATATATATATATATATATATATATATATATATATATATATATATATATATATAATTCAATGTCTGTACTTTTTCAAAGCAATATACAGTAATCAGGTATATTTAAAATTTTTAATCCACTTAGTAGTGACAATCTTTGTAGTCTTTGTCAACTAACACTTTGAAAGGCTAACCTTTCCACAATTCTGTGATCTTAACATTTGCTGCCTGCTTGTTAATTAAGTCATGTTTATATTTTTATATTAGCATAGCTTCTTTATTTTTCTTTTGTTGTTACTTTTTTCAATTTGCAATATTTTAACATTGTTGTAATTGAAGTTAAAATCATAAATACATGAATTATTATGTTGTGAAAAAGAGATACTGAAACATTATTATCTACTTTGCAATTTTGATTTGATTTCTGAACTTTTTTTAACAACAGCAAGTGCTCTTTATTTCTTTTTCCCAACATACATCTCCATTCACCTATATAACCACTACCACATCTAAATATCCACTTATAAATGATACAATTTTTATTTATAAATGAGGTTTTATCTTTAGAATTATTTATTAATTTGTTTAATGTAGGAGGGGTGTAAAATGCAATATCACATATACCTTTATAAATCTTCCTTTTAAAATTAACTTGATCATTCAAAATGTTTGGTATTGATATTCATATTTTATGTACTTATATTTTGTATGGCAGGTTTGAAGCCTTTCTTATTTAGAAATAATAGTCTTTGCAAATATTTATCAGATAAAGGAAAAATTATTGAAATATATTCAAATTAATTGTTAAATGAAGGTTACAATTATAATAATATATATAATGTTATTAAAGATTTTAATATGAGATATAAGAATGAAAATGTTAATAATAATATTGATCCTTCTGCTAATAAAAAAATATGGATATCAATACCATATATTTCGAATGATCAAATAAATTTTATAAGGAAGATTTATAAAGATATATGTGATATTGCATTTTATACACCTCCTACATTATACAAATTAATAAATAATTCTAAAGATAACACCTCATTTATAAATAAAAATGTATCATTTGTAAATGGATATGTATGTGAGGTAGTGGATACATAGGTGAATTGAGATGTATGTTGAAAAAAAGAACTAAAGAGCAATTGCTGTTGTTAAAAAGAATTCAGAAATCGAATTAAAATTGCAAAGTAGATAATAATGTTTCAGCATCTGCTTTTCACGACCATAATAATTTATGTATTTATGGTTTTAACTTCAATTTCAACAATGTTAAAATATTGCAAATTGAAATAAAATAACAACAAAAGAAAAATAAAAGAAACTTTGCTAATATACAAATACAAACATGACTTAATTAATAGGCAAGGGACAAACATTAAGATCATTGAATTGTGGGAAGGTTAGCCTCTCAAATTGTTAGTTGACAAAAATTACAAGGTTATTCAAAAGCGCTACTACGTGAAAATATATGTTTATTGTATTTATAAATATTCAATTATATAATTACATATATATATATTTAAATATTTATATGAATAACGTTAAGCAAGTGTCTAGATAAGAAAATTAAAAACAAAAAGGGATTAATATAGTCATTGCTCATTTATTTATAAATCTCTATTCATGTTACCAATTTCATCACCATGACTTTGATGACCTGAATAAAGAGCTATATAATTCCGCTCAAAGTTATTAAATGTTTTTATGTCAAGATTTCCATGGTCAGGATGGGCACATCCATTGTCATTTACAAGAACACAGTCCTTGGTAAGAAATTGCAACATTCCTTACAAAAAAATATTTTAAAAACTATATATAACTTTTAGCCATGTAAAAATTATAACATATTTGAACAAAATGTAAATATACATGTTATAAATTTTAAAATAAATCACCTTAATTTTATCTATTTATTTATCAACAATAACTATCATTTTATTTTACAACCAAAATAATAACTTTGTATTAAATCTTTTAAAACAGTACTCCTTTAAATTTTGAAATAGATAAAATAAACATACAAAAGCGCGCAAAATTAAAGTTCAATTTACTGCTATGAAACGTTTATATATTATATGTAACGTAATATATTTATTGCTTTAAACTAGGGGTGGGCAATTTTTTTCATCAGGGGTCAGAATAATATTTTCTATTTGTAATTGCGAAAAGGAATAAATTGAACGATTTAGAAAAAACAATCAGAACCTAAAAAATGTTATATTACTTTAATTACCAAATTATCAATGTATTTTTTAAAAATAAATAAATAAAATATTTAATGATTTAAATAGGAATTGATTGTAGATAGTTTATATTTTACGAAATGTTTTGTTGAAAAAATATCTTTTTAGATTATGTATATTCTTTAAAAATGGAAATAGTTTAGTTACAAATCAAACAAACAGCTTTATCGTCTATATTTGCAAATAAATATCTGAAGTGCATTCGGCATCAATTTTTCTTTTTTTTTTTAATGAGTTCATTTTGTAGGCTATAAATTATATTAAACTAAATATTGTAATAATTAGAAAAGGCGTAAACTTATTTATAAAATAATATGCAACAATTTTTTTTTTCAATAATAAGTTAAACCCAAAGGAAGTATATTTTATTGGTGCTACAATAATAATTATGAAATAATACTCTGATATTGTGTATTATTTAAGTTCAAAATTAACGTTATTTGCGATGTGATTCCTTTTATATTTTGTCATATAAAATTGGTATTTTAAAAAATATGATTAAATTCGGCAAGTTATGATAAATTTTTATAATTATAATTTTATATTTCTTTATGGCATTAGGATAAAGTTAATGTTACATGAACATGTGAGTGATAGACTTAGAGACTGCGGTTTACAGCGAGTATAGTCATATATGGATTTTCTATATTTAGGACTTTACGGTGGGCCGGATTCAACATCATGACAGGCCAGATGCGGTCGTGGACCTGCATGTCCCACCCCTGTTTTAAACTATTGTTTCCATATTTAAAATATTGTTTTACATTGCACTGTCTTTTTTTAAATTTAAATTACTGTGTGTGTGTGTGTTTATTTTAAAAATCAATGTCATATTACTTCACCATTCTTTACAAAATTTCAAAATTATTACATGTGAGGTGATTCTTGCATTACAAAATATAAAATTTAAATAAAAGTTAAATAAAAAATTAACTTATATTTTTATTGCATTTTTTTTTTTAAAAAAGCATATGTTTCAATATATATATATGAATAGAATTTCCAGATTATAAAGAAATATAGTCCAGGGAAAATTACTAATCTATTCTTCAAATCGGTTGACAGTGCATATAGTATAATGAATATAACAAAAAAATATTCTATTTGATAATAGCTACAGATAATGGTCAAAGTAAAGCTTACTACAAATACAGACCTTCATGCAAATCTAATTATATTTCTTGAGCATTTAAAATTTTAAAACATAATTTTATTGTTTTATAATGTCCAAATATAAATGTTTTGAATTTAAAAATAAAACTGAAATAAGAAACAATTTGTTCATTTTTTTTCCTATCAGCAAAAAAAAAAAAACAACAACTATCAAATAAAAATATATATTATTCTCATAACATATTCATTTCAATTTATTTCACGATTTTCAATCTTGGAAAGGACAAATATTATCTTTTAGAAAGTGTTTCATTTAAAATTTATATTTATGATAAATATTGTAAAACTTATCCAAATATGGTAAAGAATAAAAGTGTAATTGTAAAAATAAACGGTGCAAATACAATCAAAAAACTTTATTAGTGTTCTGAAGTATGAATGAGAAGAGATTTTTAAGGTAAAAAATTAAGAACATGCAAAAAAAAAACTATTAAGGCATATTAGAATAAATTGAATATTTTAAAATTCCACTTGGAAAAAAAAGTATTTCAATTTTTAAAATCGTCTACTTTTTAAATAATAAAACTGCCACTGTTATATATTGGGGTCATCCACGTTAGCAAGCATGTACACTATTATAAAAAATTATGAAAAGTTATTCATATTAAGAACTTTATGCATGTATGTATAAGCAGAGATGAAATCTATGAAAGCATTTTACGGAGATAAATAAACATATTTATTAAAATAAATTTTAATAAAAAATTTAAATCCATGTAAGATGACTTAAATTTAAAAAAAAAAAAAAAATAAATATACTTTTTGGTGTGGATTGAAGAAAATTTGATTTTATATATTTACTGATAAAAAAAAATCTAGTGTTGTTAGCCGAGAGGTCATCGCAGCCGCTTGCAAGCAAGTAGTTGGTTGCAGACGGTTGTGGGTTCGCATCCCTACCGATGCTATGACATATGGGGTAAAAAATCTACAAACTGAGATTAAAAGATAAAAAGTGTTGAATTTATTACTGTCTTTTAATTGCTAATCCATTGTATACTTGTAATTAAAAAAATGTAAAGAATTTTGATAAGAGATAAAATATAATGGCACACATTATTGACAATATTATTCAATCATTCATTGTTTTAATTGGATCTTGACTGGAGTGTTTGAGAATATAACTTTTTGGCTTTTTTAAACTTTTAACTGTCGAATAAAATATTTCAAGGTTACTATATTTTGTGAAGCAAAAATTGTTCTTGTGAGAAATTTGAAACCCAAGGATCATAAAATAAGATTAACATCAACTCTCCTTCCATGCAAACCTTCACCTTAAATAATACTATTACATTATTATTGCTAATCTGCTTTCCTTTAAACTTTACTATCTCAATATCGGCTTTATTTGTCTAATTTATTTATTCCCCTACTTTATTTTCCATTTTTATCGAGCTCATTCATATGTGAGTGCTGATTTCCAACTCAGTGATATTTTTATTAGTTTTTTTTTTTTAATTTTAAGTACATATGCATATACAAATAAAGTTCATGTAACAAACTATCAAAACCTTTCCCAGAGATATGATGAATATCTGGCAGCAAAAGAATGCATAGTGACTTACAATCCTGGGATAGATACAGAATCCAGTCACTAGATTATAAGTACACAAAGTAGCATGGACCAATCCAAAATAGAAATAACAATGCAAAACTCTTTAAAATGCCCTGATTGTTATATTTTTTCATGTTGGTAAATACAGATATGCCTTGCTCTTTCCTTGGAGACTTAGAGACTGGAGATTATGGTAGTATTATGTTAAATAAATCATGATAGACAATATGAAATATGAAATTATGAAAGTGAATAGTGCAATGCCTGAAATAGAACACTCCTTGTAGTTGGATGGAAAATAAAACCCTCATTCCATTATCAAAACTAAACATGCAGTTTAACAAATTTTAACAGTCAAAAATTCAACCCTTGTCAAACATTGGTGGCTGAATGGTCAACATAGCTGCCTTCCAAGCAGTTGTCCCAGGTTCACTTTCGGCTGACGCTTTGAGACATATATAAAAAAATTCAATCCTATCTCCAAAATAAATGTCTTGATTTTATTTGACTTTAAATATGAACTCTTAAGTGTATATTATTCATATTTTATAATTTATATTCAAATTGTAACTTCATCTTCACCTGTACTTTTGACACCTTTCACAATAATACATTTCCAAATGAAATCTATATCAAAATACAGTGTTTTGTTTTGCAGATGTATTTCTGATGTTCAAGATATGTGGCCACTTAACATCAGAACTTGATCATCAGTGGCTGACAACTGGGTTTCCATTTGTAACAGTACAACCAAATGAGGTGATAGGGTATTGATATGGTGCCACAATTGGATAACTATTTTAATGATACATTCCATATTAGGTCTAAATAATGAGGAGATAGAAACCATCATCATACCCATGTTTAATAATCAAATTTTTATGTAACAGATAGGAGCATGAGAGATCAGAAAAAAAAAAGACTAATTACATTTAACCCAGCATTAAATAAAATCATTCATTATTATGAACAATCAACAACAAAAATCAATACACAACCTTGTGACTAGATTAGGAAGGGATCCATTGTACACAAATTAATTATCTATCCACTACCAGACAAAAGACAGCAATGTAACAATTATTTGACTGCATGTATTTGTCTACTAATCTATATAAAAAATCAAATAATGCTGACATATTAAAACATGTTGATCATCATCAATGTTTTGGCCATATAGTATTTCAATAATGGTCTGTGCAACTATAAACTCAAATTTTAATCATAAAATATATAGCATGAATGTTAAATGTGATAACTTTGTGAAATCCAGAATTCTCATTTAAATGTCCAAAACAACAGCATAACCCCAACATCCATATAACTAACTGTTATGTCCTAACCTAGATCAGTAAGCAAGAACTCTATAAACTGTTATGATAAGCAAGAGATAAATAAACAAATAAAACAGCTTACCATAAATCAGCTTAAATAATTTGTATGTTTATTGTACTATAATTTAATAGTTTGACTCATCCCTAGAACCCTAATCTGTATTGAAATCAAGTCATACCTCATTATCATTTTACATAACATATAGCTGGATGAATAAAAATGTTAAAATATTTTAAACATTATCTTAATAACTGATAAACAATAAAACAGAAAGAACTGCCCATATAAAAATGCCACTCAGTGCAAATCAGAGTAATCAATGGATGCAAGAAGGTTTCTGAATAAAATCTCTATTTAATGCTTACTCATCCAATACCCCCAGACTAGTTTCTAGCTTGTGGATTTCATCAGTGGGGAGCCTTGGCTCTGACACCACTGCACCTAGATCCTAGTATCTAATACAACTCTCCAGCATCCACCTTTTATCTCTACATAACTACAAAACTATGAATCTAAAATTAAAAAAACATTTTTAATCCAAGCTCATTAGCTTATATCTTCATGTATGTCTGAACTGAGTTCAGTTGCCATATATTTTAATGTATGGTTCTTTGATAACCATAGACACCAATATCCTATTATTCTATTAGGCAAGATTGACTGCTGAAGGGTTGCATTAAATTCTAAGATATAGGTGCAGTGCTCTCACTGATGAAGCCACAAGCTAGAAACTAGTCTTGTGATACTGATCTGAGTAGGCAATAGATAGGGATTTAATACACAAACATTTGTGCATTCATTGATTACTCTGGCTTGCATTGAGTGGCACTAAGATATGGAGAATTTTGCCTGTTTTAACAGCTTGATCAAGCATAAGAAATGGTGATCATGTGATGTTTAGTGCATTGATACCAATCCTACCTAATAGGATAGTGGTGGCTATGATTAATAAAGAATCAGATACTAACATATATAGATACTGAACTAAATTCAGACCTACATGACTATATAAGTTAATGAGCTTGGATTGAAAATATGTTTTTAATTTTCAACTCTTACTTTTGTAGTTTAGACATAAAAGGTGTTTTCTGGAGGGTTGTATTGGATGTTAACATCTTGGTGCAGTATTTTCAGATCCAAGGCTTCTCACTGATGAATGCCACAATCTACAAATTAGTCTGGGGATATTGGATCTGTAACCATTAAATATGGATTTTATGCCTCCACCTTCTTATATCCATTGATTACAATGACTTGCAATGAGTGGCCCTACTGTATGGAGAGGTTTGGCTGTTTTAACAGCTTGAGCAACCATAAGAAATGGTGTTCATGAGATGTTTAGTGATTAACAATGAACAACAATTAGAAAATGGCATGATAATATGAAAATTTAAAACTTACTCATTTTATCAAAAATATATAATTTCATAAAAATTATAAGTAATCAGTTCATTTTTATTCATTGAATTAATTAACTTTTGCATTCACTGATTTATGCTTTTAAATAATGAAAGTTGGAAAAAACAAAAGTTGGAAAAACAGTTTTTTTTCAAAATGACAGTTAACAATCTTTAAATTACCTTAAGTAATCCTTTATACACATTTCAAAAGAATATTTTTAAAATTAATAAAATCAAATTTTTCTTAAAAAAATATTTTATAGTTTTTAATAAAAAAATTGAATGGATTATAAAACTATGTTTCATTAGAAAATATTAAATTAATAAAATTATTCAAAATTGTCAATTCTTATTATTATAAAATTATTACTTTTATAATAATAATATAATCTTTTAAACTATAACAGAAACTGCAATGTGCATATGAGAAGACCTTTACACATGTTTTTAAATTTGCAGCTTTTCTTTACAGTTACAATTTTTCAGTTTCCATGTTGGTTTTCTTCTTGAAATATTGCATGTCATATACATAATTAATTTATTCTTTTCTTAGTATGTGGTATCTTCAGGTTAACAAACTGCAAAAATATATCCATTTTATTTTCAATAAAATGTTCAGGTGAAACTAACACATAGAGAAATTCATGCTTTTGGTTGAAGACAAGATGGCAGATTACTTAAGAGATGACCTTTTCTTCTTTACATTTTTCTAAAAAATCTATGCTACAGGGAGGAAGATGATATCTAGTTCTTAGTCAACATTGCACATTGCTTCCATTTTAGAAAACATTTTATAACTAAAATCTTAATATGATTATTGCTTACTTAAAATTTCTGTTTTATGCAATAGCTTGGTTATGTCTTCTGCTTTTTTTTTTTGTTTTTTTGCAGCTAAGTCAAGAACTTCTTTATTCCTACTGTCTTTTTCATCAACTGGATCAAGAATGATTCCTTTTCTTAAGACCCTTAAGTTACCTGACTTATTCACACCCCTCTTAATTTTGAAATAACTGCCTGAAATCAATCACAATATGTTACAAACATGACCCAATTAGTAATAAACAATTAGGTTTTTACAAATACAATAATAGTTATTTTTCTCCTTCACCAATGACATTGAAAATCAAGTCAAAAATTCAAATTAGAATTATAAATTTTTTGACATTTCTTTCTAATTAAATTTTTTTGTAAAAATTACAACAAAATAATTAGTTACTTACATTGGATTTAAAACATTGACTAATATAAGTTTGGTTAATTATCAGTAATTTGTGAATAAGTGTTCATATCACTTGATTGTGTTTGTTGACTGAAAGTTTGGAAAAGCTTCCAGGTTTTCTGATACATAAATATGTTTGCAATAGACTTGTCTCTTTGTTTGACACAGTTTGTCTTTATCTGGATGTGGTAAGGTAAATTGAGTTTTACATCTAATCAGCCAGATGGAGTAGGTTAGAAATACAGACATTATGATGATAGGGATGATTCTTTTGCAAATATATCCTTTGAGATTTAGGACTTATTATGTTTTTAAATTTTATCATTTACATAAAATCATATTCTAAGCACTCATAGTCATATAAATAACTAGATATAAATAGAAATCAGTAATACATACTTTATATTTATATAAATATGTCTACATCCATTTTGCATTAAAGAAAATGGACTAGAAGTAGTAATTATTTATCATAAGTATATACATGGACTTGTTTTTAGGTAGAATATTGTTTTACTAATATGGTGTATTCAGTACATCGAAATTAATTTCAAATTTTTAATTTAGATCAACTATTTTCATTTTTTTTAAACATGGTTACATTATAACAAAACATTGGTTTCAAAACAAAGATTCATACCACTACAACTGTCACAAATATATTTTCTGTTATAATATTACATTTCCACAGTGGAAATATAGGGGATAGTGTGGATAGTTGAAAAGTGCTTGAAAGTCTGAGTTCAATCCCCTATATTTACTATTAAGCTCTGGGTATATGAAGAGTGCCTGTATTTCAAATATTTCCACAACTTATAGATCAGAAAAGGATAACACCATATCAGAAAAAAATCATTTTATTTTAAGTTATTACTTTTCAGAAAATTTACTTTGTATTGTGTTATAATATTATTCAACATATCCAATGTATTGCTTAGTTAAAATGTATTGAAAAAAAATTTCCCACTACTATTTATGAAATAAAGTATTAAATGAGATTTTATTATTTTCTATATTCCATACACGTAAATTTTGAATACTACAAACAAATAAATCTTGGATATTGTACTAACCCAAATATTTTTTATGCTTGTTTGGTATAGCAAAGTCCAGACTAAGAAAAATGTAACATTATCTTTAAAATAAATGTTGAAATCATTTAGGATATGAAACCTATTATTTCTGTTAACTGAATGTTAACCATTTAGATTAGACACTCTAGCACATCTCTGAGGAATGCCAAAGCACAAAGCCATGGTCAGAGGTTTTTTTTGGGGGGAGGGGGGCTGACAGATATATTTTAAATGCTTTCTCTAGCTAAGCATTTATCACAAACCTTGTTGAGAAATTGGCAATCCTCGTTGTTTAGAACTTACAAACTTATGAGAATAGGATCATGTGATCTATGACACTTATTTTGACTATTTATAAAGTAATATCTATGCATATTGTTTACTAGCTATTTCCACCAATTTTCTATATATAATTGTTATTATTAATGTGAATATTATATTCACATCAAGATCAGTAGTTATTTAAAATCATGTCTTTTTTTTTATTTCAGGTAACACAATAATATAATTTATAAACCAAAATCACTTATAAAGATGATTCAGTATTTATTTATAGATTCTGTGGATTGCTTTAAAAATAATGATTAAATCATCCTGGAAAATCTTTGATTGTCCTTACTCTATTTTCAAAAGCTTTATTAATAAATAGTTTGTAGATGGTAATAATTTTTTTAAGTATTAGCATCTACTGATTATTAAAGCCTACACTAGATGCTTATAGAATATTGTAGAATCAACATAATAGCTAATAAAAAATATTATTTATAATCTAATGCCATGTGATGTGTTTTTTATTGTTGTTGTTTAAAATATTTATAAATATATTTTAATAGTGTTGATGAATCATATTACTCTAAAAATAGGGCATTTTGATAGTATGAAGAAGAAATGAGAATGCTATACCTTAAGTACATTTGTTGTAAATAGTATTTTATAATTCATTAATGTTTTAGTAGCTATTATATGGTAATCATAACTTATATTGTTAATGTAATGAAAACATCAAGCTTGTTTTAAATGTAGTTAAAATAAATAAACATATGGTTAAATTTTGGTATCATTATTGAAGCAGTCAATCTTAGCTTAAGATTGTGCTTCATGTTTCTACCTACTAACCCGTGTTCAAGCCCCTATTTCCCATCTCGCTCCTTTTTGTCGTGTATATATTTTTATGTATATGTTTGAGATGCGCGCCTAAATTATAAAATTTGATGTTTCAATAACATGTTTTAAAATTATTATTAATTCTTTTTATTAATTATTAGTTTTTTTATCAAAGTATTATAGATGTGGCTCAAATATATACATAGGAGCAAAACTTACTAACAAAATATTGATGTTTTAAATATTTCTTATATGTCATTTTTAACTTTTTCTTTTTAAATTGCTTGTTTTTCTATTAAACTATATATATTTTTACAAAATCCAGTATGGAAGATGCAAGTTTTGTTAATTGCCTAAAAATAATTAGGAATTGGAAGCACTATTGTTTTAATCTGGGGAAGGTATTTTTTTAATTAAAGTTTTATTTAAAATAAATGGGATTAAGTAGATTAAAGATTTACTTGTGTTAAAAACATGTTGTCAAATCTATTTCTAATCTGGAAATAGATTTGAATTTATATTTTGGACGTTATCTTACAATTGCATCTTCAAAAACAACTGATAAAAGAAAAAGTATAAAATGACTGAATTTTGAATCACAGAAGAGATGAGCTACTTTTAGAGAGAGGTATTATAAACATATTTCGTTTTGCTTGAAACTTAAAATGATGTAGCAGTAAATCCACGACTCTTCAGCGGCCTCTGCCGCTACCGTATTATCCTGCTACCCTGAAATGAAGAAAGGTCTAAAAGAACTTTAGAATGCTAATAAAAGTTTGCTGTCACCAAGAAGAATTCATTTTGGATCCTCAATTCGCCGTGCACGTGCCATACTTAAAAATGGATTCTTAAAATTGCAAGGTAAATTTCCAAGCCGCCACCTAATAGTCAATTTACTCTAAATAATCTATCAAGTTTTCTCATGTATTCTTTAACTTTGCCTTTTTTGTTTGTTTTATATATGTAAATTGCTCTTCAATAATTTCTATAAATTTAATCCTATCTCATATGCTTTAACTTCTTTTTAATTTTGGTGCGGTCATTTATTTATATATATTTATTATTTGATTTATATATCTGCTTGCTTATTAATATGTCAATCTAAAACAATCTGATGAATTGAATTTTCTAAAAATCCTTTCTTCTATTTAAGTAAGCCTTCATGAATCAAGTTTATTAACGTCCTCTTAAAATATAACGTATTGTTAATTAATACACTCACCAGACTGTTTTACGTGCCAGCATTTTATTTATGTTCTAATATAAAATATATATATTTGTTTAACTCTGTATTTTCTACCCAGTGAAAATCCAGAACTCAAGCTAATTAACGCTCTGAAACATTTATTTTATAATTATTTATTAAATTCTGAAAGAGTGACCCATTAATTATTTTCTATAACTGCTAATCTTACTTCATTTTTCATACTCTTCAAATTTCAAATCTTGTATTTAAATATTTCAATTATTATAAAATCAACGAAGATGGGATGGTTTTATTTTAAATAGCAGAAAAAGGGATGGGGGAAAATCTTGTTTCTTTTAATAAATCAAATCTTCACGTATATTTTATTAATTTGAAATCTAAATCTTAATGTTTCTTTTGCTATATAAAATCTTCAAGTATATTTTAAGTAAATGAAATGTAAATTTCTCTCTATATATTATAATTGCATGGTGTATTATATTTAAAGCAGTAAAATTTATTCAATGTTGTTAGTGGCATTCATTCGTACTGCGTTTCTGTCATTTGACCTATCTTCGTTCTATATATATGTGCTTCTTAATCTGGGGGTTACGACAGGTTCGAACCCATGGATTTCTTCTCAAGTCTTCATATAGGAATGCTTCTGGCGGTGATCCCCTAAGTCTGGCACACGCTATGCCCATCCATTTCTTCGTATATAAAGGCCTCTGGCGGTGACCCATAAGTTTGGCACACGCTATGCCCATCCACTTCGTTTTCATCCAGAAGCACGATTTTTCCTATTATTTTTAGGCTATTATGTCAGCACCGCAAACTTCTTCGTATTTATTATTCCTTTTGCTTCATCACCCAGTTTTAATGCTCTATCAGTTTTAATGCTCTAATATTAAAATTAAGCTTTGCTTAAAAGATATATATAAATGCCAATTACTTCTATTTTATTAATTAAGTTTATTTCAAACATATACAATCCCACCTTCGTAATTTATATATTTATATTTGAGAGTATCTTTGTGCCTTGGGGAAGGTAAAGCGTTCGTCTTTCTATTGTTAAAATAATTTCATTAAATGTTTTGTCATAGTTCTAAATATAATTTTTCAACTGTCTTTTGTTTATTTTCACGACCTCAGTGGCGTGAAAATAGTTTATATCATATATACAATGAATTTCGGAACGCTCCTAGTAATATATATGTTAGTCACCATGTTTCAGAACCGTAAATCAAAGTGTTAATAGCAATTTTGTGTAACTTCTTTCTAATACTGATTGGCATTTTAATATTGGACCCACCAAAGATGTGTGTTTATTTGGGTAGTTGTAATATATTATTTAGCTAAGAAAGAGCATATGAGAAATAATAGCGTGAATGGCACTATATAATTATCTACCACTTGCTCATTCACGCACATACTAATATAATTAATTTATAAATGTACTTAATTTATCAATGTATATAAATAATTTTTCATTATATTAAACTATATTTTATTGTCTAACTTATTTGAGTAGTTCGAATTCATTTTCCTCCACTTCCACATATTACAGCCATGCTTATATATATATTTTAATGTAGTCATAGTTAATAGATGTCTCATTGTTTTGCTCAGCTCTGCTAGTCGGCCGGATTAAGATTAATTCTCATGGGCCATCACTATTATGTTATCCATTAGGTGTTTGATCTAGGGCTTAGACAGTGGGTTCGAATTCAGGCTGGTCCCTGACCTAAATCTTGGGCTTGACTGGGTTTGAAGTACATTTTGTGAGTTCCAGCTCATGTTAGATGGATAAACATGTTTTGACCGATACATTATATTTCAGTGACTGACCATCTACTACAATTGCCTAATATTATTTGCTTTGCATATCAGGCATGGAGATAAAAATATTGCTACAGATATCAAAGAGCAAAGTAGAATCCATCTATAAGTGATTGATGTGTGAGATTTTGGTTTTAGATATCATGTGTTTACTTGTATGCTGTTAGATGTTTGTTTAAACATATTTTAACTATTCGATGAATAAGAGAGGTAGAAATTATTATTGTATGGACCCACCTTATTTCATGTTTTTTAAAACCTGATTGTTGCAAACTTGGATGAACATATAAGATAAAATAATCATTTTTATAAATAATATAAATCTCCCTCTTCAACTGCATTTATATTTTCTTTGCTATTTGCTATATCGTCATCTTTAACTTTTACATTTAGCCATCATATCACATCATTACTTACTCATTGTTAGTCCATTCTCTCCTATGTACATGCTTTTATCAGTTTTATTTCTAGATATAACACAACTCGAATAATATTTTGTAAAAAAAATTAAATAGAAAATACAATCATAATTGAAACTGTCATTTTATTTTAGAAAAAAATATTAAACATTGGCAAATAATACTTTTAAAAATGTATATAAAACCGAAAGTAATAATAATTATAACACTTTTAATAATAATGGTAGTAATATAAATAATGATAATAACAGAAACAATATAAAGATGCTTATATAATTATATACCGACAATACATTGTTTAGAAATTTAAACAATGTATTTACAAGAGACAAATTTAATAATCTATAAACTTGACTAAACATCAGAAATTTAAAATATAAAATTAAAGTTAAGCACAAAAAATTAACAGCATGTAAAAAATATAATTTTGCACATTAATAAATTAAAGCCAAATCAAAATGATCATGGAATTGAAGATTATATTGTTCTAAATGATTAAACTTATATTATTCATTTATAATTATATAAACTTTAAATTTAGTTTCATAATATGCTACATGGGGGAGCTACTTATAAAATATTTTTTTAGCCACATTTGAATTTCCAAAGGTTTATAGTTAAATTTGATAAATTCGGAAACTTAGTCTATATTGTGGTTTAAATCAATTAAATAATAGATAATTTTGAATTCTATTATTAAATTTTGATTTCCATTTGCATATTTTTTGTTTTAAAATATTTACTTTTTAAGATGTACCTATAGAAATCATTTTAGTTAAAAAGTTATATTTTTTCAAATTAATATAGGTATATATATGTATGTATTAATGCATTTATATATGTGTGTATACGTCTTGGTATATTTATTTTATATAAATGTTTACTTTAAATACATATAGTGATTAATTTACTATTTTAATATATAAATAGTAAAAATAATGTTTTTGGAATTACTTATACTTTTAATGTTTATTTGTTTTATTATCATTTTTGGTTTTGTAATTTATTTTAGAAGTTAATTCTGAAGATTATTAATGAGGCTTGGTGAAAATGTTAATAAATATTGCCTTGTGAATAAAGCTTTTTCATTAATTAAAATAAAGAGAGAAGTAATGTTTGACATTATATTTACTGAGGCTATAGAAGTATATGTAAAATGCAAATTACTAAGAAACAATACATTAATGTGTTAATTAATCAAAGTAAATTCACTAGATTGATTTTATAACGATAGAATGCCAAACTCAGCTGTCAATATTTTGGACAATTATGATAATATAAACTTAAATGAATCTTTTCTTGTTTTTTTTATCTTTAAAGCAGCTATATTTGATGAACAAATCAACCAACAACTGCTGTATTCATTTTTATATAATAACCACTTAAAAATCATGAATTTTCTACAGAATATTCAATATAACATTTCCAGTTTTACAAAAAAAGTTTGGTTGTATATTAATAATTGTAATCAGTCATTCATTAGAACAGAGATTATCCAATAATGAATATTTCTGTAGTGTAATTTTCACTACAACACTTTCATGCAAAGTACTGACTCATTTCTATTGACTTTTAACACCTTGTGGTGGGATGTAATCATAAACACATGAGCAAAGACATGTGAAAAGGATATATGATTGCCAAGATATATATTTGGTGCTGAACAAGCACTCATCGGCTGGCCAAGAACACAGTCTCTTGCATATTTATTTATCATTGTTCAGTATATATAGTGTAACAATCTGGTAAGCAACACATACATTTTTGATCATTTGTAACTATCTGTTGACTAAAAATATTTTTATATTTATCATTTGTTATATATTTTTATTTATTAAAATTTTATTATCTACATATATTACTGGTTTTATTATTATTTCTTTTCATACTTATTGAAAAGGGGTAGAATATCATCGATAGATTAACCATAAATGATACCTATGGCCATATCAAGACTACACAAAAGTCCAGCCTCAACCATCTTTCCTTACCATGCTGGACAACACCAATCATCCAAGGCACTCTATTTGTCCTGAGAACAAGTCTCAAGCACCATCCGGAAATATATATTACATATAGCCAACATGCCTAGATGACAGGCACATGAACCCAGCATTTGAAATATACCCATGCTAACTCACATATCTTGATCAGAAGACCCAGCACAATATTAACTAATACATGATAATATTTCTAATCTTAAACTTCTGATGATGCAGTTAAAATTGAGTATAGACTAAGTAACATTTAAATAAACACTTTTTATTCATACACACACATAATCAATAAATATAATAATACTATTAAACACAGAAATTAAATAGGTATACAATAATTCTTAATATCATTAAACTGTCCTTTATTATAGTTCATTTTCTTTAAGAATATTTAGACATTTATTTACAATTAAAAAGTTATATTTATCAAGGTTTTTTATTATTGTGAGATGACATCATCTTTCTGTAGTAGAAACATTTTCACTTGGTTTTCACTTTTTGCATGGCTAGCTTTTTGGTCTCTGGCAATGGTTTCAGGGGATTTACTCCAATCTTTAGATGGATAATGGGAGAGTATGTGGCAACATCTATACTATAGTTGAGGGATTTATCCCAAGTGAGAGAAGTTGGTAGAGCCAAGGACCTAGGCTATGAAACCCAGATGAACACCCCTAACACTTTTCAGCAATACATATTGCTACTTCATGAATTCTACATTTATATTTTCCATGACAAATAATATCTGGCTCTCTGCAGATCTTTGTGATTATGCTCTCAATAATTATGAATGACTTGATGAACTCCAACTGATAAACTGAACTGCTTTAGAGACAGCTGCTGAGAAACAATCTGGAAATCAATGTACAAGTCACCACTTTTATATTTAACTCTCCCATTGTTTAATTTTTTATCATAAATTTAATTTGGTTTTTAATTACATTTTATTTACCTAATCTTTTTTTTTTGATTTACTTGCTATCTTTTCAGCCAGGAATCTTTCACATTTAAGTGCAGTTAGTTTACAGCTTTTCTTTTACTTGTTAATTCTATTGACAATTTTATTTTAATTTTTTTTACATTCACTTAATTTTTTAACATTTGTTTTTTTTTTAATTATATAAAAAGAAGAGAGTAGGTTTTAAATATTTATCTCATGATTCTCTTCCCACACCTGACTCTTAATAAAAACAATTTATTCTCAGAAAAAATGATGCAATCTTTCCTTTTTATTTATTTGAATTCTTAAAAATCTACTTTTAAAACATTTTTTCTTTTTCTTTTCTTAATAATCTATTTTTTTTAATTATTAACATATGTAATGTAGATAATATATGATGAGTGATTATGCAATATATATTATAGGAGTTTGTGAAGTTAGAAAAAAAAGGTGAAGAGACAATTGATTTAAAAAGTGGGCATGTACTCTAACATAAAGGCACAAATATTGAAAATATAAGTGGAGTAGGATTCATTATAAATAAAAAGTGGAAGACCAACATTGTGGAGATTGATGGTGTATCAGACAGAGTGGCAAGATTAGTTATACAACTTAATAGCAGATACGAAATGCAGATGATTCAGGTTTATGCCCAAGCAAGTTCTCATAGTGATGAAGTAGTAGAAGATTTTTATATGGATGTACAAAAGGCTTTTGATCAGACTAAACAACATTTTAAAATTGTTATGGAAGACTTTAATGTTAGAATTGGTAAACAAATGAAAGATGAAAGTGTCACAGCTAATTTTGGTTATGGTAATAGAAATGAGAGAGGTCATAAACTTATGGAGTTTGCAGAAAAAGAAAAAACTTTATGTTATGAATTCTTTATTTGAGAAGAATGTTAAAAGGAAATGGACATGGAAGCATCCAAATGAAGGTACAGCAGAATTGGATTATATTTTGACTAACAGAAAATACATATTTCAAGATTGTAATGTTCTTAATAAATTGAACACAGGAAGTGATCATCGATTATAAGATACATGTTAATGCAAAACTAGAAATACAAAAATTATTAAGAAAAACAATATTTACAGGTGATATTCTTAATCTTCAGAAACATTCTAATGAATTTAAATTACAACTTGCAAATTGGTTTCAAGAATTAGTAGATTTTGAACATGATTCAGATTTGAATGAAAGTAATATGAAAATAACTGATACACTTTTAAAAACTGCAACAAAAATAGCTGGTAGAACAAAACAGAAATCAACCAATAAAATTTATGTTGAGTCTCAGAATTTATGAAGAAAAGAATGAATATAAAGATATACAGAAATGATGCATTAAAAAGGATTGAATATCTCAAATTTTGTACAATGGTGCACAAAAGAGTTAAAATGATATAAGAAAATATAACTGTGAATGAGTAAAGAAAACTGTAGAAGAGAATAAAAGTCTCAAGAGTGTAAAACAACATTTTAGTATTGGTAGGAAATTTATATCTGCAATGAGAAAAAAATATGGAATTATTACTAAAAAAAGAGATGACATCATGAAATGGGTAGAAGACATCTATCAAGAATTATATAGTAATAAGGAACAAGTACCCCCTATATCTACTATATCTTCCAAATTGCCCAGAAATTTAAATGAGGAAGTGAGACATGCAATTAAATTTATGAAGAAAGGAATGGCTCCAGGTAATGATGAAATTATAATTGATATATTAAAAGAAACAAGTGAAGAAATAGAAAAAAATTAGCAAAGTTATATACTAAATGACTAAATGCTAAAGATATAACAGATGATTGGAAGAATGCAGTATTAATATTTTAAAATGTGATAAAGAAGATATTAGAAATTACAGACATATCAGCCTTTTATCAGTTTTGTACAAAATTTTTACAAAGATAATTACAACTCATCTACAGAGAATATTCGATTTCCACTAACCAAGAGAACAAGCAGGATTTAAAAGTGGTTTTAGTACAGTAGATCCTATCCAGGTATTGAAAGAAATTATAAAAAGGACAAATGAACATGGGTTGTCATTATGCTTTGGATTTGTAGATTATGAAAAGGCATTTGATTCTATAAACATTTCTTCAGTGATTAAAGCATTGGATCATTAAGGTATAGATTCAGGATATTGTCATATTTTGAAAATTATTTTTAAAAATGCAACAGCAACAAGGAGATTACATAATGATATTAGGAAATTCAACATTGAGAAGGGTGTAAGCGTGACTCCATATCTTCAAAAATGTTTACAGCAGTGCTGCTGTAAAGTATTTTGTGAATTAAAATGGGAATCTAAAAGAGTGAAAGTAAATGGAGATTATTGAAGTCATTTAGATTTTGCAGATGATGTAGTTGTTTTTGCAAATAATGCTTCAGAGCTGCGGGAAATGCAAGAGTTATCAGATGAAAGTAGGACTAAAGATAAATGTTAAAAAGATTAAAGTAATGTTTAATCAATTTGATCAAAACATGAAAATAAAGATTGATTATGATGAATTAGAAGAAGTTAACAGTTACAAATACCTTGGTCAGATTATTAATACAGATGGAAACATAATGGATGAAATTAATCATAGAATTAACCTTGACTGGAGTGCTTTTGGTAGAAATAACTTGATAACAAAAGGAAACATGCCTATGTGTTTGAAAAGGGAAGATTTTAAGTAAATGTGTTTTATCAGTTCTTGCTTATGGATCTGAGATTTGACACTAAATAGAAGAACAATATAGAGACTTCAGATCACTCAAAGAATTATGGAAACATGCATGTTGGGAGTAATAAGAAGAAATTGAAAACACAATATATGGATAAGAGAACAAACAACTGTTACAGACCTCATTGAAAAAATTAAAAGACTGAAGTGAAGTTGGGCTACACATATTTCTAGAATAGATGATAATAGATGGACAATTTAAATCTTAAATTGGATTCCAAGAGGTAAAATATCCATAAAAAGACCACATGTGAGATGGATGGATGAAATAAAGTGTACAGGGATGAGAAACTAAAGATTGGAGAAGGTGGATTGAACTCAGAGTAACCATCCTACAGTGGATTGATTATAAGTTGTTGTTGATGATGATGATACAACATATATGTTGTGTGCATTACAATATATATTGAACAATTATAAAGATATGTGTAAGAGATTGTGATATGGACCAACTGACAAATGCTGATTCAGCAGGAAATGTACATCTTGGCAATCATACGTTTTTTATATTATTATATTTATCTGTTTTAGGAGGTTTATGTAAACTTATTTGTGTTAATAATTTCAATCTCGGTCATTAATTTACAATCTTTAGTGTCTATATAGTATATTAGACCATGAATAAAATGGGATTTTACTCCAGTGGGATTCCACCTCTATTGTTACAAGGCAGTTTGCCTTGATAGCAATTTGAAATTGTTATTTGTTATTGATATTGGGATTGTCTAAGTGTTGAGTGGTTTTATAATTATTTATAATCCCAATTAGTCTTGACCATTATTACATTTATATAATGTACTGGTATAAAATGAGAGCAATGAGATGAACTCCATTATGTATCCCAAATTGATGTACCAACCTATCATGGAATGATAATTAAATAAGATACAAGATAACTCTTTGACTTATGAATTGAGACATCATAAATTATGATGGTGTAGAATGCTTAAGAAATACAGTTTTTTCAAAATCAAATTCAAAATTTATAATAATTAAAAATATATACTGAAGATCTCTGTTTATGTGTTCTAGCAGGAAATCCCTAATTTCTAACAATACAATAATTAAATAAATAAATAGAAAATAAATTAAAATAATACTACCATGTATTAATGTTCTGTAAATCATAAAGTGAGAACTTAAAATACTACTAATTAAAAAATATAAATATGAAGTGAAAAAATATATGTACAAGCTAAAATTGGTAGTATTATATCAGTTCATAGATCAATCCCTAATATAATAAATGAACAATAGATTAGCAAATTTTTATAAATAAGATAATTTAAAGTTCATATTATAAAGTATTTAAAACTCATTGTTAAATTCACATTGGTATTTATTTTCAAATAACCTTCATGCTGTTATAACTTGAATTTATGTTATGTTTTGTTTTAAAAGTATAAAAAACATTAAGTCCAATAACTCATAGAATTTTATTACCAAAATTTATTATTAACTTTTATAGCAATGAGAATTCAGAAATTAGTAGATTAACTTTAATAATTTTTGGACATCTGTGTAATGATAAAATTCAGATTACTCACTAGTTAGATTCTATGCTTCCATGTTTACTATTTTTAAAATACAGATTATAATTTATAGTAATTAAGGGAAATGAAATTCAAGGTTCGACTTTAATGAATAATAATGATAGTTTACTTACAATAGACAATAATAAAAAATAAAATAAAATTATGAATATAAAATTTTAAATTTAAAATACTATATGATGTTGTTTAAGTTCAAACTGTCAATTGACACTAGACAAAATACTTATTCCAAAATCAGAGAAAAATACTTTTATATATTAATTTCAAATAAACAATATAAAATTATAAAATAAATCGAACTTGTTATAGTCTGTCCACCAGAAATGTTCAGTAAAGTTAAACAAATTATTAAGCAAATAATCGTAATTATATTTGTATAGAAGAAAATTCCCCATAACATTTTTAAAATAAATTTAATCAATATTATGAAGATAATGAAAAATTTAAAAATTTTTGATAGATCCATAAGTAAAAACTACTAAAACATTTATTAAAACCTTTTATTTTCAAATATAAAAACAGATTTTTTTAAAATATTTATTTACTTCTATCAAAAGTGTTTCATACAAGTTTATTCTTTAATTAACTTGATCCTCCACATTTTCAACTATATTAATATGCAGATCAAGGAAATTAACATTATTATCTTTTTCTAATTCATCATTATCAACTTTTATTTTATTATATTGACAAAATTTATTGAACATTACTTTATACTTTTTTTTCATTTACATTTGGTGCTACATATATTTTTCAATATAACTTGAAGCTTTGAACCATTATTTGCAAAAATAATGTCATCATCTGCAAAATTCATATGACATAAATAATCTCCATTATCAACAAAATACATCCTGAAAAACTGTTTTAAAATGGTTTGGAGATATGAAGTCTCCTATTGCATATCTTCTCAAAGTAAATCATTTATTATCATTGTGTAATGTATTCTTCAGTAAATAATATAATTCTGGGTATGTTTCGCTCTCTCTTTCTTTCTCTCTCTCTCTCTCTCTATATATATATATATATTGATGATCCAATGCTTATTTCTTTCTCTCTCTCTCTCTCTCTATATATATATATATATTGATGATCCAATGCTTATAAATCACTGATGAAGTCCTTATACAATTAAATGATTTCATATAATTTACAAATCTATAACATAATGAAAATTAATATTTAATGGCTCTTTCTAAAACACCTTTCAATACTTGATTGATTTTTACTGTGTTAATACTATTTTAGATCCTGGTTGGTGCAAAGAGATATTCTATAAAGACCATGTGCTACATTTTATTTATAGTTTTTATTATTAGAAATTAAGTTTATAGTTGACAGTACATTAATGGCACTAAGTGACCAGAGTATGGATGATGATCAGCATATACTAGTACCTCATCATTAGCTGATTTTTTATGTTATGATGAATTAGCATTCATTTTATTGTTGATTTTTCTTTTTTTATCATTTATGATGACAAATGATTATTGTTCTTCTCTGATCAGCTGGTAAACTTATTGTTAGTCTTTTTCCTTGCTGATCTTTCATAGCTTTCATTATTACTTGGGATTGATAATACTGATTTTTGCATCTCCTTGTGTTATCCCATGCTAATCTTTCTTCATGCCAGTTTCAAAATTAATACTAACCAAATCAAAATTGAAATTTAGTACCAATGATGTTCTGCAGAAATGAAATACTCTAAGAATAAATATGTATCCTATTCCTGTAAGGTCGTTTCTAGAACAAAAACTTTTTCAGCTTACAAAAATATAATGAAAAAATAAATACACACTATCAATTTTATCAATGAATAATTTAAAGTTTTATTGGTTTCTTTCTTTGTTTACTGTATAAATTATAATCAGTAGATAGTCTTATTCAAAGAATGCCAAAATAACTTTCTATAATTATATCATAAGAATAATTTTAAATTCATGAGTCAAACAAAAATAATAATCAATTCTTATCTCACTCCCAATTGTTCTATGAATACTATATCAATTACTGATATTAGTAAAGTTAAAACGTTGTTTATGCATAATTTAATATTATCATGCATCAAGAAATGTATTATTTTTTATAAAAAATAAGTAATTTAGTTAAAAGTAAATTTTTTTTTTTTTGATGAAAGAGAATTTTATTTTCATGATTATTAAAATGAGTTTAGAAAGTCTGATTGTTAATTATTATTAATGTATTGTATTAGAATAAATATTTTTCTAAGTATTATTAATAATCTCAGCATCACATATTTAAAAGCTGCTGATAATTTAGGTGCTGGCTATAAGGTAAATGATATATAATTAAATACAGTAATATTCATAAAATTCAATTTATTCTGTTAGAAGTACTTTTGATTAGATTCCTTTTAGGCTTTGTCAACTATATAGCGATATAACGTTGATTAATCAAACCGAGGCATAATTTTATAACTCCCATAATTCTATATCTCGTTTTGATTATTCAGTGTCATATCGTTATACAGTGTATAGTTGATAAATACTAAAACGAATATAGTTGAAAGTACTTCTAACAGAATGACTTGAATTATATGAATATTATTGTATTATATATATCAACTTGTATTTTATATATATTTTGAAGGAATACAGGCATCCAAATTAATATTTTACTATATATGTGTGTGTGCTGCGTGTGTGTGGGTGTGTGAGGGGTTCTCATGCAAATATTGTTATTAGTAAAATATGTTTTCTTGTTAATTCCTTGTAATCAATATCTTAGTTGATAATGTTGCAGAGATACCATAACATTTTTGAAAAATTTTGTAACATTTTTGAATGATCTTGACATAGTTTATTAAGAGTATTAGTAGCTAGAAATTATACAATTTTGAAATACATCAATATGCAAATAATAGAATTCGTTATAAAAATTGTAGTATAAAAAATTTAAATAATAATAATAAGAACAACAACGACGACGACAATAATAATAATAATAATAATAATAATAATAATAATAATAATAATAATAATAATAATAATAATACATGTGTATATGTTATATGAGATAAAGCCAATGACAGATTAAAATCTGTCATTAAGTCGTTTATGGTTATATCTAAATCTTCAAGTATATAAATTATATTTGTATTCAATGAAATAATGATATTAGTAATAATAACAACAACAGCAGCAACAACAACAACAACAACAACAACAACAACAACAACAACAACAACAATAATAATAATAATAATAATAATAATAATAATAATAATAATAATAATAATAATAATAATAATAATAATAATAATAATAATAATAATAATAATAATAATAATAATAATAATAATAATAATAATAATAACAACAACAACAACAACAACAACAATAACAATACATTTTTACATTTAGATATCAAAATTGTATTACCTAACAGTAAACTATAAGTTGCTGGAAAGCCACCTTTATAAAACGATTTTTTTCCAGTATATGTTTCACCAATGTATGCTGGAACAATTAATGTTTCATTGTAACTGAAATCATTTAATTTTGAATGAGTTTTATTGGCACTACCAGGAATTATTGTTGTAGTTAATATTACTACCCAGCCTGATAAAGCATCTTTTTCTTTCAATATTTCATCAATTTTAGCTAAAAATGTTCCGTTAACAATAATGAGAATTATTGATAAACCCTGAAAAGACAAATATATACATAGATATTAAGTTTATCTTTTGACAATATAATAATCATAACTATGGCATATATATATATATGTATAATTGCAAGTAAGTCTAAAGTTATTAATTTATGGTATATCTGACATTGATTCAATCCCGTATGGCTATTTAAGTTAGCTGGATTTGAAGACATATGGATATATGAAAATTTCAGATTCTTTACTTAATAGTTAAACATTAGATAAAGTACTGGATTTGATCTAGTATTTTAAATCTAATGTTTTAATATCCTAGTGCTTCACTGATGAAAGCCAGAGCTAGAAACCCTTCTGAGGATAAGGATATTCTGAAAAGCTTGTTAAGAGCTATTGGCACACTCATTATATAACATTTTTAATATAAGCTTATTAAATTAAATCACATGATTTATGACTTGATTTCCTTGCAATCATTATTATTGCTCTTAAGGTTTTGGCCATTTTGTATTGCTAAAGCTATTAATATATGGTGTATCTAAATTAGTTCAGTCCCATATG
Source organism: Epiperipatus broadwayi (assembly GCA_028023455.1). Lineage (NCBI taxonomy): Eukaryota > Metazoa > Onychophora > Udeonychophora > Euonychophora > Peripatidae > Epiperipatus > Epiperipatus broadwayi. The sequence goes on along the minus strand of JAQFVV010006261.1, from coordinate 4,126,359 downwards.
AGTATTTAAGTTAGATTGCTGGATTTGAAGGCATATGTATGTTTGAATATTTCAGATTTTCTATTTAATAGTTAAACATTAGATGAAGTGATGAGGTTGACCTGGTATTTTAAATCTAATGCTGGAATATCTTGGTGCCTCATTGACAAAAGCCAAAGCTAGAAATCGGTTTGAGGATAAGAATATTCTGAAAAGCTTGTTAAGTATTGGCACATTCATTATGTAAAATGTATATATTAAATCTAAGTATATAATAAGTAGATAGTAATATTTGCATTTTATACAAGCAATGAATGTGGATGTAAGATTTATCTCTTGCACATAAACAGATTAAATTATATACTAATTTAGTGTGTGATCTCTTCCATTTTAGTACAACTGACACAATGAAGCAATAAAATAAATAAATCAACCATAGGTGATTATGATAGATGTTGTTTCAATTAATTTGATGATTTGATAAAAAATTGCAATTTCCATCAATGATTAAATAATAAACCCATAAATTTTGTATGACTATTTTTGATCAAATCACATGCCAAAAGATCAAATTATGGTAGTAACCACATGTTGAAAAATTAAAAAGGAAACATGCACATTTTGTAGAAGTATGATCAATGAAAAAAATAAAATCAAACTCACCTAAAAATCAAGATATTAAGGATATTAGGAAACAACCCAAAAATTCCTGCCATTATAATCTCATGGCTTAATTTCAAATTATTATGACAATAAAATATGAAAGAATTATCACAAAATGTTAGCATAATTACATGATAAGAACAAAAAAAATATCACAATTCAAATTCAATGGGGAAAAAATTCAACGGCAGAATCATGTGACCAAAACATCAAATTATTACAGCAATCAGATATGAAAAAATGAGCCAATCTGTAATTACATGATGAAAACAAAAAAAAAAAATATATCAATAAAAACATAAATTCACCAGCAATAGAAATTAATAAAGTAACTTACGAAATGGGAATACATGGTTTTATGGCTGTAGAATAGAATTTGTTCAAAAATACTGTATGATCATTTCATATAGTTTAGGAAATATTTGAGCAAAAAAAGCAGCCAATTTATATTATCTATTATCATGTTCATTAACAAATAGATATATTCTGTGTAATTTTCACATATTAAAATGCTATGGATATTTTAAGCATAAAATAAATAATACATTTTATATAAGAAAAAGGAAAAATTCAAAATTGATTGATTTGATATCTCAATAGGCTTATAGAATTGCTTGATAACACCCAAACTATGTCTGTAGTTAGCTGGAGAGATATTTGAGGGTACAGGTAACCATTCTATTGGTGGTGATTTAAAAGTGCTAGAGAACAGAATTCAGTCACAGAGGAAACAAGGCTAATCTAGAAGTTCTAAGAAAGTCAGCAGTAGAAACTCATGAGATGCTTGCAAGCTATCTATCTGTTCATTTATCTGGATGTCTATTGTTTATTTGTCCATCCATCAATCTAGTTATCTACATTTTTTATCAATGTATTCATTGATTAAAATTTCTGTCCATTCATTTGTCTATTTTGTTGAGTTATCAAATCATCCAATCAATCTCATTCCTAACCAACCTTTATACCTCATGCAAAAATCATGTCAGCTTTCCTGGGTTACTGATGATTTTCAGAAGCCACTCACATTGGATATCAACAGCACGTGGACACATGACTGCAATAACTCCAATATTAATAATCACACTAATAATTAACTTTATTTTCCAAGTACCTGATTTCTCCCAAGACAATTCTGTTTGAAGGTTAATAGAAAGAGAATCAGCCAAGACAGATATCATTATATATTGCAAAAATGAAAATTTATAGATTTTTCAAAATGTGAGAAAAAATAAAAACTATGATACATATTTATAGGATCTGCCCAATTTACCAGATTCCTATTGTCCTCATTGCTGTACATAATTTGGAATAGTGAACTCTTAATTGTTTACAAACTGTTGATGTTCAATTTTAATGTGCTAATATCACATGCTAATATATATATATATATATATATATATATATATATATATATATATATATATATATATATATATATATATATATATATATATATATATATATATATATATTAGATAAACAGATAGTTGGATGATAGATAAGTTAGTTGATGGTTGTATGTATAAATATATAGATAGAAAACAACATAAATAGGTAGATATATAGAGAGATAAACATAGGCAGATATTTAGGTATGTAAATAGATAATTAGATGAAATATAGATTGTATACTGGTAGTTTTGTATGTAATAAAATGGTTGGCTGAATTCATAAGTAATTAGATAGTGGAAAACCAGATAGATAGATAAATAAAGTCAGAGATATATATATATTGTAACGTTTATTTATATACGTTACAAATATATTGGCATTGGGTAAAAAAAAACTAAAAGATAAAAGTGGATTTAAAATTTTGTTGAGTAATTTTTTTTTTTAAAAAAAAAAAAACGTACAATGAGGGTTGAATTATTCTTCTTATTTTTTTTATGTGATTAGTAATAACAGTAATTGGAGAGAACAAAATAATTCCAAAAGCAAGTGAAAAAAGATAAGCTGAAAGTAGAAATACTCAAATTAATTAAAGATGGCCGAAAACTTGAAGAAAATAAAAACTTTATTACATAAAATTTATAAAGACTGGATAAGATTAAAAAGGCATGGTACTAGCATGCACAGAAGTCCTGAAAACTGGATATAAAAAGGAGTGATCCGGTTGAAGAAACATCTTGTTCGTTTTGTTTCTCTAGTTGGTCTTGGATAACATTAATATATCCAAGATCGCTCTTCGCTGAAGGAATTCGGCATGTCGCAGTGAACCGGAGCTTCTGAAGACATCGGACCTAATGATGTACACCAGGAAAAGCCTTTGTGACTGACTGGGGAAATGGACCACAAGATCAAGCAATAACCAAAAGGCCGAGCTCATTATAACCAAAAAACTATGCATAGTTATCTACTACTGAATTCATGAAACTTACCAGTAAGAATAATTATCCTGATTGTGACAAAGTTAACTATTTAAAACTACTCGTAAAAATATACGTATAAAAGAATCCCGATAGTGACTTTAATTTTTCTATATGAGAGACTCTTATTTAACCAAGAACTTTTTGTTTATTTTAACTGATATTTATATTTTCTGGATATTTCCCACCTGAATTAAATGTGTTCTCTCCAAGGTATTAATTAGCTACTTAACATGAAGTATTTTAGTTTGTCAAAATTAAAAATATTTCTAATAGCAATTCTCATTTGTGCGTTATTAATAATAGTTATTATTTTTTATTATTAAATTTATTTTTAGTGTAATAAAATTTAAACATAAGTTACCTTTGCCAATATGTTTCAATACACCCAGGACTAATAATCGTAAAAATCATTAATTCTCATTACGGTAGAATTACCGCCCCTTAAAAAAAATATATAATAAAAATCTTTTTATTTTTTTTTACAACTTGCGAGAGGTGCTGGCGACATATTTCAGCGGATTCTTAGGAATTCTGGTGCCCATAGTAAATAAAATTAAAAGTTGATTTTGTCAATAGCACAATTCATAACAATTAATAGGCTGAAGTTGATCAGGAAAAATAGCTGTGTTTTTAGAATAGAAATACAACTTCCTTCTTTTTTGACATAGCTTGATCAACTCACGCGCAGTATATATTAGCGTGTAAAGGCCTAGCAAAACGAAAAACGTTACAATCGTGACCCAACTCGGGCTTCGATTTAACAACTACAACCTGAGATGAGTTGTAATGATAAAGAACATTACAATGATGACTCAAAGAACCTCACAGCCGGAAAATAAATTATGATTTTTTTGAAAAAAGAAAAAAATTATAAAAAAAAAACAACTAACTAATTAAACCCTGATTATTAAAATATGAAAGAAGATATTTTTTTAATATGACTTCCAGAAAGAAAAAATATATATGTATATTTTTTTATATATGTCTAAAAACACGATCGTGGCTGATGTAGACGTAAGTCACAAGTATTTGACCGGGTAGGCGGTTACTGAAGAGGGGAATAACATAGCCCTGAGTCCTTATCCGCAGTATATGAACATAAGACCGTCTTTAAATGCTCGTCAGACTATTTCTAGCAGAGATCCCAATAAAGGGGAAGGTGGATCAAGTTGGACCAAGTTGCCACGAGCCTGTAAGACTCAGAACGATGAGCAACGCTCGTTTGTGCTTATAACTTGGCTTCTTATCGTTAATATTACACTAAAGTGGATAGGACACAGATGAATGTTGAAATATTTTCCATTCCTGCCGTGTTAGACCTAAAAGTGGGCGTTAAAGCCGAACGTCGCTTGTGAATGAGTCTACACAATATATCAGCATGCTACTACAGAAAAAAAAAATACGAATATGAATTTAAAAACTTAAGAATAAAATTAGTGTAAACCCCTATTTTATTCTCATCTCCTGGCACTGGTTGTATTGTAACGTTTATTTATATACGTTACAAATATATTGGCATTGGGTAAAAAAAAACTAAAAGATAAAAGTGGATTTAAAATTTTGTTGAGTAATTTTTTTTTTAAAAAAAAAAAACGTACAATGAGGGTTGAATTATTCTTCTTATTTTTTTTTTATGTGATTAGTAATAACAGTAATTGGAGAGAACAAAAGAATTCCAAAAGCAAGTGAAAAAAGATAAGCTGAAAGTAGAAATACTCAAATTAATTAAAGATGGCCGAAAACTTGAAGAAAATAAAGACTTTATTACATAAAATTTATAAAGATTGGATAAGATTAAAAAGCATGGTACTAGCATGCGCAGAAGTCCTGAAAACTGGATCTAAAAAGGAGGGATCCGGTTGAAGGAACATCTTGTTCGTTTTGTTTCTCTAGTTGGTCTTGGATAACATTAATATATCCAAGATCGCTCTTCGCTGAAGGAATTCGGCATGTCGCAGTGAACCGGAGCTTCTGAAGACATCAGACCTAATGATGTACACCAGGAAAAGCCTTCATGACCGACTGGGGAAATGGACCACAAGATCAAGCAATAACCAAAAGACCGAGCTCATTATAACCAAAAAACTATGCATAGTTATCTACTACTGAATTCATGAAACTTACCGGTAAGAATAATTATCCTGATTGTGACAAAGTTAACTATTTAAAACTACTCGTAAAAATATACGTATAAAAGAATCCCGATAGTGACTTTAATTTTTCTATATGAGAGACTCTTATTTAACCAAGAACTTTTTGTTTATTTTAACTAATATTTATATTTTCTGGATATTTCCCACCTGAATTAAATGTGTTCTCTCCAAGGTATTAATTAGCTACTTAACATGAAGTATTTTAGTTTGTCAAAATTAAAAATATTTCTAATAGCAATTCTCATTTGTGCGTTATTAATAATAGTTATTATTTTTTATTATTAAATTTATTTTTAGTGTAATAAGATTTAAACATAAGTTACCTTTGCCAATATGTTTCAATACGCCCAGGACTAATAATCGTAAAAATCATTAATTCTCATTATGGTAGAATTACCGCCCCTTAAAAAAAAATATATAATAAAAATCTTTTTATTTTTTTTTACAACTTGCGAGAGGTGCTGGCGACATATTTCAGCGGATTCTTAGGAATTCTGGTGCCCATAGTAAATAAAATTAAAAGTTGATTTTGTCAATAGCACAATTCGTAACAATTAATAGGCTGAAGTTGATCAGAAAAAATAGCTGTGTTTTTAGAATAGAAATACAACTTCCTTCTTTTTTGACATAGCTTGATCAACTTACGCGCAGTATATATTAGCGTGTAAAGGCCTAGCAAAATGAAAAACGTTATAATATATATATAGTAGGTAAACAGGAAGTGGGTGGGTGATAGGCTAGATAATTAAAAGTATGGTTGTATGTGCAAATAAATGAATAAGTAGAAAAACAAATAGATAGGTAGATAAAAATTCATGTAGATAGATGAATAGATGGATGAGTACATGGATGGATAGTTAAATGCATAGATAGATGGAAGGATAGACTGATAGATGGATGGATAGATAGATAGCCAGACAGATACAAAGACAGGTATGAAACAGAGGTCATTCTTAGATAGATAGATAGATAGATAGATAGATAGATAGATAGATAGATAGATAGATAGATAGATAGATAGATAGATAGATAGATAGATAGATAGATAGATAGATAGATAGATAGATAGATAGATAGATAGATAGATAGATAGAAAGAATAGATAGGCAGTAAACAAATAAGCAGATAGAAACATTACTAAAAGAAAGATGGATGAATATATCTATAAACAAATAAAAAGTCATGTTAAGTACCCATACTAATCATGTGGATACTCAGATTAATGAAACCTTGTGTATTATTTTTGACACTTTTAAAATAACACCAGTAGAATGGTTACCTGCATTCTCAAATATACCTCAAGCTAACTACAGACATAGTTTGTGAACTATCAGTTAATTCCACAAACTTGTTGTCATATCAAATCATAAACAATTCAAAATACAGCAAAACTCTCCATATAGTAGTGCCATCTTGTGCTAACAAGAGCAAATCAATGGATGCCAGAAGGCTTGTGCATAAAATCAATTGTGCTAGTATGAGATAGTGATTATGTGATGTTGAGTGGTTCATATCAAATCATCCAATAAATCTCATTCTGAACAGACTCCCAAACCTAAGGCAAAAATCATAGAAGCCTTTATGAGTTTTTTTCGTTACTAGACAGATAATTAAAAGTATGCTTGGATGTAAAAATAAATGAATAGGTAGTAAAACACAAATAAATAAATAGCTAGAAAATCAGGTAGACTGATACATGAATAAATGGATAAAAAGATAGATGGATGTAAAGATAAATGGATGGATAAAACCATGGATTGTTGGATGGATAGATGCCTAGATGGATATAAATGGATGAGTGGTCAGAAAGATAGATGGATAGAAAGATGAAAGCAAAAATAAGTGGATAGATAAATAGATCAATAGATAGACATATATATAAATAGGTAGATAGTACATAGGTGATAGCTAAATTGATGCCTGGATTATTAAATAATTATATAGGGTAACAAATGAGAGAAATAAATAAATAAGTTGGTTATATAGATAAAAATATAGAGACAGAAAGATAGATAAACAAGTAAAACAACAGTAAGCCAATAAGAAGCTACAGAGATAACTAAAAGAGAGATAGTTGGGTATCTCTATAAACAAAGATAGGTAAATAAACAGATTTATAAGAAAAATAAGTAAACTGGTTGAATAATAAATAGATTGATAGGAAAATTAATAAATAAATAAATAAAACATGTATAGATAAACATATAGAGAGACAGTTAGACACTAAGTAAATATGCAGAAAGAGAGAGAAATAAAAGAGAAATAGATGAGCATCGCGATATACAGATAAAAAGATAGATAACTAATAAACCGATTGATAGCAAAATAGAGAAACAAGTTAAATAATAAATGGATTGATAAATGAATAGAGACAAGTAAAATATAGATCAATAGATAATTATTAGGTTAATTATTACCTTATACTTCTATGAATTCATGGGTCACAAGGCAGTTAAATAAATAAATGATTATTTCAACCCCCTCCCTCCACTTATTTTTTTTCTGTTACTCCTTTAAAAAAAGTTTTACCAAATAAATGAAGTCAAAACTAATCGGATATCCCCTTTAGTATTACTTTGCTTTCACATATGTTTAGCCAGAGAATATAAATTTACATGTTTCAGATATGACGATGCATGGCTTTATGGTGTAATTAACATTAACTGGGTGCTAGATCAGGTTTCTCTTGGATATTAATTTAGTTGTGAAAACAGGCTGGTTCTTTGGAATAGCACCTGACTGAGGTAGCATTATTGACTAAGAAACTTATTTCTTTTTTTTCTTTCTTTTTTTTTAAATTAATGCAATTGTAAAGATTTCTTGAATGAAGCATGACAGGTCATTTATAATGGCAGAAAAATCAGCACTGGTCCATGGGGCGGCAGACTTTAAATGGATAACAGTTCACCAACTTTATCAGGATTCCAAACTTTTACTCTCCTGCAAGGTAATGGGGAAGCAGACACAAAAAACTGTTTTTACATTTACTTAGATATTTATGCTATTTGTTAAAAAAGGCATCTTGATTAATTTTAATTAAAAATATTTTTGCTGATAATAATTTTAATCTTCTTAATTACAATTTAATTCTTTAATTATTTTTTTAATTAATAAAATGTTTCCAAATTCCAAATATATTTTGTCTACTTAAATTCCTTGCAGTAATTAAGCATCAATTAACATTTTAAACACAAGGCCAAGTATTATAACATCATCTTTTAAATAGATAAATACCAGTATTATTATCTTACTCTTTCTTAATTAATTTTAATAAGAAAACTACCAATGTCTCAATCCAAGATTTAAAGTAAAAACTGAAAGGCTTATATCTATCTATCTATTGATATATATATATATATGAATTTAAGTTATTCCATGTATTTATGATTAATTTATGTGAAAGTATAAGTGATTTGAAAGTGCTTGCATAGTAAGAAAGGGGATCTAACTTCACTCTGCAGATGGATTGTTGTGATATGGTATAGTTGAGATATAAGCAGCACTGATAAAATTCTAACTATTTCACAGGCAGTTGTGTGATTGCTGTTTGCCACAGCTGATTCATTGAAATTAAAATTTCTTTTGTTTTCTTTTTAAAATTGTAAGAAAATCACTATGATGACATTTAAAAAAATCAAACTATTCTCTGCTGCTTTACTTATATTTTAAAATGGTGTATGACATGTTAAAATGAAACAAAATTTGGATTTTTTGTTAATATTTTTATTAATAGGTTCACTTATTTTTTTTTCTATTCAGTTTACTAGATTGCATGAAGAAGACAAAGGCAAAATTTTAGTATCAGCCAGACTCCATAATAAAATGAATTAAAGATATCTTGATCATTTTAATTTCAAGGTCTTCATGCTTATAATAAACATAATATCCGAATATCAGTCATAAGTATTCAGTTTTCTTTTTTTTTCTTTTTTTTGAATATTATTATTTTATTTTTTTATTATTTGATAAATGTATAATTTATTAATGTGATTGTGTTGTATTAGTGTGTATGTGTAGTATTTAAATTATATTTGTATTCAAATATAACAAAAGTAGTGGTTTATATATAATATAATTTTGGCATCTGATCCAATTTTTTGGCAACCTTATTTTATAGACATAATGATTCTCTAAAGGTTTAATAATTTATTAGTGTGTTTATATTTGTATTATTGTGTTTGTGTTTGCACTTGCATGTCAGTGCTTGTATAACAAATAATGATATATATATATATATATATATATATATATATATATATCATTATCTATTATATCTTATATATATATATATATATATATATATAATTAAGATATTATAGAGCAGTGCAATGTAAATTTTAAGACTGATTATCAGATGTACAGAAAGGTTGCAGTTGAAAAAGCAATCACAATATTTACTTATCATAATACTTTGTGAAAGTATAAACTTTTAAAACCAATAAAAAAAGGTTTCATGTAGTGTGTGTAATGAGAGCCACAATGATTATCTATACCACATGGAATTGTATGCAGGGAAAGAATCAAATCCCGATTCTTACTGATGCCTTGTTACTTATGCTATGGAGGTAATAATTGTCCACATCTTGCATCACATTATTTTCAAGTCTATAGCTAGCAAATGAGCTATATGCAAATAAATTATATATCTGTGGAACAATAAATATAACAAGATAGCATCTTTGGTGAGCACAAAAATATAAACACCACTGATGTACATACAAAATATAAAATTTAAAAGATGAAACTCATTTTATCATTAATACAGAGAATAGCCTTCAATTTCTAGTTTTGGATATATAAGAAGTCACTTGCTATGATGGCAAATGCATATCCACCTTCTGTAAATGACTTCTTTTTTATATATTTTATTAGGATGAATCTTTTTCTTATAGATGTCTTGAATTGTTCTAACTTTTGGGGTACAAGATAAAAATGAAGAATTATTATGTGACTATTTTTGTAGATTCTGAAGCTATGGGTTATCTCAGATAAGAAGTTTTATATATGGTTTGAATTAAAATTTTGTGAGGTATACAAAGAAATTATCAATGAAGGTATCATTTAAACTTAGTTAATGATAAATTAGAAATTATGAACAAACAAAATAATTATGGCAGATGTTGAAATTTTTTCTTTTTTCCTCATGTGTCATAGCATCAGCTGGGAAGCGAATCCACTAATCCAGGACAACTGCTTGTGAAACAGCTGTCACTGAACTCTTAGACCACCAATGCTTGACAATTTTTTTCTTTTTTAATGATAATCACTATTTGTCTTCGGCTTATTGTTTTCCTTAGTTTTTGTATTTTCTGTTGATATACAGCAGTTATTGTTAAAATTGTGTCTCAAATTATTTTTTTTTTTTAAAATTCAATATGATGCCAAATAATACCCTGATACAGATTTCTATTATATAATCCAAAAGTCAACAACCTTTTAGATATTGATGACCACTAACATAATTTTTAGAGGTATGAATTAATATTAATATGAACATTGAGTATGATATACATATACATTTATTTATATATATTAATAATTTTAATTTTAACACAAGATTGTGCTAGGTAGTCAAATTTAATGCCTAATCAATAGTTCATAGAATTTGGTATTCTTATTTTGTTATTTTGTTCTGTGCTGCTGACTAAGTACAAATTAATTAAATGCCTATCAGGTAGATATTTTGCAAGACACAGTAGTATTTTGTAACAAATTAATTAACAATATACTGTTCTACTTTACATACAGTAATACGGCTTAAGCAAAAATTATTTTTATTTAAAAAATTTATTAAATGAGCTTAATGAATTTAAATAATTTCTGAATTTCTTTAGAACCATTAAAATTATGTCACAGACCAGTAGTTGCTGACTGCTGATATAATCCTAATTATTTAACTAAATTAAATATTATAAATAAGTCGGATATTTAACTGTTACCTTTAAATTTTGCAATTGTTATTATTAATATATATAATTCACACGATTACCATATCTTATGCTAGCACATAACTGTTATCACAAAACTCTCCATACAGTAGTGCCACCCTGTGCCAACCATGGATGCCAGAAAGTCATCCATTGATTACTCTGGTTGGCACAGGGTGGCAGTACTGGATGGAGAGTTTTTGCCTGTTTAATATCTATAATTATAAATGATATTTGGCTTACAATTATTTACAATGCCTTAATAATCAGTGTGAAATACACAGCTTTAGCACACTATTCGTCATAGCTTAATGCAATCAAATGAATTTGGAATCTCTTTGTCACTCTTTCATGTTATGTATTTCTAATTAACTATTAGTGAAGTAATGTATTTAACATACTAATCTGCAAGCTAGAGCTTGGGATTCAAACTCGACTAAGTGAAACATGAAACTTTTTTATTGTAATACATTTTATAGAGACTTAAACAAATCGGTCAAATAATTTAAAAATTGATTTACGTAATTATTTTAGCTACAGGATAAAATGAGAAAAAATAAAGACATTTATCATTTTGTATTTGACAATTCTTCCCTATTATTCTGTCGCTAGACGCTAGAGAGAATTTCTTCTTGTAATTGGTCATTTATTGTATCTTTTAAATTTTTCATTTTTTTATATATCTTATTGTTATTTTCGCGATAGTAATAATAAAACAAGAATTAAATAAATTAGAAAAATAGAATATGATATTCAAAACTCAAGCATGATGACGGTGTGGTTTATTAAATTTATATTTCAATATAACTTTTTTTATTAATACTCCCAAAGTTAAAATGCTACCAGCTTTCTTTAATTAAATTATGAAATATTTTAATTTAATGTTTTTTTATTATTTTAGTACAACTTTTATTATTTTATTTATAAAGGATTACATTTCTTACCTGCGGCTTATTTCTATAATCAGTCAAAGGAAAATTTACACTTTGTTTATTATTTAGGCTAAAATATGTGTGTGTGTTTTTTTACTAGTTAAATATTTGCAAAAAACAGACTTACGCAATAACTTTACATTAATCAAAATTAATTCAATATCCTTACTTACCAAAGAATATATTCCAATTAGGTAACAACCTTGTTGTAAAGTAAAACAAAAACAGTGATTTATTAACGCCATCGGAAAATGTACTCAAAACATTTTAAAGCCTTACTGTCGATGTTATGAAATCCGTCTTGCTTCACTGAACCTATAATGTTCTAAAGCAAGGTTACAAACATAAAAAAAAAGTTTATTTCTTCAAATCAAAGCTTGTATTAAGTGCACAAACAAGTCTTTACCCACACATCAATATATATAAATTATCCCAGTGCTAACAGCATACTTAAATAAATATTAAATATTAAATCACCACATATAGTTAAGAAATCCAAAACTGCCCTCTGTGAAATATGGACTCCAATACATTTAGTTCACAGAAAGTGGTATTAAAATTTATAACCATATGAGGTGATTATATATATATATATATATATATATAAGCACGATTAGATAAATAGGTGTCTATTGAAATGGTTTAATTATTCTTTCTGCTTAATCGTTATCAAAGAATAGCCATAATTATATTATTGTATATAAAATTAGCAATTATTAAAAATAAAAAATAAAACATGTACAATATGTATTATATCATTTTTTTAATTTATTAAAACAATAAAAGTTAGCAGGATAAATTATCTACTTTAACAGACCTACTAATTATTCGATTATTTTGATATATGATGTCTCTCCCAGTATTTGTTTCAATATAGGTTTACAACTATTTGAAGCATTGACTGACAACATACTTTTATTTTTTAAAGCCAATGTGATCTTCATATGTTACTTGCATAATTTTAAAAGCAATTTCTGGTAGTTTTTGACTAAGTGTGATTATTACCTGTCTCATTCATATTAAATGTTAAACCACTAAACATGACATGATCACTATATTTTATACTAGCACATAATTGTTATTAAACAAGGCAAAACTCTCTTCATATAATAGTGCCACCCTGTGCCAATCACAGTAATCAATGGATGTCAGAGGCTTGTGCATAAAATCCCTATCTAGTGCCTACTCATCCAATATCCCCAGACTAGTTTCTGGCTTGTGGCCTTTGTCAGTGAGGAGCCTTGGATCTGAGAGCACTGCACCTAGATCTTAGGATCTAATGCAACGCTCCAACAGCCACCTTTTAACTCTACTTAACTACAAAACTATGAGAATGAAATTGAAAATATGATATTTTCAATCTAAGCTTAATAGCTTATATAGTCATAGGGGTTTAATAATAATTATGTGCTAGTATAAGAGAAAATGATCATGTGATGTTTAGTGGTTTAACACCAATCCTACCTAATAGGATGATGGTAGTTATGGTTGTTAAAGAGCCAAAGACACCAAAAGGTATGGGTTCTGAACTGAGTTCAAACCCATATGATTATATAAGCTATTGAGCTTAGATTAAAAATATCATATTTTTAATCTCATTCTCGTAGTTTTGTAGTTAAGTAGAGTTAAAAGGTGGCTGCAGGGGGTTGTATTAGATCCTAAGATCTAGGTGCAGTGCTCTCAGATTCAAGGTCACAAGTCAGAGACTGGTCTGGGGATACTGGATGTGTAGGCACTAGATAGGGATTTTATGCACAAGCCTTCTACCATCCATTGATTATTCTGTTTTGCACATGGTGGCACTACTGTATGGAGAGAGTTTTGCCATATTGAATGTTCCTATTTTACTTTTGTAAACTCCAAAAGGAGGAATCATACTTCCTCAGATTCTTATTACTTTTCTTAGAAATTAGATTGACTATTCTGAAAATGTTTCTTCATCCCTATTATGGCCTTATTTTTAATCTTATAGTTCATTTACCCATAACTTTCAAAAATAAGGTTTATCTTAAATGGGAATGTATTTTCTTTTTTTATGGGTTTCATAATATCTATGTCAATGGATTTGTTTAAGTCTCTTCTGGTCAGTTTTGTTAAAATTTACAATACAAGTACTTATACAATTTGATTCATAATGATACATTTCACCTGAATAAAGCATTTTTAGGACTTTGTCTTCTAGTTGATCTACTATTTTTCCAATAATCAAACAATTTCTGTCCATGATGATGGGCTGAATATTAGTTGGCAAATGATGTCTTATAAAATAAATAATACATATTTAGACAGAGAAAAGCTGCATATGCTCTTAATTTTGCCACCTGCATTAAAAATTTATGATAAGTTTTCTTCATTAACTTGTCATGTATCAGTCATGTGGTATTTATTGTAGCACATTATCCTGTTACTACTCACTATAAAATCTTTGTAGTCATAACTATCATAGATATATGTTGATGGTACCTTGAGTTCCACAAATCACTGACAGCACCACCCAAATAATTTGTAGTAATGCTAATATTTTTATTATCTCTTTAGTAATGCATTACATATAATTCAGCAAGACTATTGCATAGTCCACTGGACATTTACATCACAATCCTTTGAAAATTTTAGTTCATTCCAGCTTGACTGTAACACTATTGTTCATGTTAGTTAATATATTATTTTGGTTACTTAATTATACTATGCCACATCAACTATTATTGGTTAGTTAAGTATGGAAGGTGGCTTCACTTTTTTATATCTATTCACAATAATATAGGTGTAAGGATGCTCCATTTTAACACATTTTTATTCCTTTATTTTATAATATACATATAGTACAGTTATGTGCTCTTTTTAACTTTTAGTTCTTTTATATGTTCTTACATGATATCAACTTTGAATTTTATAATTGTGCATCCAGGTTGTCTTGTGTCTCTTAATTATAAAGTTTTATCATAACTTCTGTTTCTCTCCTCTCCTGATCTATTTGGTGTATTATCATGTATTCTATTTGTTTGTTTCTGATTTCTTAAGATTAATAAATTCATTTTTAAATTCTTGGAATTTGATTGTCATACTGTGTAGCATTACCTCGAGACTTGTATCTGTCTCATGTTTATTTTTTAAATTGTTTTCCTGCATCTTATCTTATTTCTTTTTTAATATAAACATAATATTCTTTCTTATACTTTATTTGCACTATATGTCCATCTATTTTATGGTGATTTTTTTCCTGTATTGGTCTAATTAATATGTTTAATTATCTTTCATCTATTTCTGCATTTATAAATTCTTCTATGTTTAATTAACTTTAATCCATTTTTATTTCTAAATACCATTGTTTTTGATTATTTTCTATTCTCAATTCCACTTGTTTTATTAAGTTGATAATCATCTGCATCATGTTTTATTGAGATGATGTTGCAATGCTCTCAGAAATTTTCATGTCTCGATTAATGTCATTTTGTCCTATTTGTTTATAAGTATCACTGTCTTGAAGAAATTTGTTCCCATCACAAGCCTCCAAATCCTCTTCTTTTTTATACCATCTTCTTCACAGTTACATTCTAAACTGGCTGCTTTAATCATTTTCTGCTTTTGCTCAGACTTTCAACTTTCATTCTGCATTAAGTTAATCTGTAATTTTTTATATGCAATAAACTTATTATTTTTAATATATTTATGACTAAATTGCACTTCATCAACATTTAGAATTTTTTGGAATTAGACACTTATTTCAACAGTCTTTTTCAGCACAAACTTGCTTTGTTTAACTTTTGTTGTATTTACTAATACAAGCACAATATACAAAAAATTGTCTAATTATTTATGTCATTCGTATAACTCAGAGAGTTTTTAACTACTGATATGAAACTCTCACAAGCAAAAAATTACAAGTAATGTTGTTATGTACTGGTGATATTAAGCATGTTTTATTGATTTACTATTTCTTTATCCATTGAATTTTTACAGATACCACATGACCTTAAACAGCAGAAAACACTGGCACATTTTTTCTTTACATTTATCCGCTTAATAGATTAATGATGACAACTAACCACAGTTCTATTTGTTATCTCTGGCTAAATCATGAAGAACACAAGTTACTCATGATGAATAATTGTAGACCTACAATATTACATTT
The DNA here is from genome assembly GCA_028023455.1 of Epiperipatus broadwayi. Classification (NCBI taxonomy): domain Eukaryota; kingdom Metazoa; phylum Onychophora; class Udeonychophora; order Euonychophora; family Peripatidae; genus Epiperipatus; species Epiperipatus broadwayi. The sequence goes on along the minus strand of JAQFVV010006261.1, from coordinate 4,110,204 downwards.
AAAAAGTTAATACATTATAACAATAGTTGTTTGATTACAAAACATAATTCTCCATTGAAATACCCTTATGTTTTTTTTAAGTACATTTTTTTCTAATCTCTTATATGTTAATATTTTACTTCACATACATGCAGGAAAACATTATTTACTTATAAAAGGTTGAAGGTTTCTTTTCTGAATTTAATCTCAATCTTAAATTACATATTATATTAATAAAGTTATTTAATAGTGTCCATTTACTGCACAGCATCCCAGCTTTAATAAAACTTAAATTATAATTCAGATGATGGCTAAATCTATAAATATAAGACGTTTATTCAATTCATAAGTTTCCTAGTAGAGGCACATGCATACATTTAATTTGGGATGAAATAAACCACTATACATTCTAAAATGCTAACTATAAAAATGGCCATTTTATTCCAATTAAATAAAATTATGATTTGTACAAAGAAGGCATTTTTAAGACTCGTCTCCAATTTACTAAAAATAGGATTGATTCTCCCATATGGTTATAGATAAATTTAAACTATTCAACAGTGAGCAAACAACTATATATATAGAGAACCTGATTGATATCCGATTCAATGGTGTTATTACAAAAAAAAAAATTAAAAAAGATTTTAAACTTTTAATTTTCATTGAATGTTTAATGTTTCAATTTTTTTATTATTTGTATTTAAAAAAGAGTACATGTATTAAAACACCTACTCGTTTATATTTAAAATAGATCATTTTAATTTTTATAAAATTGTCTTTAAAATAGTTTTCTGATACCACTTGTTTTACTTTTTTATAATCAATCTGATTAAAAAACAAGCTGGCTAGCTATTTACATTCCTGTTGCTTTTATTTTAGTCATTTTAAAGTTCATTTTAAAAGTGGAGATTTAATTGTGTTTTTTTATATATATAATCCCTGAGTAGATTAGAATGAGCTGGAGATTACTATTTGCCCTGCCTTAGGCATAGAATTCAACAACAAGGCTAGTTTTTGTGGGAAATCAAGTGGAGGTATAAATAACACTAAAAATTTCATAGGTTATTCTATTCCGTTTTATTCTAGAGAGGTTTGACCAAGCAAATGCTCCATCAGAGTGCTTGGTTTGACTTTTTATATTCGTGTTGGAGTAACCTCATTCAACGTTTGTACCATTAGCAGTTTGGACATTTAATTTCTTTAAAAATAAAATTTGCAGTACTAAAACAATTTTGGTTTCTCCGGGATGCCAAAATATATTGCTATATGTTTTATAACCAACAATATGTCATGCTAGTTTAACTCAAAAGATTAGACCCATGCCTGTCAACTCTCCTTTAATCCTGCCATGAACAGCTAAAATAAACAAGACCCCACTGCCTCCACCTTGCCACTGTCAAAGGACATGAAAATGGACTGAAATAATAGTGCACACTCTACATGAACAGTACTTTACCGTAAGATAAATATTTTCTTTTATTCTTCTCAGGGTAAATTTCTTTTCATTAAATCTACACTCAATCTAATTATAAACCTGTATTCATAAGCAATATTTAGCATTGTATTTCATATTTTCTGTGGTTTCTTGTATTTTGCAGTGTGTCTTGGAATCTTAGTTTTAAAATTCCAAATTTGCTTTCAATTTTTGTTTATTGGAGAGTGACGAGTGAGTTTTTATATTTTTTATGCCTAAAACCTTTTATGAATGCTTTAGCAGTCATGTATATTTTAAATGCTTATCTGTAATTATTTTAGTAGCCAATAATTGATTTTAAATACTGTGTTTGCACTTTTGCAAACCACTGAAAATCTTTTGGCTGGTGACTTTAGTGTCCTAGTTTTCTGCAGATGGGGATTTCACTTCTTCACCTCCTATATCTCTGAAAGTGGAAACTAGAATTGGTTTTTTTCTGTAATTTTATAAGACACCAGCAGGAAGATAATATTTATACCTTTGTAAATTACAGGTGAGAGAGACTTTCACTGCTAAAATATTTAAAGCATTAATATTTTCGTACTCATGTGCACTCTCCGATAGATTTATTTTGTATTTACTTAATAGCTTAATTTATCAGCGCATGTACTCAGTACTTGTGTCATAAATTTATTTCTTAATTATAATTATTTGTAATTCATTTTCTTTAATTGCTGGGGCAGACTTAACTGGTTTTTTAATGATTTACTTGTCTCCTATTGAGACCTTTAATTATGATTCTTAGAGTAGTTTTCACCAATCGTTTGGTTGGGATTCGCCAGTTTTAATTGTTTTCATTGTATTTTCAATCATATTTTTCGATTGTTCTTGAGGTAAATCAGTCACCTTTATTTTAAATATGATAATAGGTGCAGCTCCTACTGACATATGACATTTGTGGACCTGATATATTTTTCGGGCCTTGAAAAGCTCGCCGGCACTGGTTTCATTGATTTGGTTCAAGAACGTATTATTTAAATATCTGAATGGGAAAACCAATGTTTGGGTGAATCCTATGCTGAATGAAATTGCTTCCTCCCTTTATAATTTGTTATTGGAACATCAGTAGGTTTGCCCAGCATTGCATTTATTATTTTTTTTGGTACCTGCCAGAACTAATCCTATTTGTTAACTTAGAAACTTTTCTTATAAATCTTCTCTTATAAAATTTTTAAATATGTTTAAACTTAATTTGGCTGATGTTTGTCTTGGTGGTTTTATTTCTCAATTGTCTAAACAATTTTAAGATCTCTTGTTTTTTCCTGAGTTTAGTCAGCGTGAACCATCATCATCATCCATTCTGATCACAGTAAATAAATTTTCCAGATATGTAGTGATCGGTGGTGCCCTCTGTGTCAGAATAGATTGACTGTCCAGTACAATATATATATATATACTATAAGCTCACCTTCACACAAAATATAATTCTTAGCAATCAAATACAGATTTAACTACAAGAAAATAAATCCAATGGACACAGTTAAGCTATTAACTTAAATCTATTAATAATTATTTACTCCAATTATTTAATGCTTGAATGATTTATGTGTGGATACTATTACATTTAAAATTAATATTACATTTACCATTATTATCATAATTTATTTATTCTCTCTTTTTTAAGATGAAAATTTTTACAAAATAGCATTTACATATATTAATGTAAAAAGTTTTTTTTTTTTTTTTTTATGAAGTGTTAATATAACCCACATATACAATACAAAGTGAATATTTTGTTTGGTTCTTTTTTACTTCTGTTGCATTATAATGCAACTCACTTTATTTTAATATTTTTTTTAAAAAAAGTTGTTGTTTTTTTTGTTTAAAACATGCTTCCACCACTTCTTAATAATCCATTGTTTTTTAATGTCGCTTAAATTCATTATAAAATAAAATGTAGTATACATAAAATCTCTGTTAATTAAAAAAACTATTGTAATAACAATAAAACTAATAAATATAATGGTAAATAACCATTATACCCTGTCTTTCAATCCACAGAAGTACTTTTGGTTAATTCTTTAACCCTCCTCAACTGCTTGTTAAATTCAAAAATCAAAATGAAAGCAAATGTCATCAACTCAAATCCCATGAATCCTAAATTTTAGTGTTAGCAACTACATTCATTTTATGTCTACCTATTAAAATTGATTTCTTATTTTTTTATTATGGTTTCAATCATCATGAAAAATCTTAATATTTTCAATATCAAACTTAAATTTATATTTCCATGTTTTTTTATGGTCAAAGAAAACTGATGCAGTCATTAAATCATTATTATTTTTACTTTTCACACACTTGTATAAACAATACATGCTTTTTTAAATATTTTTCAATACTGTGCCTTGAATCAATTATATATAATAAGATACATCTATACAATATCAATTTTCTTCTTGAAAGATATATTTTTAGAATTATTCACCAACATATTAACATTATATGTAACACAAAATGAAACATTAAACACATCCTTATATATATATATCCTTCGAAAAATTCACTTGATCGTTTGAATTATACAAAATATCAATCCATATTTTGCTATCAATCTTCAACTTCTTTATATCATTATAACTCTTTTTAATTGATATAAAGTATTGTTAATCTCTTTAATCTGAATCTTATAACCATTTTCAAAAAATTCCTTGGCAAATATCTCAATATTTTTTCTAATTTATCACATTGATAACAACATAATTTTTCATTACAAAAAAAAAAAGATCTAAAACTTTCTATATTTTGCATAATTAGTACTTTTGATTTACAATTTATATATCCCCTTTTTTGCAATGGTTTAATTATTAATTTATAACTTAACGTGTTATTATTTCTTGTAATATTTTAATATAAATACTTAATACTTTTGTTCTGTTCTATTTCAATAGTTCATTTTAAACCATTCAAATTATTTAACTCTTCAACATGTAATGTTATTGTATTGGTATTTCTGCAAACAAAAACATCCACATACCTTTTGTAAATTTTAATATGTTTAAAATTTTATATATTTAAAATACTACTGTCATATGTAGACAAAACAATATTGCAATCTTGTGCAACAACAGCCAGACCCATAGGTTTACTTTTAGACATTTTGTAATAACCATATTCAAAAGAAGCAACAATGTTATTATCAACAATTTTGAAAGAATCAATGATATATTTTGTCATATATTTACAACACCTTTATTTTTTAATGCATGTTCAATTATTTTTTATGGAATCCACTCTATCAATAGAACCATACAATTATATGACATCTGATGAAGCAATAATATCATTCTCATTATTCACTATATTTTTAATTTTATTTATGAAGTCAAAATATGAAGCAATAGTATTTTCTTCAAATCCTAAAAACTCTTGTTACAGCTTAATAATATATTTAGAAGTTTGAAATATAAATGAATCACCAAAATCAATCATCATTCACAAAGGATTACCTTCTTTATGTAATTTTACATTGGCAAAAAAAAAATAAAGAAATGGCATAGGAAGGATGTATCATGCACATTATTACTTAAGGATTTTTTTAAAAAAAAATACTGTTAAATTTTATTCTCTGTCCATCCATATATTCTTCAATCATATAGAAACCAAGTTTATCTATTTAACACTTTACCTTTCTCAATATACTGACATTTCATCATTAAATGCATCCACAACCATTTGACTTCTTGCAAACAAATCATACTATTATTATTCAACATCTGTTTAAATTCTAAAATGGCCAATTCCCATGAATTTTCATATGGAATTACATTAAATTTATATCAATTAATTTTCTTGATAATTTCATCAGCATTATGAATATTGCCAGTAATCATTTCAAACAAATTTTGAACAGCTGCAATTAATTCCAACTTATAATCAACCCAAGTACCAATGATATATTTAGTTCTATGACTTAAACATATTTATAAATTCAAATGTAAATTCATGTCATTATAACTTTGCATATACAACTTATTAAATAAAAAAATGTATTTTTTCTCATATTTATTATGTAGTTTAAGATCAAATAATTCAAATTCATTTTAACAAACAAGTTTATATTCACTCACAGCCCACCATTCATATAAAGTGATTAAATGTTCAATTGCTTTCTAATACCTCCAAATATCAAAATGTTTTTTTCTACATTTTTTAATTAAATCATTTAAAATTATTGATTTTAATTTATCCTTACATCTAAGTACTAAATTTATACTACTGTTTAATTTTATGTTGCAACACTTCTGAAATATATGATAAACTTTACAATCTTAAAAAAAATGTTTAAATTGAATAACTTTTTTACTTTACTTCTGCCACTCCTCAAAAATCCATCATTTCTTACCATGATTTAAATCCATTTTAAAATTCAATGTAATACAATTGTAATAAAGTTAAAACTATTAAATACAATAGTAATTAACTATTATATGCAGTCCTTCAATCTGCAGAAGTATTTTTGGTTAATTCCTTAACCCTCCACATCTGCCATTAAATTCAATTGCAGTTTAGAAAGGTTAAGGAATTAACTGAAAGTACTTCTGAAGACTAAAATAATGTATATAATACAATTGTATTTATTAGTTTGATTGTTATTACAAAAGTATTTTAATTAACAGACATTTTATTTGTATTACATTGAATTTTACAATGGATTTAAATCATGATAAGAAATTATGGATTGTTGAAAAGTAGTGGAAGCAATGCCAAAATGTTATTAAGCTTAAATGCAAACTTCATTTTTTAAGAATTGTAGTTTATTGTGTATTTGTGAATTGTTGCAACATAGAATTATACAGTAGTATAAATTTAGTTCTAAGAAGTATAGATAAATTAAAATCAATTTTAAATGATTTATTTTAAAAATGTGGAAAAAAAAACGTTTTGATACTTAGAGATATTTAAAAGCAATTGAACATTTAATAATTTAAATGAATAGCATGCTTGGGATGAATATAAAATTGTTTGTGAAAATGGATTTAAGTTATATGAATGTAAATTAGATAATAAATTTAAAAAGAAATTCATTTTTTTATTTAACAAGTGATATTCCCAAACTTATAATTATTTGAGTTTGTTAATTTGTCAAGCAAAGTATTCAGCTATACTTGAGGTGATTCTAATTTGGAATTAATTGCAGATGTTTTAAATTCATTTGAAATGATTACTAGTGATATTCATATTGCTGATAAAATTATCAAGAAAATTAATTATCATAAAGTTAATATGATTCTATAAGAAAATTTATGGAATTGACCATTTTCTAATTTAAACATAGGCTGATGATGCTAGTATGATTTGTTTGAAAGAAGATAAAGGGATGTGGATATACTTAATGATGAAATGTCAATCTATAGAGAAAACTAAAAAGCAAATGGATAAATGTGTTTTCTTTTTGATTAAAGAATATAATATGGATAGTCAGAAAATAAAATTAATTAATGGTATTATTAAAAAAGGTAAAAATAAAGACTTAACTAATAATGTTTTCTATAAGACATATCCTTCCTATGCTATATATCTTCGTATTTTAGAAAATATGAAGATACATAAAGAAGGTAATCATGTATAAATTATGATGGATCATGGGTGAATTATGATTGATTTTGGTGGTTTATTTATATATCAAACTTCTAAATAAATTGGCAGGCTGTTTTGTGAGTTTTTAGGATTTGGAGAAAATTATATTGCTTCATTTTTTGACTTAGTAGATAGAATTAAAAATATTATGATTAATGAAAATGATGTTATTGCTTCATTAGATGTCACATAAACACGTGGTTTATTGATAGAATGGATTCCGTAAAATTAATTGAACATGCATTAAAAAGTAAAGGTGTTTGTAATTATGTGATAAAATTTATTATTGATTCTTTAAAATTTGTTGATGATATCATTATTGCTTCTTTGAAGATAGATATTATAAAATGTCTAATGGTTGGTCTATGGTTCTGCTGGTTGTTGCACAAGTTTACAATTTTGGTTTGTTTACATATCAGAGTAGTATTTTAAATAATTAAAATTTACAAAAGGCATGTGGATGATGTTTTTGTTTGCAGAAATACCAATATTACAACTTTACTTGTAGAGGAGTTAAGTAATTTGAATGGCTTACAATGGACTATTGAAAAGGAACAGGGCAAATATATAATAGTATGTTTAGTTATAAATTAATAATCAAACCAACACTAAAAAAGAGGATATATAAATTGTAAATTGAAAATACCAATTATGTATAAGATGGCAAGTTTTACATCTTTTTCTTTCATAATGAAAAATTATGCCTTCATCATTGTGATAAATTAAAACATATTGAGATATTTGCCAAAAATTACTTGAAGTTTGCTATAACATTGAACTAATTAACAGTATTTTATGTCAATTTACAAAGAGGTATAATGATTTAAAGAAGTTGAAGATTGTTAATAAAAAATGTATATCTATTCCATATATTTCAAATGTTCAAGTGAAATTTTTAAGGATATATATAAGAATATGTTTAATGTTTCATTTTGTATTAGAAATAATGTTAATAAATTAGTGAATAATTTCAAAAATGTCATAATTGTCAAGCAAAAAAATGTTATGTATCATTTTTTGTAAATATATGTTATCATACATAGGTGAATCAACATGCAGTATTGAAATATATTAAAAGAGCCTGAATTGACATACAAGCATGTGAAAAATAAAAATAATAATGATTTAATGACTGCTTCAGCTTTCTTAGATCATGAAAAAACATATAAATATAAATTTAAGTTTGATATTGTAAGTGTTAAGATTTTGCTTCTTCATGAAGAGAGAAACAATAAAAAAAATTAAGGAAGAATTATTAATAAGTAGAAATAAAATAAATATAATTAGTAAAGAAACTGCTAACATTAAAATTCAGAATTCATCAAATTTGAATTGATGACATTTGTTTCCATTTGATTTTTGAAATTAAGGAAAATTGAGGAAGGTTTAGAAATTAACCAAAAGTACTTTTGCAATTTGAAAGACTTCATATAACTGTTTATTGTCATTATATATATATATATATATAATATCCCAGTGTATACTTTAGCTAAAATTAAATATAAAATCCCCCCTAACCCTTATGAAATCTCAGCTATACCTTTTGTGAATAAATGTATAAAATTCTGATTCTCAAGCAGACGGTCCAATATATAATTATTGAACATAAAGATGCACTGATGTTAAATATTGAAATTTGAACCTAATGAAACAAAGAACAGGAACATTATATTACTGGCGATTATAAAGTGCAAAAAAAATGTTTAGTATACATATACAAAAAAAAACAACTAAGCATTAATCATATTAATCTTTGCAAAATCCCAGCACATACTGCTAGCCAAAATTAAATATTGAATAACAAATTACACTTCTAACCATTAAGAAAATGCTCTCTATTAACAAATATATATAAAACTGATTACGAAACAGCCAGTCCAAAAATGTATCACATGAATTGTAAGTTGCAATAATATTAAATATTAAACTATGTAATTATATATAATCAAAGGGGATTTAAACCCAGACATTCAAGCCCTGTTTAGTCACCCACTCCATCTTATATTATCAATGAATGTAAAAAAGATAAATGAACTCCAATATGCATATTTCATTCTGAACCAACACTCATCAGTTGGTCCGGATATTTATCTTCCACACGTATATATAATAAGTGCTCAGTTTATATTAAGATAACAAATTTTCAAACTTTAATGAACAGGCTTCAATCTTCACCACTCTCCAACTCTTTGGTCATCCATATTGTTGGATGACTAAATGTAACTTGAATATCTGGGTTCAAATTTTCTCTGATTATATCTAGTTTAAAATATATATACTATATTTGTTCATAAATATAATTTATTCAGCCTGTATTCTACCCATCCTTCTATGTATTCAAATGTGCATAAGGTATTATATATAAGGAATAATAATGACTTGTGGTCAACATGGATATGACAACAATAATCATAAAACAAGGGCTTAGAAATTGCCATCATCAGATTTTTACTGACATGGATGGGTGAAGAGTTGGAGAATGGAGATGATTGTAGCTTGACCATAAATGTTTAAGATGTGCTATAATTATATAAACGGGAATTATATATGAGTGTGGTAGATAATTATCTGGATCAACTGATGAATGCAGGTTCAGTGAAATACATATATTGGAGATCATATATCCTTTTCACATGTATGTGGTAGTATGCATTGATTGTATAAGATGGAGAGGATGTCTAACAGAACTTAAAATTCTGGGTTCAAATTTCTTTTGATTACTTCTAGCTTAAAATATAAGTACTATCCTTGTTATGAAGTATTATATATGTATGTCATATACTCAAATTAAGTCATATATTCATCATATGAATGTAACAAAATGGAATGAAAAAAGAAATCCTGTGACCAATCAAATGGATATAAAAAAATTGATAGATTTAATACTCTTGGACAAAGACTCTTATTATGTCAAGTCAGACATAATATTTCTTGAAATGCAATATGTTAAAATGTTAAAATATAGAGTTATATATGTGTAAGCTGACTTTTTCTCATATCAATATTATCTATTATAAATTCGAATAACAAAAAGTACTAACTCTCCTTTAGATACTAGGCTTCAAAATGTAAATACTAACTAATGTTAAATGAATGAAATAAATATAAACTTACACTGAATTATTTGCTAGTTAAAGTTTATCTGCTCTATCTTTTATGGCTCTAGATTATGATTATTATTGTTATGAATTAAAACAAGTACAATCCATGACTTCTATTTAATAAAAACAATGATGGCAGTTTATTTATATTTTGAAAATAATGAACAAGTAAAAGTAAAGTACATCATTAAAAATCAAGCATGTGATGATCATGTGGGTGTTTAAATCATTTACGATGCAAGACAATATATGCATTCACAATTAGAGGAACATACAAATTAAAACTGTTAAATCTAATTGATAAAAAGAGTTTAACTTATTATGCCTTGTTATGAAGAATATCAATCCTAAGTAAGTTAACTTAATATAATCTTCTCAAATATTATTTGTGGTCTCCATCAACTAATAGTGATTTCTTCCAATTAATTGATTGCTTTAAAGCAATTACATTTTATATTGGCATGCATACATAGAATTGTTACTTGAAAATGTATACATGTAAGAGAAAACATTAAAAAAAACTAAACACTTTACAAAATTATAATAAAAAGTCAATATCCAAAGTTTCAAAACATTTGGATTGACAAAAAATCCATGTGTAATTACTTGAATACATTGTAACTATGGAATAATAATATTACAGTGAAATGGTAATTTAGATTTATACCTTTAGTTTCTCCATTATGATTTAATCATGAGTACATCTTGACACATTAGCTCATTCCTAAAAGTTTATTACATCACATATTAGTAATTCAAATTGTATTAAAATATGAGCTTCTGGAAAATTCCACATCATCACAGATTAATTTCTGCAAGATTTATTTAATATCACTTATATATATATTTAATTTTAACCATTACTATATTTATTTGGGTATTGTGATTAATAATTTTTATATCTGTGATCTAAAGCTATGATACAAAATTAATAAATGTTCTCCTCAACACTTGAGAAAAATATTGTATCCATTAATGTAAATGATTAAATATACAAACCAACATATTATAATTCCATTAAATAATTTTTTCTGTGATATATTAATATTAAGTTTTTCGTATTCTCAATAGCATTATTGATTTCATTTATAAAATATTGACATATCTATATGTAAGGTATGTGTATAAATACTTGCTTTAAATTTCAGTGAACCCTTTACAGATCTTTAATAAAATAGTTCCAAATCCTTCAAATCCAAGGTGAGTGATATTTCAGTTGCTGTTTAAATATCCATCAATATTTTGTGATCTGTAAAATAAGATATCAACATTGTTTTTTTAACAATCCATGCTATGTAATTCCTTAATTATCAATTTATTGCATCTATAGATTGCGTTTTTTATAGTAAAATAATGTTTAGCCGTATAGATTTTCTTTTAGAAATTATAAAAGAAGCATATATATGAAGATAAATTTAAAAAAAAAAGAAATATTTTTTTTTACTTAAAAGTTTTTTTATTGTTGCCAGCAACATGCTCGAGGTGTACCTTTGCATAGATTTTTTTTTCTGAGTGGTTATTATTATAATATATATTAAATTTTTAAATAACCTCGATTACACACATACCTACATATAAATTCATACTTGAGAAAATACAACATTTATTAAGATGTTATTTAATGAAATACTATTTCAAAATTTCAAATGCTTTGATTGCTTTTATCAGTACTTAAAAATGTAATAAATCTTAATGGACTTCGTGTTTTCTTTATTTATTACTATTATTCTCATTTTTAAAATAACAAAAGTAATGACGAGCTTATTCTCAAAGACATAATAAAATGAAACAAGTCAAAATCATTATTTCAATTTCAACATAACTTTTGCCATTTATTTACTATAATTTGAGATTAAAGAACTACAACTACATCACTAATTGTATTAAAAGAGAACATGTGTCATTATTATTTTTAAAATTACGAGTAACTTTCACTTTTGATGAATTTTAATATCTCACTAGCTTTTAAGGTATATATCAGAGAAGAACAAATTGCTGTCTCTTCTATGAAATGTTAGAACTAAATTAGGAAATAAAAAAAACATCATATAGAGTTTTAGCAAAAGAATGCATCATATATTGAAGCCAAGTAATATATCATTCATCAATTCCAACATTTAATAATCCCCATGTCCAATAATGAGTTAAAATTTAAATAAAAAATACTGAAATATATATAAGATCGAATGTACTTGGAATATTCTTAAATAGTACAATATATATAATATTTAAATACATGTATATATTTACACTAAACTTAATATAATTATAAGAGACTTGAACTCAGATTTTCAAACTCCCACAGCTATCCAATCCATCTTATACAATTGATAGACATAACTACATAATGGGAAAAAGATAAATTATCTCCAATATATGTGTTTCTTACTGAACGAGCACTCTTTGGTTAGTCAAGATCACCATCTTCCACGCATATATACAATCACTGCTTAGTTTATCTTAAGATAGCAAATATTTAAACTTTAATGGACAAACTTTAATTTTTTCCAGTGTCCAACTTTTTAGGCCTCCATATCATTGGAAAATATGAGGATGAAATGCCCAATCCTCTTGTTGATGTCAATATTATACTCATACCCATCTGATCCCTCACACATAGAATTTAATGTGTGTATTTAATTATACAGAAATGGGATGAGAAGGAACAGGCTGAATATGTAATATATAAATAAATGTATATAGTCTATACTGAACATAATGTAATTATAAGGGGACTTGAACTCAGAATTTAAAACTCCCCACAGCTATCCAATCCATCTTATACAACTGATACATATGACCACTTGTATATGAAAAAAGTAAATGGCCTCCAATAAAAAAAATTATGCTGAACCAGCACTCATCAATTGGTTCAGATCAGCATTTCTAACATATATATACAGCCACTATTCAGTTTATATTAAGAAAGCAAGTTTTCAATCTTTAATGGGGCAAGCTTTAATCTTTTCCAGCCTTCAATTTTTCAGCCAACCATATTACTGAATATTTGAAGATGTAATACTCAATGTACTCTTCAGATTTTTTAATGTTATGTATGTCTAAAATGTTGGAGAGTGGAAAAGTTTGAAGCTATTCTAATAAAGTTTGAAGATTTGCTATCTCAATAAAAATTGAGCAGTGATTGTATATATGTGTGGGAGATGAGGGTGTGAGTCAGCCTACGAGTGCTGATTCATCATGAAATATATATATATATTGGAGATCATTTATGTTTTTCACATGTTGTGGTCATGTGTATCAGTGGTATAAATTGAATTGGATAGCTGTGGAAGTTTGAAAGTTCAAGTTCAAGTCTCTTCATACATAAATTTGCCATTTGAATTTTTTTCTATTACATGATTTCTATGTTTAAATCACTATTGAAAATATTAAAAATTGAAAAACCTACAGAAATTCAATTTAGTGACATCATTTAATTTAAACTATCATTAAATATACTTTGTGATTGATTTCAATATCCATTCTTTTCTAGCCTAATTATTTAAGACATCTCTCTATATATAAGTAAATAAGCTAGCAATTGAATGCAGACTTTTTCTCAGATAAAATTGTTGTGTTATTAGTATACTCATATTATCATATGACCAAGACATTGATGATCATTAGCATTGACATGTGTCCAGCAATGTTTATATGGAATTATGTATTATCATACTTTTAGCTCAATATAACTGATCGTTTTTATAATATATCCTAAATCTTGCCTTAGTTAGATGGTGACAAGCCTGATTTTATAGTGTACCTTTTTAAATCAATTTTTACAAAGGATGGATATTGAGCATTGATGATTATTGCTGGTCTTGTTATGTTTACATTTTATATTGTTATTATTTACTTCCAATGTGAAATTAACTCATGCAAATTGATAATGATACTTATGATGATCAGGATTTTACATGACTCCTATATATAAGTAAAATGTTATCCACATATAATTTATTGTACAAAAAATATCTATCCCAACATTTTGGTGAGGTCACATTTGTCAACAAATGTATAATAAATTTTATGAAAATAGTTATATATAGATGAAAATTACCAAATCTATTTTACATTGTAGTTGAACTGTCCACTAGTTACTATGTTCAATAAATTTTAAAAGTAAGCAAATAAAACATATTTTACATCTTTCTTCTATTTATTTATAACTAACTATAACAGGAACATGTTAGAAGACAAACTTACATTAACTTATATATTGTAACAAGAAAATAATATAAAAACATGGCTTTTCAAATGTTCCACATGTATGGGTGGCAAAAGTATATTGTATGTATAAACATAATAAGAAGTGAGGATGGCTTTTCTTATTTAATATTCCCGACAAAGTGATCAAGATGAAAACTGGTTATTATAAATAATAGAACAATAATAATAAATCTCTCATTTTTGACTAACCAAACTTATAAAAGGTAAATGTGGTTATACATAAGACCCTTCTATTACATATGTAAGTATTTAAAATGAAAATACATTGATATTAATGTGGCATTTCAATGATCCAGAAAGATATTTTCAAATAGTAAACAAATAATTCTAAAGTTTTTTTAATGTAAACATCAAACTTTTTTTTATATTACAATGTTATATTATCTTTAGGCAATTTAATATGGCTGAACAAAATAATATTTATTGTACATGTATTTAATGTCTGAGTAAATATCAGAATGCTATAGCGAATGTAATAGATTTGACCATAAATTATTGATGTGTTGACCTTATAAAAAAATTCTCAAAAACCAAATTTAATATATATATATTATTGATATTTAAGTGGTTTCACATTGTTAATAATAAACATATTTCTGGAATCACTACAGTCTTTGCACTATAAAAAAATCCAAAGTGAAATGAGTCTATTAATATGTAATGACTGCTTTCTATAATGTAAAAAAAATCTTAATCAGGGTTATATAAAAGAATATTAGCATATAAAAGTGATTTACCCGCTGAAGAAAAAGCTGCAAAAACCAAAAACAATTAAATGGGCTGAGCACTTTCGAGGTTTTTCCTCATATTCATGGCCAACATAAGTTATAAATCATTTATGTAGTATTGTTAACTAATAAAATATTATAAATATTTAATAATAAAATATATAACTAATTTTGCAGGTAATTTTTTGTTTGTAATAACATGTCAAACTTCTCTATGGTACTTGAGTACTAAACCTGCATTGTAGGAGAGATAGGGAAGATATGATCTTTTCACACTCACAATCAATGTGTCATGTCACGATGCCATCATATTGAAAGAAATAGTCCCACAATGGTGTCATCACAGTTACCATCATATTGGACATCTACTTATACAATATAAATAATGAAAGCTTTTGAACAAACTAACTTAGAATCACAAGCAATGGCTTATTTAACTAATTGGCAAAAGTAAAATAAACATATTGCTACATATATTTTATGTACATATCCATTTAACATATAATATGAATAATTTAACATTTCTTACATAAAAAAAAGCTAAGCAATGAGAGGAATTCATCATTTATGAGATAAAATAAATTGGTTCTAAAAGGAATTCACCATCTCTTATACAAATAAAGAATATAATATTCTATAAGACAATGCCAAGTATAGAAAGGTCACTATTTACATTATTTGCATAACAAACTGAATGTCGTATTTATAAGATTTAAAGTTTATAACTATAACACATTTTAATAAGTATAACTATTCACACCAAAAATTATATATGTAATATTTGCAAACATGTATTATATATAAAACAAAAACAAAACTATTTTGAATATTGTCTTTGTTGTTTTAAAAGAACATTTCTTTGGGAGAACTAAGAAAAAAATTTGCATAACAACAATTCATAGTAAAATTATTATTAATGAAATTAATATCTTTATGACTTCCCTCTTAATTTTAATCTAAAGTCTTAAAACCAATATTCATTTTGAATATGATTTTCAGTTGGTTTCCTATGCAATGTTGATGACAAAATAAAAAAGCAAAGATAACAAAAGAACGTTAGTAGAGGGTTAAGATTTATTTACTATATCATATAATTTTCAGTATTTAATTTTACCAGGAAAATAATGATTTTTGCATCAGTGAATATTTTGTTATGCAATTAATTAATTCATTAATGAAAGAGTTTTTATGGGTGATTGTGTGTCTGTTGGTGTTACCTGAATATAGCTATTTATATGTGGATATATTTCTATAAGTCTATTGACTTCATTTACTGTTATTGATAGATAAAAGATTGTTATAGCAATGTAATAAGAGTCCATTATATTTAACATTTTTATGCGTGGCTAATAGTTGTTGCAAGTGTTCGTTGCCTTACTTAAGCTTTATAGTGAGTGAATTTAAGCTTTATAGTAAGTGAATTTACCTTTCTTAATAAAATAGTTAGTAAATTTAATAATATGTGCATAATAACTTGTCTTGTGGAAAATGAGCATACTAATAAGAGGGTTCTTAGCATGAATAGAAAAATATTATGTTGGATAAAAAATTGATAATATTTTCTATAGAAGTAAATATATTATTTTGAATTTCAGATCTCATTATATTTACTGAGGGATAGATTGGAAAACCAAAAAAATTGTGGTTATGCAGTAAATGAAGAGCATTAGTATTAACAGTGAGTAAATTCCAAAAAGAAGAGTTATTCACAGATGAAAAACTCCCCTTACAATAGTGCCATTCAATGCAAACAAGAGTATTCGATGGATGCAGGAAGGTTAGTGCATAAAATCATTATCTAGTGCCTAGTCATCCAATATCCCCAGTCTAATTTCTAACTTGTGGCTTTGATCCATGAGGAGCCTTGGATATGAGAACAATACACCTAGACCTTAGGATCTAATGCAACCTACCAGCAGCCCCCTTTTGTCTTATTAGCTAACTATAAAGCTTTGAGTCCAAAATAAAAACATAATGTTTTCAATTGAAACTGCTTAGCTTGAATGCTTATACAGATCTGAACTCAGTTTAGCATTCATATTTTTTATTGTCTTTGGTACTTTAATAATCACATCCACCATAATTATATTGTGCAGGATTGATATTAAACCACTAAACATGTCATGATGATCATTCTTTATGCTTACACAAGCTGTTTTCCAGAAGCAAATCTCTCCATACAGTAATGCCACTTCGTGCTAGCCAGCATAATCAATGGTTGCAGGAAGGTTTGTGCATAAAATTATTATGTAGTGCCTAGTCATCCAATATCCATGCATTGTTTACTCTGGCTTACACTGAGAGGCACTACTGTATAGATAGTTTTGTCTCTGTAAAAACAATTTGTGTAGCATAAACAATGATGATCATGTGATGTTTAATTGTTTAATACCAATCTTGCCCAATAGTTATGGTGGCTGTGGTTATTGAAGAACCAAAGACATCAAATCATATGAATGCTGAATATGAGTTCAGTTCTGTATAACTATATAAACTAATGAGCTTGAATTGAAAACATTATTGTGTTTTAATTTTGAACTCAAGGCTTCATAGTTAGCCTAGACCATAAAAGGCAGCTGCTGTATGGTTGCATTCAATTCTAAGATTTAGACATAGTGTTTCCAGATCCCTGTTTTCTCACTGATGACAGCCACAAACTAGAAACAATAATTGTGACATTGGATGAGTAGGTACTAGATTGGGATTTTATGTACAAAACTTCCTGCATCCATTGATTACTCTAGTTTAGACTGAGTCATGCTACTATATGAAGAGTTCTGTCTCTAAGAAAGCAGCTTGTGTATGCATAAAAGATGGTGATCATGTGAAGAGGAGTTATTATTGCAAAATTTGAGATTATATTTAATTTTATATTTTTGATGTATATTTATGAGCTCAGATAAATGTTTTTGGATAGTAAAAAATGATTAAATTATTTATTTAAGCTATATGATTGATAGTTTAGTTTAGAATAAGAATGTACATTACTGAAATTTTTTTTTTCTATTTTTTATGGAATGGATTTATACTAGTTATGATGAGAAATGTCATGAGGACAAACTCTGAGGTATTAATTAATGCAGATTAAGATCTAGTGGTGTATTACCATCTAATGTAATATGTTTATATCTATTAAGCACAAGATTGGTTAATATATAAATTTTTGGTAAAAGAACCTTGTTTTTCATCATGTATAAAAGGGTAATAACTGGGAAGATTCAAATGCATTAGAAATCACCACGTGCATAGAGAAAGGACCTGCTTTCTTTAATTGTCTTTTATGATCAATTATAAAATGTAAATATGATAATTGCAGCCAGAAGTTGATGTTTCTTTTTACATATTGTAAAAGAGATTAATGTTAGAAGGCTAGATTCTATCATTTTTATAAATGATTCTATAGTTTTGTTTAATGTAGGAGTCAACTGAAATGGGTCTTTAATTATTAATAATTGAAATTATGATATTTTTAAACAGGTATTCTAGAAACTGGATAAAGTAGATATATTTTATGAATTTGAACTGCAAAAGAGAAAGAAAATTTAGGATGATTGGAATTAATACATTGTACAGGCTTAACACCTGCATTTATATATGTAATATATGTCGGATTCAAACTCAGAATTCACACAACCCACAACTGTTTCCATCATCAGATTTTCAATGAAAAGGAAGGCTGAAGAGTTGTGGGTTAGAGTAGTTTGAAGCCTGTCCATTAAAGTATGAAGATTGGCTATGTTAATATAAATCTGAGTACTGATTGTATATATGTGTGGGTATATAATCTGAACCAACAGATGAGTGCAGGTTTAGCATGAAATATGTATATTGGTCATTATTTATCTTTTCACCATGTGTGTGATCATGAGGGTCAGCCATATAAGATGGCACAGAGAGTTGTGGATGATTGGAATTGTAAAATTTTGATGATGGATTAGTAAAAATATGAATTTAAACTGCAAGATGAGAAAGAAGATTTAGGATGATTGGAGTTGTAAAATGCTATAGATGAATTAGTAAAAATATGGGTATTGCATGAGGATTTGGATAAATAATATCTGGAAAAGAGTTAAGCTTTAAGAAAAAATCTTGTCTGGATGTTTCATGATTCCCTGAATATAAACCAAATATAAAGAGTGGGGATGACTATGTTTATTCATGCTTAAAATTTTGCTTTAAAATGAAAGACTATAATTATAGAAGACTGTATAAATTTTGTTGGCTTTGTAATCAAGGGTCCATCATATGTAACCTCTAGACCAATTGTGCTATAAATATTTTATTTTTTTAGTGGATAAGTAACCTGTTAATATAAGTTGATTTTTTTTTTGTATTCTCCTTTGGGACAGATAATACAAGATATTGATGAAAAAATAAAGAATCCCAGGAAGTACTTTTTAATTTCTAGTATAAAGAATCAAGATCCTTAACAATTGATGAAAGAGTCTTATTTCTATGGATGTAAAATTTAATTATTGATGCAATTATATTAGTATATATGAATTAAGCTTCTACTGAATCTAAAAAAATAATATTTATTTCAGAGAATATTTCTTTGATTATTGCATCTGGAGTAGTTGCTTTAAGAAGCAGTCCTATGTTGTTAATAAGTGAAAATAAAGTTTGTTTAAAAACTCAATTGTAAGTTACATATTATGTGCAAGATAATCAGAGAAGTTTACAAGTAAAAGAGAAGGCTTAATATGAAAATGAATGTCTGGAAAGTAAAATAACAGATCATAAAGTGTTGAATGTTTTAGTATAAAAATGATAGAGTTACTCAAGAATAAATTGTCTGCACTCATGAATCTTCTACTGATAGGATACAAATATTTGGAGATAAATTGTTCATATTTTTTTAATAAGTATGACTAGATAATTGTTAGTATTTAATATTAAGTTTATTTGATTAATAAAATAAATATTATGTAATAATAAGGTTTTGTGATTTTAGTATAATATAATTGTATTATTAGTGAAAGTAGTGTGGTGGAAAATAACTATGCACATATTTTTATCTATGTACAGAATTTTTAAAGATTTGAAAGAGGATTTATGATTATTACCAATCTTACCAAATCCTGCTGCAATTGTATTGAATTGCTACATATGAAAACATATATAGCGTATAATGTTATTATAGATCTATATATTTATTTAAATATATATATATATATATATATATATATATTTAAATAAATATATAGATCTATAATAACATTAACTGAATATTTACTTTCTGTAAATACAATTATTTGAGGAATAATCTGTTAAAGTCATTTTTAATTGCATTTAATTACATTGAACAGTTGTAAGGAGTTTATTACCTTTACATTAACCCTGTAATGTTTAAGGTCAAAGAGTTTTGTAAAATATATATTATTAGATCTAAATTAAGTTGATACTATTACTTTGGTTTGAAAGATAGAAATATGTTAGGGAAAATAAATAATTTAAATAATTGATAAATATAAATATATAATCATATATAATAATTAGACTGTAATCAAACTGAATGTGCTTTATCTAGATATAAAAAATTACCTCACTTTTTCCCTTGTCTATAGTGTATTTCTTATTTTTTATGGACTATTTTTGGTCCTTTTTATCTTTTAATAGGATTAACAGCTCTGGGAAAATAGGAATAGATAAATTAGAACTATTTCTAGTCCGATGTGAATTATTATTAATTGAAATATTTTGATTTGTTATAAAGAATTGATGGTGCATTTTTATTATCTGTGATAGGTGTGTTAAGCTTTTTTTTTTGTTTTGAAACTTGCTTTTTGGTTTCAACATTATAAAATTTTTCCTCATTGATTTGTGAATATCATTTAATTTTATTTTAGCATGTTTATTTCTTTGTTGTATATTGTATTAACATTGGTCTTTCATACTGTTTTTGTTTTGTTCCATGTTAAGTTGTCTATTTTTGATTCCAATAATATGTAAAATAACATCATTAAGTTCAGAAGAATTAAATTGTAGCTGTTGAGTGGAATAGACTTTCAATGTAGAGATGGATTTATTATACATTGGTGTGCATTGGTATTTTTGATACTGCATTGTTTCCAAAACATTTCTGGATAGTTTTTAATAATGTGTCATTTGTCATTGCATAAGAAACATTGTGGTGGTAAACTGTTAAAAATAATAGTGGTGATATGTCAATGGCACATAATGAAGAATTGTCAATGACACACTCTTTTTTAGGAGTAATGTTAAAGATAGCTATATTTGTTAACACAGGAACTAAAACTCTTTGTCCCATGAAACATTTAAAGTTGAAAACTTTGCCATAGTTATTAAGTAAAAAATATACTTTTTTAATATAATTAATATATAAATTTTTAATTTGACCAGGTACAATGATGTTTCTCTAAGTGTCCATATAATAAGTAATTTGGCTGTTTAAAAAATTGATATACTTTTGAAAAATATTATTTATGCCCCATTATGTAGCTCCAATATGAGATCTTTGCCCTTGTGATAATTTAGGGCTTTATTGTAGCATATTCCTTTTTTGTCTATTAGTGTACAGAATTTTTCAGTACGAAATTTTTATAATGAATATGTTAATATATGTTAACACTAATATTAAAGTTTTTTTATTTTTAAATTTTAAAAATAATTTTGCAACCATGATAGGTACTGTTAAATTACATTTATGCAAAGTATTAATATAATCTCCATCAGTTATTTTATTTATATTCATTTGATTTATTTGAGTTGCATCATTATAAATTATATTTAAATAAATCATCAATATTTTCTTGATCCATTGTTAAAGTTTTGTTTTCTATTAGTTTATTTTATTATCTATAGGAAGTGATCATTGATTAATGAGATAAATAATACATGTTAATGCAAAACTAGAAAGACAAAAATTTTTAAGGAAACAATGTTGTTATTGCTAATCTTCAAAAACATTCCACTGAATATAAATTAGAACGTGCAAACCGTTTTCAAATATTATCAGATTTTGAACATGATTCAGTCTTAAACAAAATCAGTAGGAAAATATCTGATACATTCTTAAAAATTACAAAAAAGGTATCTGATACAAAAGCAGCAATTGGGTAGTAAAATTTTGAGACAAGACAATTTATGATAATAAAAAGGGATATCAAACTATATAAAAATAATGCATTAAAGGTTTGATTACCATGAATTTTGTAATATGATACAAAAAATGTTGATAATAATATAAGAAAGTATAATTGTTAACTAGTATAGAAGAGAATTAAAGTTCCAAGAGTGAAACAATATTTTCAAATTAGTAGAAAACTTATTTCTGTAATAAAAAGTAAAGGTGGAACTATTACTACAAACAGAGATGACACCATGGCATGTGTAGAAGAATTGATCAAAAATTTTATAGCAATAAATAAAAAATAGTTATTTTTACCACTACTATATTTTCTGAATTGTCCAGAATTTTAAATGAAGAATTGCGAGACTTTCAATTAAATTTATGAGGCAGGAAAAAGATCCAGTTAATGATGAAAATATAATCTATATCTAAAAAAAAGCAGATTAAGAAACAAAATATTTTGACAAAGTTTACAAAGTTATATATTATATGCCTAAATAATAATGATGTACCAGATAATTTTAATAATATGGTATTAATATTAATATTTAAAAAAGATGATAAAGAAGTTATCAGAAATTACAGACTTATCAATCTTTTATTAGTTCTATACAGTTTTTGTCAAAATGATTACTACTTGTTTACTGAAGCTAACATTGAATTTTAACCAATAAAAAAAACAAGCTGAATTAAACGTGATTTTAGTATAGTTGAGAAACTTTAAAATATTACCACTGAATATGAGTTGGGATTGTGCTTTGTATTTGTAAATTATAAAAGTGCATTTGATTCTATAAAGATTTCTACAGTGAACAAAGCATAGGGTCATCAAGGTGTAGACCCAAGATATGGTGATATTCTGAAGAATTTTTATAAAATTGCAACAAGAACAATTAGAGTATATAATGATACCAATGATACTAAAAAGATTAACATTATGAAGGATGTACAACAAGGTGACTCTATATGTGCAAAACTTTTTACAAAGATTTTTCAATAAATATTTAGAGATTTAAAATGAGAAGTGGAGGGAGTAAATTTAAATAGAGATAATTTATGTCATGCATATTTTGGAGATGATGTAGTTGTTATTGCAAATCATGTTTCACAGCTTTGCAAAATGATGCCAGAGGTAAGAGATGAAGGAATAAAGTAATGCTCAATAGATTTTCTCAAAAAAGAAAATAAAGA
Source organism: Epiperipatus broadwayi (assembly GCA_028023455.1). Lineage (NCBI taxonomy): Eukaryota > Metazoa > Onychophora > Udeonychophora > Euonychophora > Peripatidae > Epiperipatus > Epiperipatus broadwayi. The sequence continues at coordinate 4,086,831 of JAQFVV010006261.1, read as the reverse complement.
TTGATAATGATGAGATACTTGGTCATATTATTACTATAGATAGGAGCATTAGAGATCAAAATAATCATAGAGTTAAACTTGGTTGGAATGGGTTTTTTGATAGAAATAATTTAATTTAAAAAAAAAATATGAATGTGCTTTACCAGTTCTTATGTATATATCTGAGACTTGGACAAGAACAGAACTATACAGAGATTTGAGACTAGTTAAATATGTATGGACAGTTACATAATAGACATAACATGAAGAGACTGAAAACCAAATATATTAGAGGAAAATATAGTATTACTGACATCATTAAAAAAAATAAAACACTAAAGTGGAAATAGGCTGGATATATTGTTAGAAGAGATGATATTAGGTGGACAGTTGAAATCCTAAACTGGAATTCAAGAAATTGTAAACGGCATAGAAAGAGCCCACATATGAGATGATTAGATGAAATAAGAGAGTGTGCTAGTGTCATGTGAGATGAAGGACTAGAGATCGGAGAACATGGATTGAACTTGGAGAGACCTTTATCCTGCTGTAGATCGATAATGGTTGAAAATGATATATATATATAAATGGATGTAGCTGTATGTGGTTTTCATAATAACTGTTCTTTTATTTTTATTTTTGCTTAGTATTTTGCAATTTATATTCAACATTAATAAATCAGTTTGTGTTATTAAGTTATAATAAATATCATCGACCTAAAATCTAACTAACTATTGGAATCATCAAAAATGTTTATTCTAATAATTTATTAGTATAAAAATATTTTAAATAAATTGTAAAACATAGTATTTTTTTTCGTGAACAATGGTGATCACTGATTACTAACCATGAAAGATTTGTAAATATACGAAGTAATTATCACTGAGTATTCCAGACCAGAAAAAAATCGTTGATATTTTATAGGTTTTAGATCATCACGTGATATAAAAAATTAAAATAATATTTATTCTGAAAGATTGGGTAATAAAAAAACAATGACATATATTTTATCTTGGGGGGGGGGGGGGGGTGAGACAAACAATTCCGGAATGTACATTACAAATTACTCAAAATTTACATAAATTGCTTGCAGATATTTGAAACTACTGTACTATGTTTTCAACGTTTATATTATATATATATGGCTATGTCTGTACATATATCTATATTTTTATAGGTTATCTGATAATAATTGTTTATTTTCTTTTTATCTAGGTATATTATTGATAATAAACTTTAAAAAACAAATGAAAAAAAAAACAAAACAATATTAGCTCAAATAAACTATGTTTGTAAAGTCAAAACATTGTAATATGTAAATACTTTGAATTGCTTAATCTAAAAAAATATATATACATCATTTTAGTTCAAATAAGTAATTTATATAAGCTTTTTTTTTTTACTGCGCCTGTTATTTATTATATATGTATAATCTAAACTAAACATATTTGCAGATCTATATACAGTATATAATTGGTCGTATAAATGAATTAATATACATTTTCATAAAAAACAAACGTAATTACAAAAATATAATATATATTATCATATAATGTATGGTAGCATAGTCGTTTATACACCTACATATATACATTTCTGAGAAACTGGTTTGAAGTAGCTGCAAGCAAATTATGTATATTTTGAGTAATACTTAAAAATATTTCCTAGAATTATTTTTAAAAAAAAGTTATGTCGTTGTTACATATCTAAACTTTCTAAATAGTTATTATTTTAATCTCTCATACTATGCTTTTAACGATTTTTTTTTTGTCTGGGGAATTAAAGAATAAATTAATTACTTTGTATATAAATATATCTCTTACGGCTAATGTTTGTGATCGTAATTGTTCATGGACATATTACATTCGGCAATGTTTCATTAATTGTTCCATATATATATATTAATCGTTCGCTTGTTGACATAAAACTTTCTTCTCTCGTGTGGTAGATGTTTGAGGAAAGATGTGTAGATAACTAATCTCTGCTTGGATTATCTCCTTTTTTAATAGTCTAACAGTTTTTCTTTTCAATATATATATATAGTATAACAGATGACTCTTTATAAAAGGTAATTAAAAAATAAAACAGATAAGAACAAAATGTTGCTTCTTACAATAGATACTATACCGGTCAAAATCGTGTGTTCATTCAACAAGACCTAGAATCAAAGCAAAAGTACAGCAACATAGCATGTACCAGATACACATGTCTGGAACAGTACTAGACGCTAAGCTATGTACCTGTGCTCCAATATCTATGGCTATAAGAGCAACACTTTTGAGGATATTAACAAACTTTCCATTAGTCCATTTCCGGCAATGAGAACAGGAAGAGCAAAGAGTCTTAAAATCAACGATACTAAAGTGAGTGACCTATAATCACAAAGAAATATAACAATTATAGAATGCTCGGGCCATAACTAAGGTTTGACCAGTACAAAAAAAGATAAATTATTGAGCACTAGCTGGATAACTATTAATTAATAAATTATTCACCATTCACTTAATGATGATGATGATGATGATAATGATGATGATGATGATAATAATAATAATCGAAGAAGAAGAAGGAAGAAGAAAGTAGAGGAGTAGTAGAAGAAAAGAAGGAGAAGGAGAAGAAGAAGAAGAAGAAGAAGAAGAAGAAGAAGAAGAAGAAGAAGAAGAAGAAGAAGAAGAAGAAGAAGAAGAAGAAGAAGAAGAAGAAGAAGAAGAAGAAGAAGAAGAAGAAGAAGAAGAAGAAGAAGAAGAAGAAGAAGAAGAAGAAGAAGAAGAAGAAGAAGAAGAAGAAGAAGAAGAAGAAGAAGAAGAAGAAGAAGAAGAAGAAGAAGAAGAAGAAGAAGAAGAAGAAGAAGAAGAAGAAGAAGAAGAAGAAGAAGAAGAAGAAGAAGAAGAAGAAGAAGAAGAAGAAGAAGAAGAAGAAGAAGAAGAAGAAGAAGAAGAAGAAGAAGAAGAAGAAGAAGAAGAAGAAGAAGAAGAAGAAGAAGAAGAAGAAGAAGAAGAAGAAGAAGAAGAAGAAGAAGAAGAAGAAGAAGAAGAAGAAGAAGAAGAAGAAGAAGAAGAAGAAGAAGAAGAAGAAGAAGAAGAAGAAGAAGAAGAAGAAGAAGAAGAAGAAGAAGAAGAAGAAGAAGAAGAAGAAGAAAAAATAATTCCTGACTTATCAACGAATTAAATAATGGTACTGATTATTGCCTAATATTAATTAATAATCATAGCAATAATAATATCCAAGGCAATGTGAAACAAAGAGTTTTAATAATAATAATTAAGAAGATTCCATTAATTAAAGGGGATATAATATAATTAAATCATGTAGTTAACACTAACGATACGACAATGAATAGTAAACACTATAACAGATAAATGATATAACAAATATATTAAACAATTAAATACAGTAGTTTGATTATTATAGAAGAAACAAAATATATGTGTGTGGGGAATGTCTATACAATCATTATTACAAATCTGTCTATGGTCTAATCTACAATTGTGCGTCTCCATAGATTGCTTAAATAAGTCATTTGGGAATTATATAAATTACTATAAAAATTAGGTTTAATACATAATTGCATAATTATTGCATGAAATTTGGATGGTAGGGTTAATATGCCAAGATTATGGAATAAATTAATTAAATAAACAATAGTAAATTATAACTTAATCATCATCAGAATATCATGAACTTAAGCATAACGGATAGGACATTATACATACAAGTGTTGACAATACAAGTGTTGACATTGTGTGATTTTAAGAGAGTGCATGATCATATTTCTAGTACATTTGGGAGATCATCCCAACTAGGTGGGAGCAAGATGGTTCAGCCAAAATAAAACTGCAAACATTTAAATAGCATGAGAGCACATGATTACGTCTTGTAGATAGCATTTCTGATTTATAAATAAATCAATACTAATCAAGCTGGTATTATTTTATAATTTATAATTGGTTACAATTTATAATTGGTTACATGAATGAGGTCACTTAAGACACTCTCAGTGGCTTTGTTAGATTTGCACAACAGTGAGTATATGCCTGCATGATGGCCAAACACATATCTCTGAAAAATAGTGGCACAAGCTAGTGTGTTGGGTCGGTTTATCCATATTTTACCATACACTTACCCATTGGAAGTGCCTGAAATAGATTCCCAGCAGGAAAAACACCTACTTTGACAGAAAATAAGAAATGGGTCAAAGCATTTCAAAGATTCAAGGGTAATAGCAAAGCAAGAAAATCAATGAATTAAATGATTGTAATGATACCTTCAGAACGCCTGTAACATATGAATAATTCATGTCAGTAACAACTATGGCAAACTAATTAATACCTGTTTAAAATAGTATGCTATTTATCACAATGGAATGCATAAATGCAAAACACCCCTGGACAGTTAACCAATGCCAAGTAAAATATAAATTGGGTCAAAATCTAAAGACTAACAGGAATAAATTGATCTCTCCCACATTTCTAAATATCTCCCTATAATTTTATAATGATCAATACATGTACAATTAACATATTAATTATATGGATTAAAACCACAGATTACACACATGTAGATAATACATTGAATATAAAATTCACTTCTGGTTGGTTTTACTTAAATAATTTGCAAAATATATTTCAATAATTATGTGAGGATTTAATATATAGTTAATGGGGGTAGTTGAGTACAGGCATTAAAGCTTCACCTTTCATTTAAATAGTAAACAAGATTATATGAAATGAATGGGTATCAAATCAAGTGAGTTTTAGGATAATTAATATACAAACAAATAGAGTTTAAACTTACTTGCTAGGTTGGATGCCAAATTGGCATATTAAGAATAGATCAAAATAACAACTAAAGAGAAATAAATTTTAATCTAAATTGCTGCACTAAATTTAACATGAAATTAATATAGCTTTAAATGAAATTGTATATATATTATTTAATATTTACAGAATAGTTTTGAAGAAATAAATAACAGAAAGCTTACAATGAAATTGTATATATATTATTTAATATTTACAGAATAGTTTTGAAGAAATAAATAACAGAAAGCTTACAACTATAGTTTTTAAAATAAAATGCTAAATTAATAAAGAGTTCAATAGTTGATGTTGATGCAGACATTTATCTTGGGGCAAATTGTTGACATGAGGTTGTCAGTAGATCATGATCATATACTATTTTTCCTGGAAACAGGCATCAGTCAATAAGATTCACATTCAGGCAACATTTTCTTTAAACAGTTCACTTAATTGTACCCAGTTGTTTTGGGCTTGGGCATCGTGAGTAGAAAATGAGAATCCCAGAGGTATGGGGAAGCAAACAGTCATTTCCTTTACTGTGACATAATGTTATTTTACAAATTAAATTAGCATGGACTATGTTATCACTCTAATGGGAAAAAATATCAACAACACCTATAACCAAACTTTCAGCTATTTATACATAATATGAATATCTAAAGAATGCTGTTATTGGAACCTGGAGGGGAGATATTTTATTTACCTCACATCATATCTAGAAAACCAGGACATGATCCTTTGTTTCTTTTAAATTTTTTTAGATGTTAAATCTGATTAAATTCTTGCCAGACATTGTTTCAAACTCAGTATACTTAGTTATATCTTAAATTGACTGACAATTCCATATATGGTAATGGAAAAAAACGATCAATCAGCCAAGTAAAATTTAAATAAATAGTTTTGTCCTTATAAAATTTTATAATTTTTTTTTTAAAATGAGACACTGACCTGCCAAAACCATCAGATTTAACATTTACATTGTGACTCATAAATATCTATTTAGCTTTATATAAATTACTAATAAAATTACTTAAAATGTACATAATATTGTTGATTTGTTCTACACATGTACACATACATAAATTAAATGGGCAAAAGAACCCAAATTGTTTGATAATTTATCAAAATAGATGTCTATTTAATTTTTCATAAAATATTTAAATTTTAGTAGACATCCACCCACTTTCGTGTACATATATATAGATATTATTGCCTATTGTTAGATGCTGGTGCTAACCACATGGACAAGTTAGGTTCAAACCCATGCCAGTGGTTATCCAATCAGCTATAGGTGAAGCACAAATATATATAACAATATTTACAGCTTCAATACAAGACTATAAATATATTTATCTATATTTTACTAACCAACAAGAAAAAGGTGTTCATAACAATGTGTTTGGATAAGCAAGTTTTTTTTTCTCCCAATAGGCAAAATTATTTTTACATGCTTATTTAGTGTTGATTTAAAATGATTGAAAAGTCAACATTTCTCCAGGGTTTATAAATCAGCAACAAAATATCTAAATCCAAAGTTTTTTCTATCCATACTTATTGGAAGAAACTGAATGCTGACTTTCTTTTATCACATTGTTTCACTCTATACTTTTTCTTCAAAAAAATCTCCAAAATGAAAATGTACTCCAGCTTATATATTGTAATTGCCGACAACTGTAATTACATCATAAATGTGGATAAATAAATAAAGATATAAGTGAAGGAAATACTTCTTGAACAGTATTTCTAATATGGGATTTGATGTGAGCTTATATGTTGTTTATCCTAACTCAATTGACAAACACTATGTAGACTATCATCGAAAAAGAAATCATTTTTTTTAGCTTGATAAAAATATTCAGTTCTGGAAAAACTTACAAAATCATCAATTTCCAGAATCATTCCATCACTAATGCAAAAGTTATAATTGATGTCATTGATGCAATCCAACTCTTTTATATATATGATCAAAAAAAGATGGTGGTTTAAGATGGGAACAAATTGACAAATGATACTTACAAACAATATTTCAATGAAAAAATGATCTCTAAGAAGCATATTTAAGATATATTTGATCAAAATATTAGATAAAGTAAAAATACATAAATATAATATTTTTTAGCAACTTCTATTAAACAATGAAATTTATTTTGCCTTTTATTTTTACATTTTACTTGGTTGTAATTGTTATCATAGAAATAATTTTTATGTTATCATTTTACTTTTTGCGCAAATAACAGAATTTATTTTAGCTTATGCTAAAATATTTTTATTACATTTTTTTATATATTATGATAAAGCCCATCTTATTTCAGATCATAAGCAAATAACACATTAAATGTTGAACAAAGGATCAAGAATGTAATAAGATATTAAGCCAACAAACATCGCATGACCACCTCCTCTTATGCCTGTGTATAACTGTTGTTAAAACAGGCAAAATTCACTATATATATATTGCTACACACAGCAAGCTTGTTGTGTGTGGCAATATATATAGTGAGTTTTGCCTGTTTTAATAATAAGATATCGTTACATATTTTGCAATAAAAATCCTATCAAAAATGCTGTTTTTTTACTCATCAACTATGCACATCTAAAATTGTGATTTACTTGATAGATTTTTACAAATTTTCCCAACATTTTATTAATAATATTATCTCTATTCTTTATTCATTTACTGATCTTTTGAATTTCAAACGCTTCATAAAAACATTACAATTTATAATATAAAATAATTTTAATTTTTTATTAAAAATATTTTTTTTAAAAAATGAAACAAAGTAAATTCTTAACAATTAAAAAAACATTACCTTTCTTCTTTATAAACGTAATATATAGTGTCTTTACCTCCACATTTTATTTGTGAAAATACCATCTGCACTTAAAAAAAATTATGTTTTAATTATACATTACAATTAGAAACTATTACCAAGAATTAATTTACAAAACAATTGTTGTTAAAATATACAATTTTATACAATATCATAGTGCCATCTAAAATATAATAATACAAATGTTTGTATATTAAATAAACAATCATGCTGTAATACTAGAGCCATTCAATGTGAAGAAGGAAATATTGAGTGAAATAGCTCGTGTCCAAATCTTTTTACACAGACTAATGATTGTATTTATGTTGTTTTGGTTTAAATTAACTCTTTTGAATTTATCTATTAGTGTTTACTTGCTAATTTTCATTTATTTGATGAAAAATTGGAAATAATATATATATATATGAATTGAGTTTGTAAGGTGTCAGTGTGTAAATAAAACTTAACACAGACAAATCAACTAGAGTTCTGACTGATAATTGGTATATATTTTGTTCTCATGTCTTTATAGTGCTTACAAGAGATATTGGAAGTTCTCTCTTTTTTATGACTTTGAGAAAAAAAAATGTATATATTCTTCAGTTTATTTATATATTTTTATGATTATTTATTGAAGATGATATATAAAAAAAGGAAAGTTTATATAGCAGGATATAATATCCTACTATATCAAATAAAATAGAAATGTTTTCATACTTGTACTATTTTTTTTTGATATATTTACAATAATTGTAGACAAATTTTACATTTGAAAATAGTATTTTATTGGGTTACAGTTTCATAATAAGAATTTATTTTAGATTTAGATACTGAATATTTTGTTTTCATTAATGAAATATTTTAATCAAAAATTGTGAAAGAACATATGCATATTATTCTGATTACTATATTAGTTTATTACATTTTTTTTTCTTTAATTGCAAAGTTTAAATATTATTTTAAGCACGTTTTTTTTGTTTCATTTTTAAACTTATATATCAAATAAATAAAGATTATGAAAATAGTTAAATAAAGGACTGGACATTAAAATAAAATGTTGGAAATATAACACAAACATCTGTAATATGTCAGGAAAACATTCACAATTAATGAGTTTAACATATTACTATAATTTAAAAACACACAGGATTATATATTATGTTATCTTATAGCATTAATACAATAAGGTAAAAATCAAAATATTTAATTAGGAAAACAAATTAATGTGATTCTCATTTTTGAAATAATTAAAACGGATACAAAAGAAGTCATAATTTGTTGTGTAAAAAAAAAAACAAATTAGAAATTTTCATCATGTATTGGATTGATGAAAATTTGAAATACAAATAAGTTAATTTAGATTTTCACACAACAAACAGTATGAGATTTTAAATCAATTTTGTTTTTTTTCAATTCTGATTATGTTTACCATAAGATGAATTAATCTTTACCATTATTAAATAGTTTATTAGAAGGTAAGCAAATATATGATTGAGACAAGTTATTAATTTACTTCATTGTTTACTTCTGAATATTTTGCATTTTGTTTTTTTTTTAAGACAGATTTACTTTAGTAAAATAGTATGTGAACATAATTTAAATATATTTTTAATAGAGTGATAAACAGCTACATTTGAGCTTTTATTTTCATATACATTGATGATGTTATGTATGATCATTAAAATTATATATCACATTCACAAGTATTTTTTATAATAAGCATAACTTATTACAGATTGTTCTATACAAAATAATGGTGTGATTATGAACAGAGACAAACTCATGAGTTAACTTTACTCCTCATACGATATTTTTTTATCCAATTAAAACAAGTGTTTTAAAAAATTTTAAACATCTATTTAAAAGAAGAAAAATAAACATACAGATAAATTGGGATTTTTTTGAAAATTATTCTTTACTGTAAATATTTCAAGAAACAAAAATAATTCAATTAACCTTCAATGGCTACAATGTTATTTTGTAATACAAAGACAACAACAGGTTCATAATACTGTCACACATAAAATTATTATTCTACAATATACATGTGTTTTGTACTTAGAATATTTTATTATAAGCATTAGTTAAAATAGGTATATATATATCCACTGTTTGCAAAATTTGGAGAATACATTTTATTTCTTCTCAATTAACTGCTGCTTTATGACCAGTTTTTATCATCAAATCCATTTTATTTTTATTACTGCTAGCATTATTTACATACAATATATTATAAGATTTGTATTCAAAAGTAGAAAAATATAACCTTTGATTGCAAAAATTCTACAGCAGTTTGTAGCTTTTCTTTAGCAAAATTATGATTTTATTTATTGTAAGAATTGTTTAAAATTATTATTATAATATGTATATAAAAATCTAAAATAAATATAACCTTAGATTGAAAAAATGGAGAAATAAAGTTACACTGATTTATAATACATCCGGTACTGCTTATAGCTGAGATCAGTTGGTTGTTTTTTTTAGGAATGGAAAAAATAATATATTATTATCGTAAATAAATTTGATTTTTATAACTGTATTACTTTTGAAAAATAGTATACTTCTATATAAAACATCATATATTAACATGACCAGACAACTAACCCACCAACCATTATTAATTGATTATAAAAACAATAAATTTCTACCTGTCTTATCATATTTCTTTTTTTTTGTACAAACATTCTAATAATTTCAATCTTACACATTTCATGTCTAATATATTATTATATCAATATTAATAAATTGTTTAACAATATAATAACTAATCATAACACTTGTAATTCAGTCATCCAGTAAGTTACCCCTTTTTAAGTATACCAAAAGCTTATCATCATCAATGCCATAGGAATATCTCAGAACACTACTCCCCTAAATTACCAATAATACTCCAATGATTCACAATAAAATAAGTAAATAAATTGAATATTAAAATTTCTTATCTTAAATTTAATAATAATAATACAATATTCATTTACTTATTGAAATTATTTTATACCACTCCTTTATTAACATTCCTTAATGCAATAAACACCTAGGTAAATATTGTTTCATAAATGAATAAGTTAATTCACATAACCAAATGTAGAAAAGGAATTTTACTTACATACAGCTATAGTTAAAATAATTAAGAAATAAATATCATACTCAATTCCTCACCTTTAAACTAATTACCCATTTTTTTCTTATAAATTAATTGAAAAATAAATTAAAGACTATTAACCAACACTTATCACTATTAATCATCATAATCAATGTTAAAATAATTAATTATCACAATGTATTATAATTCAATTAATGTTATTTTATATATGGCACGTTAATTACTCACTCTTCATTATGATCATTGAAGACGGTGTAAAAAATTTAAATTAGTTAATATTTTAAAAAACATATCTTGAACAATTAACATATTTTTTTATTTATTATCTTATTTCAAATTATGTTCAACAACTCCAAATATATTCAATTATTATAATATATATGTACAAGGATAATGAAGAATGACCTAGAAAAAAGTTCTCAATACTTTACTAATTTAAAAACAAACATTTTCATTTATTATAGCAAAATTATATAAAATTCAAAAATAATTTACACCTATCTTAGATTTAATAAACAATATTTATCATATTATAATTACGATAGAATGACAGCCTGTTAAGCTAATTGCGCAGACGCTGTGAGAATGTTATTAATAAATGAATACCTTCGAACAACCACATGTTATATCATAATAATTATATATATTATAATTATATATATTATAATCGCACGCAAGACGTTATAAAATAAATGCTTATCATATTATAATAAAACTTTATTATAAAACTATAAACTAATATTAACTAAGTAACTACAATAAACTAAAACAAATCATACTTGAGTCTGAAAATATTTACAAATAGGATTCAGTATATTACAATAATTTGCCCCATTATCGTTAAAATCGTTCTCAATATTTTTGTATTAAAATACATCAACAAAAACATACAATTTGTATTTTCACAAGTTACAAATATTTCAAAAATTGATTTTTTTACATTATAATTTTTTTACCTTTTATCTTTATATAATATTATTATAAATTTATTTAAAGCACATTGATTACGTAAGTAATATTTACTAAGGCAATAATCCTAAAACATGTGCGGTTGAAAATGCAAAGGTAGGGACCTCTACAGGTCTTAACCACAAGCTTATGCATTGGTTCCCCTCTTTTCTTCCAATGCATAAGCTTGTGGTTAAGACCTGTAGAGGTCCTTACCTTCACATTTTCAACCGCACATGCTTTAGGATTATTGCCTTAGTAAATATTATTATCTAATTACAATTGTATAACTTATTTTATTCCTTCTATTTTTATTATTTTGTTATAACATAAATATTTAATTATTTTAAATGTTCATTAAGATATGGCATTTTATTCCTATACATACAATACTAAGAATAAAATTTCAGGTTTAATTTCAATATTATATCTGTTATACCTCATATTCTCATTTTGTATTTTGATCTTCTATATCAAATAAAACATTCATAAAATATTTCTTTTTACATTCTTTCATATTCTATTTGTTTTGTATTTCATCATTCTTGCAATAAATTGATTTATCACCATTTGAAAGCTTAGGTATTGCCATTACATTTGCCTTTAATTCCATTATACAATATTTATACCAGTGTGATTTTTTTATGATAACAAGTGTGGGATTGATATGTTATAAATTATTTAAAAAAATGATACAATGGACTAAATGTAACTTAAGGCCCCATATTACATTTTATCTATCTTAATTTTTTATCTTGGCTACTATTTCAATCTTCTACAGATTTTAGAAAATGTCACTATACATTATATCATAAATATTCTGAACTTATTCTATACTTTATCATATTTAAACTGAATTAGCACATTGACAATACTACAGGATTTCCAATAAATATACATTCTCATACCACTACTTAAAATCTGTCACATCACTGAAATATAATTCATTATTTTTCTAATAACATCTAAACTTATCATTAGCACCTTATAATACTTTAGTTTTATGATAGAATTTATTATTAACATAATAAATTATTTATCTTTAATTAACAAAGAAATCAATCATACATAACATTATATAAACATACTAATATTATAATAAATATATTCAATCCATTATCATATATTTTTATTTCAATTCACATATTATAAATATCACACATCTGATTCTGTGCTTAAAATTAAATACCAATATCTTATATTTTATTAAAAAATATATATTATTTTAATTATAATATTTTATTATTATCACTGCTGATGTTCTTGTGAATATCATCTCTTTTTCATTATAGAATTATAAACATTTTTTTTCCATTTTTTAATACAAAAAAAATTGTAAATACTTAAATCCAAATACTATATAAAATAATTTTAAGTACTTCATACAATCTTTACATTATAGTCAAATCTACTAAAATACATTAAATAAAATGTTTTTTTCAGCTCCTTGAAATAAATAAAAAAAATCACAATATTTCATTGGGGAAATGTTTGACATGATGGCATTATAATCAATTGTTGCTTGAAAGAAGACAAATTTATTTTCTCCATTTCTCTTCCCTCTGCACTTTTGACCATTATTTATATCATAATTTGAAATATAAATAAAATCCAAATACAAATTATTTATGTACAAAATAATAGTTTTTTGTAGCATAAGTTCATACTTCATTATATGTCATTTATAAGATTATTTTTCAATTTAGTAAATATGTATTTTACTATAATTTTTTTAAAGTTTCATTTCTTTTTTTAAACATCAAATACAGATACTTGTAGAATTACTATGTTGTAATATTACTCCTCTGAATAATTTAATATTTCAAAATAGTTAATAAATTACACATATCTGTATTCTATTAATGTTGATAACTATACACTTTTCAATTGTAATTAATCTGTGTCATATTCTTATTTTCTTATGCAATTATCATCTTAATACTGCCTTAAATAAATTCTTATCTTTAAATACCAGTAGTCTTAATAAATATAAGTAATTATCTCTATCATTATTAAAAATAACATTTGGTAGTAAATGTTTTCTATCATATGGCATATAAAAATTATCAAGAAATAATTTTTTAACCTCCCTTTTATTTAAGGTAGCAAAAACTGTTTAGTAGTATGCAGTTTCTCATGTTGAAGCACATTGTATCCAAGTGAATGAAGTTTTATTCCAACCATTATCATAAGTTTATAGTTAGTCTATGTAGAGTGCCAACAAGGTTAATTTGCTTTTTATTCCATGATGAAATTAATTAACAACTTTTTAAAATACATTACATAATTTTGAATTTTTATGATTAACTTTTACTGCTAAAATTATATAATTTTAATAAGTTTATGCTTAAAATGTTTCGGTAATGAAAATATGTCTTTCTCCTCTAAAGATTTATTGATTATCTTCCCAAATCACCTGCTTATCTTCAATTTGTATAAAAAAAATTACAATATCTGATTGGTTAATTAACTTCAGTCATTTAGCAAAAATGAATATTAATTATTGTCTACAATTTTAAAAAGAATTAAAATTAATATAATTAAATCAATTTTTTTTTAATTTTAATAATGACAAATTTAAATTATATTTTAATAAGAATATAATTTTTATTTAACATCCAATTTTAACACCTACATTTTATAACTTACACTACTATTAAAATTATTAATTTTATAAACCTTTATAAAATTTGTATGATTAAAATTAATATTTATTATTTAGATAATTAACAAATTGATTATGTACAAGTATTATTATTATTATTATTATTATTATTATTATTATTATTATTATTATTATTATTATTATTATTATTATTATTATTATTATTATTATTATTATTATTATTATTATTATTATTATTATTATTATTATTATTATTAATAATAATAATAATAAATGTGTGTGCATGTCTATTAACATACATCTCACTTCTCATTTATTTATCATTAATTTAACAATTTTAAAACAATAAATAAATAACAATTTTTAAGTTTATTATTATTAATTATAAGAAGTATTAATTTTAATCACTATAATTACTGATTAAAATATTTACATTATTTTAACTATTATTTACCTTATTATTTTAAAATAAATAGTACAATTTATAGTTCAAAATTATAACTTATATAAATTATAACTATCTAAAAAAAGTTAAGTTAAATTTAGCACTTATGACGATTAATTGAACTTCTATAAATTAAATAATAGCTTTTTTTTTATCAATCATTACAAAAAAAATATTATTTTTATCTATAATTAACCATTAACAACAAACCATATATAAATGAGGCATTTATTTATATAGTGCTCTGTTTATAAATGGTAATAAACTAAAGATTAGCCTTTCAAGCTAACTTACATGTGCTTTTTACGAATGTTAATAATAGTAAACAATAATTTAAAGTGATTGATTTATCCTCAAGCTTTCATATCCAGTACTTAAGATTTGCCCATATATGAGCATTTGGGTTGAATGAATAAGTGGATTTATTTATTCGTTCGCAAAGACTTTATCTTGGGTTGGAAATGAAAGTATTCATTTATTATTATTAACATTCATAAAAAGCGCATGTATGTTAGCTTGAAAGGCTAATCTTTAGTTTATAACAAACCATATGATAAATAGAAAGACTACATTATATATATATATATATATTCTAACCTCCCCCCGTGCATTCTCACCCCAAAATATACTGTTTATTATGAATATTACGGGTTCTATCTCAGTTAACAAATAAATAAATGAAATATTCAGCATTAATTAAAATGATTACTAGCTCTAATTTTAAAATACAAATACTGTTCAATTTTAAAATGAATTAAACAAATATTTACTATTTTCATGAGACATGGAGTGACAATACAGGGAACGAGATAGACTACATTGAGCCATTATCCACACGATACTACCTCAATGGCATAAGAACACTATCCCCCCTTTTTACTATACCAAATAACTAACTCATAGTATTCTTACGACTTTCTGAGCTCTATTCACTACGATTGAAATAATAATCATATCTTAATCTTCTTTATAACAAGAATCTAGCTCAATTAAATAAAATGAAGTAAAATAAAATAAAATCTCAGGTTCATAAATTGTATTCTAACTGATTTAAAATTACGGTAGTAAAATATGAAAAGGGAATTTTATGTCATAATCTACTACACAGCAACTAACAATAATAAAAAATAATAATAACAATAATAATATAATATAATCTTATTTCTTCCTAAAATGAAATAAATAAATATGTACGTGGTAGTATTTTAATAATCTGACAACAGAATACGTTTGGCAACATTAGCATATAATTTAATGTAATATTGTGGCAACCGACTTATGACCAATAAATAATATAAAATTATGATCTTTTAATTATAACATACCAATAAATTCTCAAAATTCTTATAGCACTTTTATGTTTACCTTTTGTGCAAAACCTATATGTCTGTTTCAATTATAAATGTATCGTGATTTCATGCATCCATGTGGAGAAATAACAACTCGGACACAAAACTTTAAAACAAATTTAAAACAAAGTTTATTAACAACATAAATAAATTAACAATATTTTTACACTATATACATTGGATATCCCTTACTTTCATATCTCAACTTAGTTTATTAATTTATAAAATGAAATCAAAATATTATTTACTTTTCCTAGTTAAATCTTATTTTTTTAAACACTTAAGAAAATACAGTATTATTACTTGATTTATTATTATGGTTAGCTTATTACAAAATGCATTTCTTATATGATTATCACAAATACTTTTCATCCCTAATATTATTAAAATTACATTTTTACAAAATTTACATTCGTAATAAAATTCTACAAAATAACAAAATTTAGTTTCATATTGGTTGTATGAATCTTACAAAGTCAAAACACTATTCTACATTCAGTATTAGGTTTTTATTATTCATTATCCGATGTTTATTAATCCTAATATTCTCATTCAAGCCTTACTTCGGATGATATAATTACAACTATTAATATACCATGCACAAGTATATGTTTATTATACCTTATTGAATTTTCTCTTGATAAATATGCAATACTCATTCCCTCCAACATTAATATTTAAAAAAAAAACATTCAAATTTTATTATCACTTTTAAAATACTTGGTTTAGATTTCTTTTCAAAATCTTATATTCATTTCTGAATTAATTTTACAATGTATTATATGATTCTTTCTCTCTTTATGATATTTTGGACTTTCAATTTTAAAGTTACACAATTCTATACATTCAAGCAAATAAACTATTCTTACATAAACGATAACATATCTTCAGTTCTATTTTATTCATTATTTCTTTGAAAATATCTTTCTGACCGATGCAGATTCATGAAATAAGGATAGCGAAGATAGATGCATAGGATCAAAATACAACTAGAATATTACTCATCATATACCTTGACAATCATGGCACAGTGAATTAAAAGACACTATAGAGGAATGACCTTTACCTGTCTACCAACCTCTATCATAGGAACGATGCTAAAGCTATTTCTTCAGCTTTATTCTAACATCAAAAGTTTAAAGATATGCAAAACACTGTCCAAACCATATGTGTTCAGTCGTAGGACTTCGTTAACTATACTAAATCACACAAAACTAAATATGATGCAAATCCCTTATATTTTCCTATTTCTTAAAAAAAAACAAGTTAATCACGTAACCTGCTATCACTTGTTATTTATGTTCAAAAGATGGCGCTTTACCAAAACTACCGAACAAATGTAAGATTTGTTTACATAAACGAAAAAAGAGTCAGAAATTACCATAGATTTCAAAAATAATAAAAGAATATTTTTCATTTAGAAGACATCAGGTATTTCTAGTAATTTGAATCAATTGGTTGTTTTTTATTTTGTTTATAAAAAAAAATATATTACCAGGTATTAACATAAATAAATTTAATTTTTATTATTGTGAGCATTAATTGAAAAAAAAATATAAAAATTGTATAAAAAGTAGAAGAAAAATATTTATTGGTCATAAAAATTAGAAAAATTAAAATACTTAAATTCCACTGCAAGTGTATGAGATACTGCTAAGCCCCCAAAAGTGGCATAAGATTTATATCATGAAAGCAAAATTCAAACTGATTTCTCTTTTACAAAGAACAGATGCATATAGAATGGGACTTATATATACACCAGTATAATTTATAAAATGCTCCAACAGTAATGCTTATTTATATACCTAGTGGAATCAAATACTGTTCAGCTATGAAAGAGTAAATATATTATATTATTAGATTAGTGCTATCTTTGTGAATAATGTGTAAACTTTACAAAATATGTGTAACAACATTTATATACAAGTAAGTGCAGTATTTTATATATTCAGTAATTTTACTTTAATACTGGTTTTAATAATTAAAAGTATTTCATTTGGAAATGTTTGAAAGTGTTTACTTCAAATTTCTTTCATTTTCTTGAAGTTATCTGCAGAGCTATTTCACTGGCATTATATTGATTTAATAATCATCATCAACAGTATTCTGTCAAATGAACAGGTCCATAGAGTAGTTACAAAATCAATTCATCCATTTCCAATCCCATTCTTTTCATTTTCCAGCTCTTCAATTCCACATAACTTTTTCCATCTCTTATAATATGCCACAGTGCCAATCACTTTCAATCTTTCTTCTTACTTACATTCATCATTCCCTCCAAAACATCTTTAATTTTTTCTTAATGTATATATGACCTAGTTTTTCTTTCTCTTCCTGATTTCTTCAAACACCTTTTTTATTTGTTATCTTATTCATCTAACTGATTTATTTCCATTTTTCTCCATGTCTTTATTTCAAAGACTTTCAATTTCTTCCTAATTTCTATTAAACAGTGCCCATATTTACAACCATACATTAGTACATTTTAATAATAACATATAATTAATCTCGTTCTTATTAATTTCTTCAAAAGTCCATAAATTTTTTTTCTTAATAAGTGTCTTCTTTGCAAAATCTATTTTTCTTTTAACTTCATCTTATCTTCTTCCATCCTCATTCAATTAACTACCCAAATTACTAAATATCTTTAGATGTTGAACTATGTTACCATGGATTCCATTTTTGTGACATTTTGCATTTCTCCCTACCAATACATCCTTCATACAATTATAGAATATATTCTGAAGATCCTTTATATCCTCAGCTATAAAAGCCATACCATACTCAAATACTACGCATTTTATTATTCTACTTCCACCATGTGATCCTCTACCATTTATATAAATATTTAGCATGTCTTTCTAAATAAATAATAAAAAAACAGATCACATACTGTGCATCCTTACCTCACACAACTTTTTATATTCACTTCTACAGGCTCATTATTTCCCAATTTAATTCTTATCCTTTTGTTCCAGTACACATATTTCAAATCAATCTTCTCACTTTCCAAAATACTCCTTTATCCTTTAAGATAGTCATAAGTTTATTCAAGACTACTGTATCAAATGTTTTTTTCAAATCTACAAAACATATTTTAATTGCTTTATGTTTTTCAATATATCTCTCAGCAATTGTTCTAACAATACCACTATCATCTCTTGTACTTTATCCATTCACAAAATCAAACTTTTCTACCACAATATAGTACTCTACCTTCCCATAAATTCTTTAAGGCAAAATCTTCAATAAAACCCTAGAAGCATGAGATAACAAACTTATTGTATTCTGAATTTTTCACTTTTATCAGTTTTATTTTTTTTAGAAATTGAAATTATTATTGATCTTAAAAAATCTTCAGACCAAACTCCACTATTATATATCAAATTTCAAATTCCAACTATTTCCTTTATAAAAAAATGCTGTCATTTCTTTCAAAAATTCTATAGGTATCTTAGCATTCCTCATTTGTGCAATTAACTTTATTGCTTCATCTGGTAATATGTCTATACATTTATCACCTACTTCAATACCTTCTTCATTTTCAAATTCATATTTAATTAAATTATCTTCTCTTCTAAACAGACTCTGAAATATATTGTTTCCATTTTTTCAAGATAATATTGCTATCAATTAACCCCCTTTCATTCTTATTTGTAATCTTACTTCTTAATCATGTCTTTTACTCCCAAGTGACATTTCTTATTCTATCAAATACCAGATGATATCTTTTCACATGCTGAAGCATTCCTGTCTCTCTACATTCTTGCTCCAATCATTGTTACTTGCTAAATATTTCTCTTCTTAACTCATTATTAATTTTTCTAGATATACTTTGCCTTTCCTCATTGTTTACATTTTTCCACCTACTCCATACTCAATCATTTCCAGCATGCCTTCAGTTATCCAAAGACATTTAGCTTTTGTTACCTGAAGGATCTATTTTTTGCTGCTTTTAAAAATCTTTTTTTTAATTCTACACCAATACTTATCAGGGTTATTAATATATTCATCATCTTTAACAATTGTTTTTGTTTTATTTTCAAATATTAAACCAAATATTTTTTCTCATTTCTCTTAATTTATCCAAGTCCCATCTTACATATCTTTTTCCTCTTCTAAATCTTTTTAAACTCAACATTAATTTAGATATAATCAAATTATGACCCGAGTTTATGTCAGCACCAGGCAAAGCATGCAGACCCTTAGTAACAATACTTTATCTATCCTAAATCAATATATAATCAATTTGATAACTTTCTCTACTTATGTGGAGCTTTCCATGTATACAATCTTCTTAGTAGGTTGATTTAATAACAGGATTGAAATTAAAAATATAACAACCACATTGCTTTAGTAGTTTAAAAACATTTGAAACAATCAATATTTTGAGCCCATTATGAAATTCAAACAAGTCTAGTACTGGTAACTACATCTACAATTTCTAGCCTTTTTGTTCTCTGGCTTATGCTTCATTTGTTTTGAATACTTTGAGAAAATTTTCTACCAAATATAGGAATTATAAAAAAACTTTGTTTATTTAAATATTTAGGATTATTTTTATTCAATCTTTGTATAATAATTATTTAAAACAAAAGTATTTTATTTGATTATATTTTATTTTTTAAATATGAGATAAATTTAACTGCAATGATAAACATAAAATTATAATACTAAGATAGATAACATCTCTTTGAATACTTTTAAACTTAGTATTTTATAATGTTTATGATATCAAAGGTTGTTTTAAATTATAGTACATAATATGATTGATATATTATGGTTTAAAATAAAGTTGAATCAACAAATATTGTATTTTTTTTCTTTCACTATTGTTCTAACTTTTCCTTATATTGTCAAATCAGAAAAAAAAAAGTGTTCTCATTATGTATTATTTTTTCTACATTTATAATACAAATATGATTTTTGCAGAATGCTATTTACTTTGTAATCTTGTATTTATAATAAATCAAAACCAATTTAATAAATTCTAATACAAAATAAAGGCTTAATATTAAAATCAAATGCTAAATAATTACAAAAAATAACACCAGTAAAATTAATGTGGATGGAGGAGAGAGTCTATAAGAAAAATAAATGTGATTACTTCTTGTTGTCCTTAAGGACACAACAATTTGGAGTGTTTTCGAAAATAGTTTTTTATTTATTTATTTTAATTCTTGTTATCTTAAATGGTTCAAAATGTTTTATTGGTCATGTTCGGGTTTGTATAGTTATTCTGCGTGAGACAATGTAATACCTATTTTTAATCTCCAAATTGCATGAATGCACAAACTATTAAGATAACATAAATTCTTTATTTCTATTTAGTTTATGATATAAATCATTGTTTTTCTTAGTGCTATTATTATTTTTAATACTAAATATTTATATTAACACAGAACCTATTGTCAAATAAACAACATAGGAAATTTTTTTTCAATAAAGATGATTATGTTTTTACAGAGGCAAACCTCTCCATACAGTAGTGCCTTTTAGTTGAAGCCAGAGTAATCTATGGATGCAAGAAGATTTGTACATAAAATGCCTATTTAGTGCCTACTTTTCCAATATTTACTGATTAGTTAGTGATTGTGTGATGATTATGTTGGTAGATATCATTTATATATAATAAGTGTAATAATGCTCAAGGCTAAATTGGTTTATATGTAACCAGTCAAAAACAATCAACACTTAAATAATCCTAATAAAAAGAACAAACCCACCTTTTTTAATGGTTTCATATATTAATATATTCCACCTCTATTGCTAAAAGGAGATTGCCTTGACTACAGATTGAAATTCTTGATTATTATCTATATCGGGATTTTCTAAATGTTGACTGGTTTCTAAGGATATATATATATATATGGCTATTTTGAAATACGAACACTACTGTATTTATATATTAGTTCACAGAGGGCAGTACTGGATTTTTTAATCATGTGGGATGATTTAATTGCTTAATAATTGTATATTTATTTCAGTAAAGCGTTATGCACTGGGATTATTATTATATATATATAAACTAACTAAAGGAAACATAAAAACACAATAAAAACACAGAATTACTTCTATAAAAAAGCTTTTATATTTCAACCAGCAGACTGGTTTTCATCAGAAAGCAAAATGGCTACTTATAGAAATTAAGTGCTAAAATATTACAGACAGTTACGTATCAGATAACAAAACTAATTCCTATAGGCTAAAAATCTTCAAAAACTTTGTATAAAATATATATATATACATTTACAAAACTTTGTATAAAAAATACTAAAAAAATTATTTCACAAAAAATATTTAAAAAAACTAAAACCATACATAATTATTATATATTAAAATATATCAAAAAACAATAAAAAAATATATTATTATATATGCACACACTAAAAAAACTGTATATATATATATACATATATTCTACTATATGTATTTTACTATATACATATATATCTTATGCACATATATTTTATATATATTTCTCATACACATTTTATACCTATTTTATATTTATTCTACTTCATGCTAGTTCATGTATAAAATAAGTATTTAGGAAACAAAAAATAAAAAATAAGTATTTAGGAAATAAAAACAATAAAAAAAAATATAAATAAATCATGGGATGAATATGAATATAGGTACTATCACATCTTTGAGTTACCTGGTTTCCTAGGGATGTATTTATTTATTTATTTTATTTCCTAAATAATTATTTTTAATTTTTTGTTTTCTAAATACTTATTTTATACGTAGATTAGCATAAAGTAGAATAAATATAAAATAGGTATAAAATGTGTATGAGAAATATATATAAAATATATGTGCGTAAGATATATATGTATTTAGTAAAATACATATAGTAGAATATATGTATATATACAGTTTTTTTAGTGTGTGCATATATATTTTTTATTGTATTTTGATATATTTTAATATATAATAATTATATATGGTTTTAGTTTTTTTAAATATTTTTTGTGAAATAATTTTTTTATATTTTTTGTGAAATAATTTTTTTAGTATTTTTTATACAAAGTTTTGTAAATGTATATATATATTTATACAAAGTTTTTGAAGATTTTTAGCCTATAGAAATTAGTTTTGTTATCTGATACATAACTGTCTGTAAAATTTTAGCACTTAATTTCTGTAAGTAGCCATTTTTCTTTCTGATGAAAACCAGTCTGCTGGTTGAAATATAAAAACTTTTTTATAGAAGTAATTCTGTGTTTTTATTGTATATATATAATTATAATTGAGATAATATTTTTAACAGTTTACAAACAATTACAAACAATCCTTAAATCCGCAGAAGTACTTTGGGTTACTTTCTAACCTGCCTCAACTGCCATTAAATTCAAAAACAAAAAGCGGAAGCAAACGTCATCAATTCAAATTCCACGTGGAATTTGAATTGATGACGTTTGCTTCCACTTTTGGTTTTTGAATTTAATGGCAGTTGAGGCAGGTTAGAAAGTAACTCAAAGTGTTTCTGCGGATTTAAGGATTGTTTGTAATTGTTTGTAAACCGTTAAAAATATTATCTCAATTATAATTACAATATTGTTTATAATTAACGGATATTTTATTTATTTTATATATATATCAGAGTTTGAGTTTGGTCTGACTTCTGGATTTGTTCAGCATGAAATATGTATATTGGAGATTATTTATTTTTTACACTTGTATGTAGTTAAGTGTATTGTTTGTAGAAGATAGTTTAGAGAGATGTAGGGAGCTTGAAAATTCGAGTTCAACTTTCTTATAAATTTACTAAGTTTAGTATAGATAATATACATATATTTAAATATTACATATTCAGCTTGTGTTCTTCCCATCCCTCTTCTGTATAATTAAATGGAGATATTAAGATCTCTATGTGTGAGGGATCAGATTGACTTAAGGACAACATGGGTAAGACAATAATAATGTTGGCATCAACAAGGACTTTGAGCATTCCATCCCTGGATTTTCAATGAAATGGATTGCAGAAGAGTTGGAGAAGGCAGAAGATAGAAGTTTACCCATTAAAATTTAAAGATTTGCTATCTTAGAATAAACTGAGCACTGATTGTATATATGTGTGGAAGATGGTGATCTAGACCAACTGATGAGCGCTTATTCTGCACGAAATACGTATATTGGAGGTCATTTATCGTTTACATATGTATGCGGTTATATGTATTGATTGTATAAGATAAATTAGAGAGTATTAGGGAGCTTGAAAGATCGAGTTCAAGTCCCTTATAATTTCATTAAGTTTAGTATAGGTCATATAATATATTTAACTATTAAATATTTATAGATAATAGATCGTATTTGCGTAAACATGCATTTAATTTAACTAACGTATGTTTATTTAAAAGGAAATCCGAGTATTAAATTTTCTTTAAAATTTCCTCTTTTAAATCACAATAATTATCTAATGCTTTCTTTTTTAAGATCATTTATAAAATGAGTCACGTCTTTCAGATATTCAGAAATATTTTTAAGTCGGTCATCAAGGTATTGAGGTCACGTTTAATATAAAATTCAAGACTTTGCTTTCATCCAGCTATTATAGAAAGTATTTTTTTTTTTGTTGTTAAATAAAGATAATTTTTTTAAACTTAGAATAAGAACTGTTATTATATAAAAATGGACTATATTTTGTATTTTTGCTCCATACAAAATAAATGAAGACTTATCAAATTTAACATTAAATTCTAAACGGACTACATAAATTATCAGCATTTATCCATAAACCTTTACTTTTAAATTTTATTTTTAATTTTTATATCTTTTTTCTGGTTTGCGAAAAAATGTTAATATATAAGATGTTTAAATAAAACAAGAATAATGAATTAAAATGCACTAATCTATGATAAGAAGATTATCATAAATACTTTACACATTATATGAATAGTAAACTTTGTAAATACAATTAATTATTATATTTGTTTATTATTACATTCTAACAACAGTATTATATAACTTTCTTATATGCTTCCAGGAATATATCTTTACACCCTAATCTAGAACAAACTATTGTAAACTTGAATAATAAATAGACTAATATGGAGATAAAAGATCATAGCATTACTCCTTTTGTGTCCATTTTAATAGACAACTTA
The DNA here is from genome assembly GCA_028023455.1 of Epiperipatus broadwayi. NCBI lineage: Eukaryota > Metazoa > Onychophora > Udeonychophora > Euonychophora > Peripatidae > Epiperipatus > Epiperipatus broadwayi. The sequence goes on along the minus strand of JAQFVV010006261.1, from coordinate 4,061,662 downwards.
GATGGCTGTAGATGGGAACGTAAAAACCTATAAAAGTTCTATTATGTAATCATTATTACCATTACCTTTGTCAGAAAAAAAATGATAAAGGTATAATGAAATAATTAGATACTCAAATTAGCACTGTAAAAATAAAATATTTTTATTTCCAAATCAGTTGTAACTTAAAGTATGATTTAATGTATTATATTGTCTAATAAACCAACTTATTGTACATTTTGATGTCAAAAATCTGACAAATAGATGACTTAAAGGTCAGTACTACAGATTAGATGTTTGTTGTTTGCTTTTCAGCAAATTTGAAGATATTTTATTGCATACTTAAAATGCTTCATTATTGTGTGCAGATATCCCAAACACTTTCTATGGTTATTATATTGTGCAATGCAGCTATGCAATAATCTTGTGCTTGAAACAATGATAATAATTATGCAATATTTAATTCAATTTCTTAGGTATTTTATATTCAATTTGTCCTTTAAAGCCAGTGATATTGAGCAATTCATCTATTCAATACAATGCAAGTTCAATTGGTAGCACTCATAATGAATGCTTAAGATAACCTACTGAAACAGACATATTTTTTTACAAAACTTTTTAGAATAAAAAAAATGCAATATTACTTAAAGATAAATATTATGATGGTCAATAAAAATCTTACTTAATGATTCTCAGCATCGTAAAAGTTTAACCCCACATCATTGTTCAACATAATAAATATTTTATGCTGCAAAACATTTTTAGAATGTGTTGTTTGATGTTTCCCTATTTCAAAACTTGTTCGATGTTTTTTTTCAATATTTATATCAAATCATAATAGTAGTGTTTCATGCTTATAGAATGGTAATTTTAGTTTCTCGCGTTTCCACATTTACTTGTAAAGAATATCCAAGTCTTATTATCCACTGTTACTGAATGTATCTAAATGCATTCACAACTGAGTGTGCAATGGGTGAATTTTGAACCATGGAAGTAGAACTTAAAATGAAATATGTACACAAAATTTTTAGATCTTATTTGGCTATATTTTTATAAAAATATTCCAACATTAGAAATGTAATAAAATTTGCAATATTATGATTTTTAATAATGGATATGAATTCAACAATATTTATTCTTACTTATTATTTTGCTACTTGCTTAACTAACTAAAAAAAACTGAATGTTTTTGATATATTATCTACTAACTTATGTTATTTCATGAATAGACAAAGAATAAATTAAGTGTTAGTTTTTGTGTTTAGCAATTGATAAATAATCAATGCAGTAACAGAAATATTTGTCAAATATGTGATTTTGATTTTAATTTCAGTTATATGATTGAAAGACACAAAACATATATTTAATAATAGATCATTTTTTAATTCAATTTAGATTCTTGTACGTTTTGAAAAATCATTCCATCATCAGATTTTCAATGACATGGAAGGCCGAAGAGTTGTGGGTTGGAGTAGTTTGAAGCCTGTCCATTAAAGTATGAAGATTGACTATCTTAATATAAAGCTGAGTATTGATTGCATATGTGTGTGGTGATGGTAATATGGACCAACTGATGAGTGCTGGTTTAGCACAAATTACGGAAATTGGTGATTATCTATCTTTTCAACATGAGTGTGATCAGGTGGTTCAGCAATATAAGATGGCACTGAGAGTTTTGGGTGTGTGAAAGTCTGATTTCAAATACACATTATAATAAATGAGTACAGAGTTTGTTGTTGTTGTTAAACTGCTAATGAAGATTAAAGACAATGTAATTTAATATAAAAAATAGTGATTTGCTTTACATATCTCTATTCCAAGCAATTTCTTTAACAATTGCAAAGATATTTGATATATAGAAATTTGTGAAATAAGTGGCCAAACTAAAAACCTAGTTGTAAGTCTCATATATAAGTGCTTCGATTTGATAATTTTCAAGGTTACATACATACTCATCTATATAAATATTAATTTAACATTTTTCACAGCCTATAGATGTAAACATTTAAATACAAGGAAAATCTTAGCTCAGAAAGAGAAAAAATGATAGCATATATTAAATGTCTCCACATGTATGTTTATGTTTGACATTGTAATATTATTAATATATATATATATGTAAAAAAAATCAAATCAGATGTCACATGACCCAATTTAATAAGCTTCTATCTACAAATGTTATATATAAAGCTTGCAAATAAGCTTTCAACAAGCCAGTAGCAGAAATTGGTATGAAGTTGGGGATATTCTGCAAAGCTTGTTATGAGCTTGTTTGCAAGCTATATATATATATATATATATATATATATATATATATAGCAATGCAAGCTATATATATATATATATTGGTTCTTGTTCAAATTATAATTACTTATATTTTTGGAGATTTAGAACAATATATGCTAGACACATCAATAACAATTTTGAGGAATATTGGAGTTGTTTTTCTATTTTTTTTTTTTTTTTTTGCAATTAACTATTTATAAAAATTTTAACAAAATTTTATTTATCTATTTTCCTATTTACTTGTTACCTATCTATCCACATATCCATACATTTATCAATATATCTATTTTACTTTTTTGTATCTCTGTTTAACTAATTACAATCCATATATTGTCTATATCTTTTCATTTTATTTTCTTTCTTACTTATCAGTTAATATTACTAAAGATTCTGCCTGATTGTTAAGATTTATATAATAATCTACTTACTTTTCAAAAAAAGTAATGTTTTAAAATTAAAGGATAAAGCTAAAATATATATTTTTTAGTATTTATACTTCCTGAGATTCTTTTTTTCATATAAAGTCATTTTAATGAGAGCATTGAATAATAAATACCTGTAATTAATTCCTGATTGTTTTACATTCTTGAGTGAATATTGTTTGCTATCATATGTTTCTAATGGTCACATTTTATTATTTTGATAATAATCTTGTCAATTATAAAGACATTCAAATCTAAGTTAACTTTAGTGAATAGCTTTATTGATACTATATTAAGCTGGAAGTTATATACAAATAAATATATATATTTATGAACTGAAGCCATTTTGATTTCTAAGAAAACATATATGTATGTAGCAAAATATGATTTCACATTACAATGAATAATTTAGTGAGTTTATTATGTTTGGAATTTTTTAAGAGACATAGCCACCATAAGTGCCAGAGCTGAGATTTATCCTAAGAACTTATACTTCAAAGTCTGAAGTTTTTAACCGCTAATTATTGGTTGTGTCAGCTAAAAATCAAAGCTTTTAATTGGCCAGCTCACAAACTGAAGACAAGTCAATTGTCAAAATATTTTCACCTTTAATATCATATTGACTTTATATTCGTTTATAAAAAGTATATAAATACATTGTCAGGTTATAAAAGTGAACGAAAGGTCTTTCAAAAATAAATTGCTATTTATTTATTATAAAATATTCAATTTCGGCAACATAAAAGCTATCATATAAACAAAGAGTTTGTGACATAAATGTCTTTTACATTATAGAAAAGTAAATATTTCTTTTTGCTAAATCTTAAATATTTTTACTAAAATCTTCAATATTTTTCGAAAATAATTTTGTTTTTTTAGTATTCTCTCTGAAAATGATTTGTAATTACTCAATATATACTTAATATTCTTTAAAATTATATTTGAAATGAAAACCTCAGCATTTTTCTTTATTTTCTTTGATCAGGCTGTTTCTTTGTTCTTTCCAGCCAATCAGAATGTCTTTTTTGGCTGAGAGCTGGCTGACAGCCAATCACCGACAAGGTTCTTTCTTTGTTTAGGTTTAAATGCGGTTTTTTTGATTTTTTACTTGTAAAATAATTCGGAAGAGGGCACATCTTACAGAACTTTTAAAAACCTAATCAATAACTGTCAAACGAATATTCTACCATTAAAACTAACGAAATTAAAAAAAAACAAACCATTAGAACGGTAAAAGATGTGATTTCTGCTAATTACTGCTGATAATAAAACTGTTATTTTAATGTCCCATTATAAATTATTTTTATTCTCTTTAAATGCAATATTTATTACTTTTTTTTCCATGTGTCATAGCATTGGCCGGGAAGCGAACCCGCTAGCCTGGGACAACTGCTTGTAAGGCGGATGTGCTGACCATTCTATCACCAACGCTTGATTACTTTTTTTTTTACTTAATGAGTATTGACAATCTTGAAGACTACTGATTCAGTAAATACTCACTCAACATGAGATTTGATTTTAATAAGACATATGCAAAGACTGGATTTATTAAAATATATTTATTTTTGACCTCTGATTTAATTGATATACATTAGCACTGTTTATTTTTGGAACCTTTCCAATATTTTTTTTAAAATGGAAATTAATGTATTTCAAAAGTAGATTCTTTTACTTCCTTTACATGCAATGATAAAGTCATTATTGATTTTAATGAATAAAGTATCATAACCAAAAAAAAAAAAAAAAACGGAAATATATATATAAAGTATTAATTGGAGTACTTTGTCCCAGCTTAGTGTTATTCCGGTAAAGAAATTTGAAGCATACAATTGATTTTTTTATCAAATAACCATTTATAATGTTTCAGGGAATAAGTTTCTTCTCATCACATCCTAAAGCAAAAAAAAAAAAAAATGTATATATATAATTAAATGTTTTTGTAGTTAATATATATATTGCATTATTGTGTAGATTTGTTTTATGTAAATATTAAATTGCATACCGTCAGTTATTAAACATCACTGGAGTTTGATTACGATTCTTAACAATGTTCTGAAATGATTTTTTTATTATTATTGTGACGATTGCAGTTGGTATCCAGTCGAAATGTCATTAAACTGTCATTTTTAATGGCAAACAAACCCCATACACACATACCCATTTATATACATATTAATATAACATTTTTCACTGTTTATAGATGTAAACATTGAAATACAGGGAGGATCTTAGCTGGAACATTAATTTTAATTCGTGCACAGACATTGCCTGTTTCATTTTAATGTTTACACGCACCACACGATAATATGGACTAAATTAAAGTTTTTAAATATATAAATACTGAAATATAACTGAAATTGTAGCAGAGACAATAATCTAGATTGTTACACAGGAATTTTATAGTTCAATTTTTTCTACTTGCAAACATTCATATACACATATGTGTTTTTAATTTTATAGACAATTATTTATTGAATATATATTTAATTTTCTCGTATTGAATTATTGTTAGCATTTATCAAAAAGGTAAATTAAATGTTATTAATAATTGTGTCTATTATATTAAAACTTCAGTCAGCTCAATTATATTATGTTAGTCCTGCGATGATTGAAGTGATGAAAGTTAGGTTTGTATCATATCTCATTCATTTTTTCACAAACATTATTGATTTTGCATAGGTAAAATATAGGTAGTTTATCATAATAAACAATCCAACTACTTGGTAAATTGTTTTCGTTATTTTTAATGATAGGTAATAAAACAGCCTTTAGATAATATATAACTTGGAACAGGATTTTGTAATAGTTTGTATTGCGAAAGTTCTAGATTGGAAGCACTATTTACTAGTTTAGCCAATTTTCAAACGGTGGTCACTTTTCTATCTTTTATGTGCTTTTTCTTCTAAAAATTTGTTAGGGGTGGCAAAATTAAAAAAAAAAAATTCTTATGTTTTAGATAATGATAAGTTGTTGTTGTTGTTTTTTTTTTTTTGTGAAAAATTTAATTAAAAAAATTAATAAAAATAACATGAAAATAAATTGATTTTGGAGGGGATTTTTTTGTAAGCATACAATTTGTTTCTAAAATCTTGATTCAAATAGAATATGCATAATGCTAAAATATTACAAAATACAAATTTGCATATTAATTAATCTTATTATAGTTTTATAATGAATACTCCTACATACTTGAATTTATAATGTCAGCATGGTAAAAAAAATAATGAGTCTGCCTCGATAGACTTTCAAATGAGGAAATCAATTGCAAGTGTAAAAACAGATTGCCCACACTGCTCTATATAATTATGAACACTAATTTTGAGAAATTAAGGATTATTAATGATACCTGTTTTATTTAATTTATAAAAAATATGTGGTTTAGGTATATGTTTAATCAGTCTGATATTATTGTTAAAATATTTACTTATCTAGATAATGAAAGCAATTATCAATAAATAACCAATGCCAAAAATATTTTCAAAATATAAAAAAATGGATGGATTTAAACATTAAATCAAACATACATTGTAAACTGACCACATTACAACATGATGTCTTATATTTTGATGCACTGATAGAGTACTAATCTGACCAAGTTCAATGGATTGTGTTTCAAATCTTTGACTTCCTGTGCAAGCAATACACATTGCTGTTGTTTATATTTTGATTCTATTATGAGTGTTAAACACATCAGTATTACAGATGACGTTCTCCCCAATCCTAATAAGACCAATAACTTACAAGTATTTTGATTGAATTATTTTTTATTTAGAAATCACTTATGTAAAGTTATTGTGTTGAAAAGAAAAATTGAATCATCTTTATAAACTGATCAAAAAGTTGGTAATAACCAAAAATTCTAGTTAGAATCTCTAATTCTTTTAATCTTGTATAACAGTATCAACTTTTAATATGTTCTACAATTTTGTACAACTTTTAGTATTACACAGTAAAAATATTTTATTTTACAAAATACAGCCTATCAAATTTGAAAAGAATAATAAAAAAACTTTATAATGTATGTGATTTCAATGTAACCATTTACAACACATGCAGAAGGAAAGATGGCTGCTTAATATCATAAAACGTGTAAATTGTTATGGATTTTTTGTTTGCTTGTTAGTTCATATTTTTTCTTTGGGTAATGTATCATAAATTAATGTAGATATATTAGTCATACTTTGTGGCTTCTTAGTATGATACAATGTTATTTATGTAAGAAGCTGTAGTACTGCTCTGATTACATACCATTTTAAGGTATGGGGCACTGTATTGTTTGATGCATCAATTCTATGAACAATGTTTCAAAGTGTTACTTGCATTTCTCAAACTTCTTATAAATTTTTAAACAAGAAATACATACTAGTGGATATTTTTTTTGCAAATATCAATACAGCAGGTGCAGTGATTATAGATATTAAATTGTGGTGCTGGATAATAAATTTGAGACACATGGTAACATTTGTATGCATTTTTAAGTTATAGGAATTAATTAAATCCTAAAATGTTCTGTTATCTTTGGTTTGCAATTAAGCTTTATTATACAGTTTATTTTTTCTTCAAAACTTTAGTTTGATTAAATATAAAAGTTGTTTTTTTTTTTATAATAATTGTCAGATTATTTAAAAAAAAACATTGAGTATAAATATTAGGCAGCAGGAATTAGTTTATTTTGTTTTTATTCCTTTACCACACTATTGTTAACAAGGAGTCAACTCAAACAATTGTGCAATTGAAGGAGTTTTCTTTAGGCACCAAAAACATCCCATGCATTGTTAGGTTATACCTAAGAATGCCTAGGTGTATAAACCAACATTACTGGAATGTTATTAGTCCACTAAGTAGCAAAACTAAATGAACCATGTACTAACCACGTAAATCTTATACTACCAATAATCAATCTATCAAATAAATGAAAAAAATTATGATTTGATAAATAGTATAAATACAGGTGGAAAACTGATTTTAATTGAATGTTTAACATCAAGCAAGAAAAACGCAGGATCTTGCAATATCAACTTCAACTTTGAATCCCCATAGAGATTTCTTGTAAGCAAAATAAAATAAAGCTCCTTAAAATATATATTTTTATTGAATAAAGGCTATTCTAGATTTATTCAGTATCACTAAGGCATTATCACAGTTCCATGAAAATAGATACATTTTCAGAAATATGAAGTTAGCACTTCAATTATTATTATTATTTTTTCTACGTCATCATTAGAAATAAATTCATATATACAAGCATACCATTCATTTCCACAACATTAATTTACGAGTCATAAAAAAAATACTTTACGTCAACAAAGTATTTCATAGTAGACAGTAATCTGTTGTTTTTATTTACATGACAACTTTTCAAATTTCCATAGCAATCACGTAATTGTCTAAATTTATATATATATTGACACTTAATATTTAAAATATAATTAATTATATTTTCAACCTGTTGTAGTAAACATAAAGAATGCACTTTTTATTTCTTACAAAAAAATTTTTTCACATTGGTAATGCATTATGATTTGCTTTTAAAAATAAATAAGCAGTCGAGCGTTGTTAGCCGAGAGGTCATCGCAGCCGCCCTCGCAAGCAAGTAGTTGGTTGCAGACTGTTGTGGGTTCGCATCCCGGCCGATGCTATGACATATGAATAAATAAATAAGCAAATCAACTTTTTACAAAGTTTTAAAATACTTAACCTTTTTTGTATTTATTTGTATAAGTTATACATCTGACTTATGACAGAGGGATGATAATAATTTATAGTTAGTTAATATATATATATATATATTGTAAGATAGATAATATATCAAAAGAATTGATTAGTAAATAAATAAATAAACTGATAAGTAGATAGGTAGACAGTCAAATATATAAAATAAGATTCAGACAAATAGATAAACACCATTTGATTAATACAAATATAAATATACAGACAATAATTAAATAGACACATATATAAATATTATATTCAATTTTACCTTCATTATAAGCTGGTGGATATTCAACCATAACTGCATCAGAAGGTGTTATCAGATGAATTGGGTGAGTTATCTAAAATAACATTGTTTGAGTATAAACACATTTGGTAATGTATTTTATACATATAATAAATCTAAAATTTTCATTGGTTATAGATATAAATAAAATATTATTCAGATACATCCATCTATAATTTGTTCGAAAATATATTTATAAACCTTCAACTAGGTCACATTCGTTATCAACTGGGTAATAAATATAAAATAATTGTAGAGGCGCTGTAAACAATGATGTGTAACAATATTAATGTTCTTTTAATAGAAAATAGAATTAATAATTATGATAAATTAGTTATATTAATCAGTTTTTTTTTTTTAAAAAAAAATCTAATTATAAAGTAATTTGCATGTACAATTACATTTGTTGAGACAATCCTGCTTTTAAAAGATCTCATGGCTCCTCTAATTGCTGGAGATTGTCACATCTGGATAGTATTTTCATATTAGAAAAATAAATACTATGACCTGTATCTATATCATGGAGAGATAGTTCTGATTATTATCAGTGTCTATTAACTGCATTAATATGTTCTTCTCTTCTAGCATTAATGTAACGATTACTCATATCATTTTCAAAAAACAACTTTATTGGAAATATTCATGTTACATGAGTTAAGTAAGTCAAAGAGTCCAGGTAATCTTGGGACATTAAGCTGGCATTGTAGCACTAAGTGGCTGCATCATGGCATAAGTGTGGATGTTTTGAATTTTTCAAGGTGACTGTTCTTGTGCTTAGAAAGGAGATGCTTGCCCAGGTGTTGCTAAAGAGCCATTAAGGAGCTAACAATTTATCTCTTTGCTTTATCTTGGTGAATAGCTTGATGAAGGTCTGGCAGGCATTGGGGTTTCATTTCATGAAGATGAGCTTACACCTGGTAAGCCATATTACAAATGTGAGGAAGATGGACAATCTGATGAGGGAGAAGATGCCATTTTTGATGGCATGTTTGATGGATATATTGTGTGTTGGTTGTGTTCCCTTTATAGATAAGGCACAAATCTACCTGAGATGAGGGCAGATGAGTAGTATATGCTGAATGGTTTCTTTGTCTGATGATCAGACCTGGCAGAAGGTGTTAAAGCATGAGAATCCCCTCTTTTACACCAAAAAGTGGTTAGTGGGCAGAGAGGAGAGATTCAGCTTTACAAGGAAGTCTATGTGTTGAAGTTCCAAGTACCATCTCTTGGCTTCTTTAATTAGCAGTTTGTTGTTTATGTCAAGCTCTGATTGGAGTGGTATTTGGCTGGGATAAATTAGCTTGTATGTCTCCCAATAGGTTATTTTGCTTCATACTGTTTGAGCCATTAGGATTGCAAATTGAATGGTGGAGAAGTGTCTGTAAGCTCAACATATCTATATAGGAAACTTTACAAATGTTACATTGAATTTCATAAACCCCTTATATTTCAAAAGGGATTAACTTGTTTGGCTTGGTTATAAAGCTATTAATTTTTTGATAACTGATATATGTTGTCTTTGTATTATGGTGTCTTATAATATGACCAATATTGTCTGTAGTTTCTTTTATATAAATAATACAAACTCTAATAGCCTTTTTTTTATTTTGATTGTTGTTTATCATTATAGCCATTAGCTGATAAAACATTGTTTATATGATACATTTCATTTTGAAGATTTGATTAATTATATGGAAGATTAGAAGCTCTAGCAAAAAGAAATTTTATAACAGAAAATATTATTGCTGGATGATGATGTGATGAAAATTTTAAAAAAGATAATACTTTTTCTTGGTGACAAGTACATCAAGAAAAGTAAGTTTCCCAGCAGTTTATGTTTCTATTGTAAATGTAATATATATATGAAAATAATGTAAATTGTTTTTACCATGTGGCAAGATGAAAAATGTATCATCTATGTATCTGAACCAAATAAAAGTTTTTAAATTATACACAGATATACCAAAAGAATATTGTAACCATATATTTACCCCTTTGAATTAGATATATGTTTTAAAGCATTATTTTTTTTATTATATAAGATTATAATAAGTAAAGTTCTTTATCTATGCTTTCATAATAAAAAAATCTTAAGTTATATGTTTCAATACTATGAGTTACAATAAGTCAGTCAGCATAATTAGTTAGCAAAAGATTATCTTATATTGTTTAATATTTATTTGAAAGAAGAAAATTAATATTTAAATTTAAAAAGGTGTTAATGTAGAGCTTAATATGTTTTAAATAAATTTAATAGATAAAATTGTGATATGCTGTCTGAAATGATTAGTTAACTTTGGTAGAATGTTTAGGTGTTGACTTTTAAAATAAATGATGTTAAAGTAATAATTTTGATTTATTTAATATCAATTTATATTAAAGTATTTAAAATTAAAACCTTAAAATACTAAGTATAACTGACAGAGATTAGATCTAATTTGTAATTGATTTTAAATGTCAGTGAAAAATTAATTTACTGTCATTGTATTAAAAATGGTTATTTTAATGTTATGTTTGTGTGTGTTTGGAACATCCATTTGTAATATTAAAAGTTAAAAAGCTTTAGTAATAAGTGTATTTTAAAAATTGAGTACAGTCAATAAATTTTAAAATTATATTTATATATAAGCTTTTAAATATTGCAAGAGAAAGAGTAAAAAAAATATTTGAAAAAAATGTTTAATTTAAAAAATCAGTTAATAATGTTATTAAATAATTGATTTGACAATTATTTAGAGTTGATAAAAATCATTAATAAGTTCATTTATTTCTGAAATGGTCACATGACTAATTGTCACATTTCAAGGTCAGATCAATTAAAAAGTTAATAATGCAGCTATTAAGTTAAATATTTGTAAATTCATTGATTTTTGGTTACAGGAAATGCAGTTAAAAATTCTGGTGCATGCATGTATAATGAAAGATCAATCACTAGTATAAAAGTAGATATTCTAAACATTTAATAAGCACTTCAGCTTGGTTTTTAGATTTATACTTCAAACTTCTAAGTTAAAACTTTAATTTTTTCTTATGTGTCATAACATCAGCCAGGAAGCAAACCCGCTAACCCGGGACAACTGCTTGTAAAGCAGCTAACACTGATCTCTCGACAACCAATGCTTGACTAAAACTTTAATTTTAAAGTAAATTTGGTTGCTTTTTATTTTAACTCTTATTTATTAAGTCAATGTTAAAGTTTAAATGTTGTTTATTTTTCATTTTTGTGATTGAGTAAATAACCAGTCAGTTATCCATGTAGCATTAATCCTCAACTATGTATTCAATTACCTTTCAAGCAACATTTTAAAAGATTCTAAAAAAATAATAGTTTCATAAAGAAGCCAAAACAAAAATCACATAATGAATAGTATATCATTTTATTGTTACAACAATAGTTAAATTGTGAAATTTGCTATGACTATCTCTGACATGTTTTAACTAACTTTTAATTAGTCATTAATACTAATTATTTCCCACTAAAATAATCAACCTATGTATGCCAAGCTCAGATATAGAATGATGATTTTTTATCGTGGAGACATATTGAAAAGGACAAAAAAACATAATTTGCCAAAAAAGGCTTTTATATAATAATTTTATAATTTGTAATCTTTGTTGCTTGTATATATGTATTTTTAAACATATTTGACTATTGTATACTTGAAGTGCAACATAAAAAAAGAATTGGTTTTAATTCTGATTCTGTTTCTGTATATATACATAACTCTAATTTCTCTATATAACTAGCTACTATTTATAAAATGAATTACTAGAAAATAGGTAGAGAGACTATGATAAAAATATTTAAGAAATATAAATAAATAAACTACTCACATATTTTATTTCTTTTTTGTTATCCATTAATTTCTGATGTTGGTAAAGAGAAATTACACATAATAAACAATAGACCTAGAAAAAATGTAAGAAAACATATTTTTTTCTTATACAAAACAGTAAAAAAAAAACAATACAAAAATTAACTCTTCATGCAAGTAGCAATAAAATTTTCTAATTTACAAAGATCGCACTTGAAGACATGATTTGTGAAAAAAATTAAACTATACTACACTTTTTTTTTAATTTTCTTAAAAAGTATTTATATAAATAAATACAAAAGTGAAACTAATTACATTTTGATGTTTATAATATATATATATATATATACAAATTAATAATTGTTACAGATGTCATTGTTTAAATATTTAATTATGTGGAAATATCTGCTATATTTTCATACTACAAAATTACTGTAAGATATTAATAGACAGTAATTAATTAAAACAACAATCTGTAAATATTCAGAGAGTTAAAAAAGAGTACCAGGTGTACCACTCTTAAATGCATTCACTTGTTATTATATAAACACTAATGTGCTATAACATTTATTGATGATTTAAAAATTAATATTAACAACCTTTCACACATTCCTTAGAAATAATAGTTTTCCACTGATATGATGTCATAAATTAATATTTTTTATCAGCCTTAGTTGTTTAAATATATTTTAAAATATGTCATATTTTTATATTAGAAAAAATACCAACTTATATTAATAGAATGTAATAAATGAAAACATTTAAATATCATCAACTGCTACAAATAATTATTTTATAAGATCTAATTGATTGGTAGAATAATATATTATTTCTAAGATATTTGTAAAAGTTTGTTAAGTTTCATTTCTTAAACAGTAAATAAATGCATGTAGAATAGGTACATGGGTATCTTTTTTGAATAATAAGAGCTTTTATATTTTATTGTATTCATTGATTACTATCTATTAACATCTGATGTTTGTTTTCTAATACAAAAATGTAACAGATCTTTCCATATATATAAACTCAGACATTAATGATTCCTAGAGCTATTGATTTCCTCTTATACAACAGATACACATAAACACATACATGAGAAAAAGATAAATGATAAATATTTGGTACTAAACCAGCACTTATAAATTGGTCCGGGTCATCATCTCTCACACACATATATATATAATCAGTGCTGACTTAATATCATGATAGCAAATCTTCAAATTTTAATGGATAGGCTTCAGTGTTCTCAATTTCCAATTCTTCAGCCATATTGTTGAAAATATGATGATGGAATGTTCAAGTCATTGTTGATGTTAATATTATTGTTATATCTATGTTGCCTTTAAGTCATTTTGATCTTTCCTATATAGAATCTTAATATGTCCACTTAAATACCCAGAAGAGTGATGGATTGAATACAGACTAAATATGTAATTTTAAAATACAAGTATAGTGACTATACTGAACTCAATGTAATTAGAAGCAATTTGATCTCAGATTTTCAAGTTCCCTGCAACAATCCAATTTATATTATATTACATAAGTGATACACATGGGTACATATATGTCAATAAATAAATGATTTCTAATATGTCTGTATTTTTTCCAAAATATATGTAATATTCAAATTAATATAATTATATATATTGTGCACTTTTTATTTGTCCACTCTATTCTAAAATAAAAAGGAAATAAAGTTTTGAACCACTAAACATTACATGATCACCATCTCATACTAGCACATAATTGTTGTAAACAAAGGCAAAAACTCTCTCCATGCAGTAGTGCCACCCTGTGCTAACCAGAGTAATCAATAGATGCCAGAAGGCTTGTGCATAAAATCCCTATCTAGTGCCTACTCATCCAATATCCCCAGACTAGTTTCTAGCTTGTGGCCATGATCAGTGAGGAGCCTTAATTTCATTCTCATAGTTTTGTAGTAAAGTAGAGTTAAAAGGTGGCTGCTGAAGGGTTGCATTAGATCCTAAGATCTAGGTACAGTGCTCTCAGATCCAAGGCTCCTCACTGATGATGGCCACAAGCCAGAAACTAGTCTGGGGATATTGGATGAGTAGGCACTAGATAGGGATTTTATGCACAAGCCTTCTGGCATCTATTGATTACTCTGGTTAGCACAGGGTGGCACTACTGTATGGAGAGAGTTTTTGCCTTTGTTTAAATAAAGTTTTGGTTGTGTAATTTTAAATTTTATAAAATCTAATCATATTTGCTTATTAAATTTAGTAAAGACAATGACATGTTAATATAATAGGGTTTGAACTTGGGTTTAATTGGTTTAAAATTTATAAAAGATCTGATAGATAAAATAATTAACTAAAGATATATGTATATAAGATATAAATAATCTATAAAATCATTATATGCTAAAGTGTAAACAGTCAATAGTATTTATAACCAGTAAATTTCAAATTTAATTTTCTAAAGTAAAATATGTTATATAGATGGATAATTATTTTCTTTGCACTTGTTTTTATAAATAAATATTATTGTTACTAGTCAAATCTTTTGTCATGTTTAAAAGTAGGTAAATAATATTCATTTTACAAAAATATTGATCTAAAATATTAAAAAAAATTGTATTTTATTTATTTCTAACAAGTATTATTTTTTTAAAATATTTCAAAACCCCCAAAATAGTCAGTTTAAAAATAAACCAAAGACTTGCAACTAAGTAAATGTTGTTCTAACAAGAAGAAAAAGAGAGAATTAACCAATAAATGGCTGCAAACAATCTTTTCAAAGGGATGGAAAAAATAGCAGAAGAAGAAAAAAGTTTATTACAGATCATAAAACAAAAAACTAAATTATTTTTTTTATTTTAAAAAGTTTTGATAAAAAATTTCTCAAATATTATTATTCCTCAACAAAAAAATTATGGATTTTAATTATGCAATCATTTTTGGGATATAAGCATAAAGTTCTTGTGAAAATGATTGAGTAATTTAATTAATCTCAAACAGGCAAGCAGCAATCAGTAATTCATAAAAATCTCTTGGAAATCTTTATATTGAGAAAATAATCTATGATGAATAATATGTGCATACTAAAATGTCAGCAACTAATATACTCATTGAAGGAAAACCATGATAGTGCTGGATTTAAAATGAATGTCAGTGATAAACTAAAAGAAGTAATAATGCTGCTGATTCATCAAAATAGGTGGACACAGTTAAGGTCTCAGGAAAGTACAAATAAAAGAAAAGCAAATTTCTTTGATCTAGCTAAGTATACATTTTTAAAAATCTGTAGAATTAAATTAGTAATAACTCAGAATAAAATGGAGTGGTAATAGAAAAGTGGACATTGTCATTAAAGTTAAATCTAAAAGCCTGTTTGAAATAAAATTGATTGAAGAAATAATTAACTATGAACAGTACTGGTGAGAATATCATTTTCTATAGAATTTAAAAAAAATATGTTGAATGATATATGATTAATGGCAATAATAAGAATGTGCTTACAGAATGATAGCAGTTTGGTAGTATTGATGGAAGTATCTATTATATAGAATGGATGAGTCCAGCCAGATATAATCTTCTATTACTAAAGAAAAAAAAATTACTACATTGTCAATAACCCTATGCATTGTGAATTTTGGAATTATGATAATCTTCAGAAAAAGAAGAGAACAAAAGCATTCATAATATTGTTATATAATTGATCTATATGATGTGATAGGAATAGAATGCCAAGAAAAGTTAAAACTTCTTTTTTTAGAGGTTGTAGTTTAAAAAGAAAAAAAGGAGAACTTATTCATAATGTTTGTATATGTCTTAGGTTATAAGTTATTATTATAATTCAGGGGAGGGATTAGATTAATCAATAATGGATTCATCAGTAATTTGATTCAGTTAACTATCTTATTAATTATTTTAAAATTTTATGTTTTGTTAAATAGTCATATTTATTTAAAATAAATAAATATGAATGTTTAGGTTTAGAAAAAGAGAAAATATATATCTCTAACAAAAGTGGTTGACAATATATATGTAATGAGGAGGGAATGGGGGTGCATTTACATGTACAATTTGAAAACAAAGATGATATTTTCTATTGGGAAATATCACAACACCAGATTGTATGAGAATGTATTAATTTTTTTATTGTAAACATCCAGAATATTAACCATTTCCCATTATTTAAATTATTATTATAGTATGTAGTTATACAATCTTATTACAACTGTTATTTTGAAATTACTTGTTAATTGGAATGCTTATTTTAATGTTTTTATAAATTATGTTATTAAAATTGTTGCTTTGAAAGTTTATTTAAGTCTAAATGTTGCATTTTTTTTTGGGGGGGGGTCATTGTCACTACATCACATGAACTTGAAGTGTACAGGTTGAAATGAAATAGAGAGATCAATCCAGTTTAGAACAATCTAACAGTTAACTAAGCACTCATTTCTTAAAAAAAGATTTTAACTTTTTACATGCTGCCTTGAACACATAGGTCATAGATAACATCACCAATTATTAAAATATATTTATTGATATGAAATTAAATTATGAATAATTTGTTGTTGAATGTATTTAACTCTGATTACTCATTGGATGAACATATTAATTTAAAGTATAAAGATGCACATAAAAGAAAAAATAGTAATATAATTGTAATCAGAGATTTAAATTATAAGCCTTTCTTAATTTGTGCACTACCCATGGAGATCAGTGAAATCTGTCTTCATAGTCTATAGGTAGTATAAAGAATGAATAAAAATCAATGTTTATCCTGAGATCTCCTTGTTATAAAATTATTCTTATGATTATTGTCAATCCTAGTTTACCTAAAATAACAAGAATAAAAGTTTATATACATTAAAATGACAGTGTAATTTATTGAATAATCTACTTAAACTCCAATAGTTATAGATGTGTTTTTATATTCAGTTGAAAATTATTGTTAGTCATGAAAGTATTTGGATATTTTATAAAGAGGAGTGTCTGGGTATTCTCATGCCATTGAGTAAATATTTTTGTATTTATTTAATATTAAGGGGATGTGATCTGTTTATTGAAAGACAAGTCTCACATTTGCTATAATTAATTACACCCTTGTTGATAGTATTTAATAATGTTAAAATGGACTCAGGTGGAATAACAGTATTCCATAAGTATACCCATTCATCACCATCATCATCATCAACTATTATCAATCCACTGCAGGATGAAGGTCTCTCCATGTTTAATCCATCTTCTCTGATCTTTAGATTATCTTCTCTACATCACTTCTGCACACTTTCTTATTTTATCCATCCATCTCACATTTGGTCTTTTTCTGGGACTTTTACAATCTCTTGGAATCCAGTTTAAAATTTCAATTGTCCATCTATTATCATCTCTTCTAGAAATATATCCAGCTTAACTCCACTTCAATCTTTTAATTTTTTGAATGAGGTCAGTAACATCTGTTTGTTCTCTTAGCCATGCATTGCTTTTCAATCTCTTCTTGTTACTCCCAACATAATCTCTCCATACTTTTTTGAGTGGTCTGAAGTCTCTGTATTGCTCTTCTATTAAGTGTCCAAGTTTTAAATCCATAAGTAAGAACTGGTAAAACACATTTGTTAAAAATCTTCCTTTTCAAACACATAGGCATATTTCCTTTTAGTATCAAGTTATTTCTACCAAAAGCACTCCAACAAAGTTTAATTCTATGATTAATTTCCTCCATTATGTTTCCAACTGTATTAATAATCTGACCAAGGTATTTGTAACTGTTAACTTCTTTTAATTCATCATAATCAATGTTTATTTTTATATTTTGACAAATTGATTAAACATTACTTTAGTCTTTTTAACATTTATCTTTAGTCCTACTTTCATCTGATAATTCCTGCAACATTTCCTGCAGCTCTGAAGCATTATTTACAAAAACAACTACATCATCTTCGAGATCTAAATGACTTAATTAACACTTTGTGTGCCCAATTTTTTTAAAAGTGAAGTGACTTGACATCCCTCTAAATCGGTCACTTTTCGAACTACTATTACTATTTTGGGCTTTTTTTAAAGATTAAAAAAAGTTCTGTAAGATGCTGCTTTCTCTTGAATTATTTTACAAGTAAAAATCAATAAAAATGACCTTATATGTATAACAAAAAAAAAATAATACCCCTTATTAAATCTGATTGGCTGTTAAATTTTGACAACAGATAAAATAGCTGTCAAAAACTAAAAAGTTACGATTTTTTTTGTTTCATTTCAAAAATGATAAACTAATGTTTGATACCATTTTAACAGTATTTTTGACAAATTATAAATTATTTTGATAAAATATGCTAAAAATAAAATTATTTTAGAAAAATAGTTAAGACTTTAGCAAAAATTATTTATTTATCACAACGTACTTATCATAACATAAAAGCGGGAAGAAATCATGACATCAAATCTTTTTGCTTGGCGAGTGATGTTCCTTTTAATTTCTGCTGCTATAGAATATTTTTTCAATTATTAATCAAAATTTATTTTGGAAAAAACTTTTGTTCACTTTCATAATCTGACAAATTATTAATATACTTTTTACAAATGAAACTAAAGTGAATATAATATTAAAAAATGAATATATTTTGACTGTTTAATCATTAAGTTTGTGAATTGACCAATTAAAAATTTAGACTTTTACCTCACTCGGCCAATAAAAAAATCAGTCGTTAAAAGGTTAATTAATCTCCATTTACTTTCACTCTTTTAGTTTCCAATTTTAATCCACAAAATACTTCTTGCAGCACTGCTGTAAAAAGTTTTGGAGATATGGAGTCACCTTGTCTTACACCTTTCTCAATGTTGACTTTCCCAGTATCATTTTAACCATTATAATGGATTAAATAGAGTGAAAAATGGTAAGTGTATTAAATGGTACTAGACAGAATTCATTAAAGTTTAATTTAGGTGTTTGTTACATTTCCTTTGGGTCCTACTGCCTATCATCAGGGCACAGTATTTAAACCCCCTTATGTTGCCCAACATGAGACTCAAACTCTTCCCTGTCAATAGGCAGTAAGACCCAAAGCAGATGTGGCAAGTACCTAAATTAGGCTATACTGGAATTCTGTCTTAGATCATTTAATATACTTATAATTTTCCCCTCTATTTAATCCATTATAATGATTATACTTAGGGAAAACTGTTATTCCATCTGGGTTTATTTTATTTTTTTCAACTAGGATGTAATTAATTATAACAAATGTGAGACACATCTTCCAATAAACAGATCACATCCCTTTAACATTAAATAAATGCAAAATTATTTACTCAATGACATGAGAATATTCAGACACTCCTCTTTATTAAGAATCAAAATATTCCCATGACTAACAATAATATCAAATTGAATATAATAACACATTTATAGATATTATAATTCAATTAGATTATTTAATAAATTACAGTATCATTTTAATGTATATAAATCATTATTCTTATTAATTTAGATAAATTAGGATTGGCAATAATCATAAAAATAATTTTATAACAAGATCTCAAGATAATCATTGATTTTTGTTAATTCTTCATACTACCTGTAGACTATCAAGAGGGATTTCACTGATCTCCATGGATAGTGCACAAATTAAGAAAGGCTTATAATTTAAATCTAAGACTACAATTATATCACTATTTTTCTTTTATATGTAACTTTATACTTTAAATTAATATGTTCCTCCAATAAATAATTAGATTTAAATACATTCAACAACAAATTATTCATAATTTAATTTCATATCAATAAATATATTTTAATAATTGGAAAAGTTATCTATAACCTATGTGATCATGGCAGCATGTATCAATATATAATCTCTTTTAAGAGATGTGTGTTTAGTTAACAATGTGTGTTTAGTTAACAGTTAGATTGTTCTAAACTGGATTGATCTCTCATTTTAATTTCAACCTGTACACTTTGAGTTCATGTGATGTAGCAAGAATGAACCCAAAAAAACAAATGCAACATTTGGAACTTAAATAAACTTTGAAAACAACAATTTTAATAACATTATTTACAAAAACATTAAAATAAACATTCCAATTAACAAGTAATTTCAAAATAACAGTTGCAATAAAGTTGTATACCTACATACTATAATAATAATAATATAAACAATGGAAAAATGAATAATATTCTGGATGTTTATAATAAAACAAAATTGATCTTTTTTCATATGATCTTGTATTGTTGTAATATTTCCCATTAGAAAATATCTGTTTTCAATTTGTACATGTAAACACACCACCATTCCCTCCTCATTACTTATATATTGTCAACTGCTTTTGTTATAGATATTTATTTTCTCTTTTTTTAACCTAAATATCGTTTGTATTTATTTTAGATAAATATGACTATTTAACTAAACATAAAAATTTAATATAAATAATAAGATAGTTAACTGAATCAAATCACTGATGAATCCATTATTGATTAATCTAATCTCTTCTCTCAATTATAATAATAACTTATAAACTAAGACATATACAAACATTATGAATAAGTTCTCCTTTTTCTTCTTTTTAAAGTACAAGCTCCAAACAAAAAAAAAAACATTAATTTTTCCTGGTATTTTATTCATTCCACATCATATAGGTCAGTCATATAACAATATTATGAACACATTTGTTTTTTTCTTTTTCTGAAGATTATTATAATTTCAAAATTCATAATGCATTGGGTTAGTGACAATGTAGTAATTCTTTTTTCTTTAGTAATAAAAGATTATATCTGGCTGTCCTCATCAATTCCAGATAATAGATACTTCCATCATTACTAGCAAACCACTATCATTCTGTATGTGCATTCTTATGATTGCCATCAAACATAGATCATTCAACATAGTTTCTTTTTAAAACTCTACAGAAAGTGATTACTTCCACCAGTACTGTTCATATTTAATTATTTCTCCAATCAATTTTATTTCAATCAGGCTTTTAAATTTAACTTTAACAATAATGTACACTTTTCCATTCCCACTCCATTTTATTTTCAACTATTACTAATTTAATTCTACAGATTTTTAAAAAATGTATACATAACTAGATCAAAGAAATTTGCTTTTCTTTTATTTGTCCTTCCCTGGGTCTTTAACTGTGTCCACCTATTTTGATGAATCTGCATCATGATTATTTCTTTTAGTTTATCACTGAAATTAATTTTAAATTCATACTATTATGGTTTTCTTTCAGTGAGTATATTAGTTGCTGACAGTTTAGCATGTACATATGATTCATCATAGATTATTTTCTGAATATAATGATTTCCAAAAGATATTTATGAATTAATAAATTACTCAATCATTTTCCCAAGAATGTTATGCTTATATCCCAAAACTAATTGCATTATTAAAATCCTTTTTTTTTGTTGAGAAATAATATTTGAGGAATTTTTTTATCAAAACTTTTTAAAATAAAAAAATAAAACAAGTCACTTGTTTTGTGTTTTGTAGAAAACTTTTTCCTTGTTTTGCTTCTTTTTTTCTCCCTCTCTTTGAAAAGATTGTTTGCAGGCCATTTATTGGTTAATTATCCCCCCCCCCTTCTTGTTAGAACAACATTTACTTAGTTGCACAACTTTGGTTTATTTTTAAAATTACTATTTGGGGGTTTTGAAATATTAAAAAAATACTTGTTAGAAATTAAATAAAATACAATTTATTTTTTGATTTTAGATCAGAATTTTTGTAAAATGAATGTAATTTACCTACTTTTAAACATAACATAAGATTTGATTAGTAACAATAATTTTTATTTTTAAAATGAAATGCACACAAACATTAATTATCCATCTATATAATGCATTTTATTTTTAAAAAATAGTTTAAAATTTACTGGTTTTAAATACTATTCACTGTTTACTCTTCAGCATATAATGCTTTTATAGATTATTATTTAAATCATATATATATATATCTTTACTTAATTATTTTACCTATGTGAATCTTTATAAATTTTAAACCAACTAAACCCAAGTTCAAACCCTATAATACTAACATGTCATTATCTTTTGTAGTTTAATAAGTAAATATGTTTGGTTTTTATAAAATTTAAAATTACACAACCAGAATTTTATTTCCTCTTTTAGTTTAGAATAGGGTGGACATATAAAAAGTGCACAACATATATATATATATATATATATATATATATATATATATATATATATATATATATATATATATATATATATATATATATATATATATATATATATATATATTAGCTGAGTGTGAAATGAAGCCTGAGAATCAGTGTGAAATAGTTTAGTATTCAGAATTTGAGGTTTATCAAAATGTATATTTCTCTTAGTTTTACCACCTATTAATTTAAAGTCAATATTAGAAGATATAGATAAAATGAGAGATTTCCATATGGCTGGAATATGTTGTGCTTAATCAGCCCTATTTAAACCAGTAGGTCTCTTGAATATTTCAATTGACTCTCTTATGGTTCTCAAATCATATCTCTCCAAATTAGGAAGCATTTTTGCATTGTCAAAGTCAGGTTTGTGACCAATTTCTAAAAAATGGAAAGTAAAAACTGATGTGCTAATTTTTTGATTAAAAACATTTTTATGTTTCTTAATTTTGTCATTTATTCATCTATTACACTGACCTACATAGCTTCTTGAGGACTGCAAACATGGAATTTTATAAACGCCTTGGGAGCCCAAAAATATTGTCTTTAGGTTTATGTAAAATATCACCAATTTTTTTGCAAGTAGGAAAAATAGTCTTAATATTAAAACAAGATAATCTTCTACTGATTTTGTCAGTAACCTCTTTAATATAAGGTAAAATTACTCTATTAAAAAATGAATTAAGACATTTATTTTATATACTGCTATATTTTTATAAACTGTAATATTAATAAGCCAATAAGCTAATGCAAATGCCCTTTGTAGATTTAACTATAAATGAATACTCTCACTTTCCAAACACAAGATAAAAACTTTGTAAAAAGATAGAATGAATCCATCTATCTTTTTGACCAAAACATTTATGTATGGTCAAATCTTAAGCATTTGGAAATTAGAGTGTTAAGACATTAAATAATCACTTTAAATTACTTTCTACTATGTCTGAATGAATGATGCTTGTGAAATAAAATAAATGTCTTGTTTACATATGTTTAATTTTTTAAAAATGACGTATCATAAATTTTAAAAAATTTCCGAGCGTTATTCATTCAGGCATAGTAAAAAGTAATGTAAAGTGATAGATTAACATCTTCACACTCTCATTTTCAAATGCTTAAGATTTGCCCATACATAAACATTTGGGTCAAAAAGATAGATGGATTCATTCTATCTTTTCACAAAGACTTTATCTTGTGTTTGGAAAGTGAGAATATTAGTTTATAGTTAAATCTACAAAGTGCATGTGCATTAACTTATTTGCTTATTAATATTACAGTTTATAAAGACATAGTGATATATAAAATAAATGTCTTATTTACATATGTTTAATTTAATAAGAATGACATATTGTAAATTCTAGAAATTTCACAGGCATAGTAAATAGTAATTTAAAGTGATCGATTAACATTTCCAAATGCTTAAGATTTGCCCATACATAAACATTTGGGTCAAAAAGATAGATGGATTCATTCTATCTTTTCACAAAGACTTTATTTTGTGTTTGGAAAATGAGAGTATTCATTTATAGTTAAATCTACAAAGCATATGCGCATTAGCTTATTTGACTTATTAAAAGATGAGTTGTCAATTCTATCCACTTTTTTCTTTTTAGTGTCAATGCTATGTAAAGCTTACATATGATGTTTTTATTATAATAATTAGCAAGTAGAATATTTTTTGTAAGTTCTATTTCTTGAATAAGATTCTGTAAACTGATATTGATAATGTTTCATATAAATCTGGATGTGATGATAGTTATATAGATTATGTACAAACTATCAATGTAATGTTTTTACATGTTACAAATTTAGTATGTTCTTTCACAATTTTGGAGACTAGATGGAGCACCAAAATCACCACTGACATAAGCAAGTGATAAAGAATATCAGATAATGCTCCCAAACTTTTAAAGCAAAGTGTTCCAGATATTTGACTAGTCCACATAAAAAATGCAATTTTCATCAAAAAACAAAATAACCAGACTTTTAATAAAATAAAAATAAACATAATAATATGAACAAACAAAATACTTAATAAAAAATAACTAAAAAAATGGTGAATTGCATGGTCAAAAAAAAGATTAAATATCAAAAAAGTATATTTATAAAATATTGCTAATTAGAAAATAAAAGTAAAACATTGCATAATAAAAATTAAAAACAGTATTACATTTTTCTTATACAATATGGTTACATCAGTAAATGATATTTAGCAAATTTTAATAATTATGAAATGGCAAAATAAATAATGTCTTACATAAAAACTATATTAAAATTATTTTTACAAATAAACAAACATGGTTACATAATCACTAAATTAATTTTAAAAAAGTAAAACATGTGCTTATGGTGGCAGAATAGAAATAAATATTTCAATAATAGTCATATTTATTTTACGGTGTCCTCAATAATTGATATGTTACCTGTAATTATCAAAGAATTAAATCGAAGCATAGAGAACACTTTCTTAAACATACAAAATGAAGTGAATTCAAGAACTTTTGTAAGGCAGAAAAATGGAGAGGATGAAATATTTTAAAAAGAATAGTTTTGCAAATAATATTTGAAGAAAGGAAGAAAACAAATTAATGAATGTTAGTTCTGCATAATAAATATTTAAATTAATTTTATAATTAATAAATAAAACTCTAAATGCATATTATACATAATTAAAAATAATACACAATTTAAAACCCGTTTTAGCAAATATTAATAATTAGAAAATGATAATAAAAATGTGTGCCCAAATAAAAAAACACATTGTTGTCAAAATGAAATATCAGAAAACACTATTTAGCATAGAATAAAGAGAAAATGACCAAAAAAGAATTAACATCACCATGTAAGCAAAAAAATCCCAAGTATCTCTCAAAATCAAAAAAGAATGACCAAATTATTAGAGTAATGTCATGAAAAAAGGAAAATCAAATGAAATAATTCTGAAAATCAAATATTAAAAATATTAATAAGTAAGCTAGCCTAATTACATAATCATTTTTTTTCTAAATATTTTTAAAAATCAAATATCAAAAATATTAGTTATCAGGAAATGATAGATAAAATTAGTGCATTTATGAGTTAAAAAAATAAATAAATAAATAAAATTACTGTCTTATAAATAATTAAAAAACAAAACAATTATTTTGCTTTTAAAATATGGTGGAGAACCTGAACATATGCTACCCTAACATAAATTTGGTAGCTGAAAAAGTTATACATAAATGAACACAAGCAATAATGTTCTTAATATATTGTATTTTAATGCAATTAAAACAGATTATCTATGGTAGCAAATACTAAAATCAAAGCACTACTGACATTACGTTATATGAAAAAATTCAAAATTAGAGTATAACAAATTATTTTAATATTTTAATGATAAGGGTCCTATCCTAAACATTGTCAAAAGATTAGTTAAGAGATTATATTATACTTCAAAGATATAACAGCGAAAGAGGGTATAAAATTGCATAAATGGCAAATTTAATTATAACAAATGGTCCAAAATAAAAGTATTTTAATTTTACAATTGTCAATCATTACACTTTAAATGTTATCAAATATGCAATTATGAGAAACATATACTAAAAAATTAAAACAAACATTTTAATATAGTTCAAATCTTTAAATAATATGAATGGTTGCACGATTGAAATATCTACAATATGTATGGGGAAAATACAATATGATGATTGTTTTAATCAGTATATAGTTAAAATATTACTAGTAAATATCTTAATGGTGGGATAAAAATGATGATTCCAGTATTGTCATCCACATGTGGGGTGTTTCAATGATTTGACAACTAAATGTAAGATGGGAAAAATACAATGTAGTTGTGCATCAATCAAAATTAAAGCAAGAGTTTTTTTTTTAATTTATAATTTTTTTTTCTTTTTCAACTGTGTTTTTTTTTTTTAATTTGATGTCATTGTTTTGTTTATAGCTAATAGTACAAAAACATGAGGTGATACTTTTGAAAATTTGTTTTTTATTTCCATTTGTTATTTCAATATTTGTTTTTTTAATGTTAATCCAAAGTAGCAATGTTATCATAGACATATAGAAAAACTGACAGATAAATAAAAAGGCCTATATGCACATAGTTAATTAGATGATCAGAGAGTAACATCACTGATAATTTTCTATCACATCAAAAATAAAAGTATTTAGCAAATATTAATGTAAAAATATAAACAAATTGCCTAAAAAACATTAACAGGTATTTATTTCTATCAGTACAAACAAAGTAATGATATCAAATTTTAAAAAAAAGTCAATTAACAAATAGACAACATTTATAGATTTAAACAGAAAAAACTTAAAATTTAAATTTGTTTGATGAAAAATCCCTTTTTTTTGCATTACATTAAAGTGTCAAGGCTGTAAAATTCATCCTGTGATAAGAGCAATCCAGAAAATAACTATCTATTCCTCTTTCCCTTCTCAGGTGTTATCTGATAATATTATATTATATACTGAAAAAAAAAATTAAAGTAAAGTGTTTTGCACATACATATTGTAGGGATTTGAATCATATAAATTTTTATATTACTTTAGGATTTTTAAAAAATTAAAAAAGATTGTTTAATTTTTTACTTGAAAATTAATTACTCTTTCACAGCTGCAAAATTAAAAAGTCAATGATTACTCCTTTTAGATGATAAACCATATCCAATGAATTTTTTTCTGCCCTTCATATGAAATATTAAACCAGCTTACAAATTGTTGCATTATAGTGCAATCTATTTCAATACTCTGGTGAGTTTAGTATTTTTTTTTCATTTTTTAATAATGTGTAATATGTTGTTCAAATAGTAATTATTCATTTTAATATCTATTCAACATGTCTTACATTTGTCACTAATATTACTCTTGTAATTAAACATTTGATGACAGTTATTATAGGATGACTTATTAATTGTAAAATTAAAATATTTTCATTAGAATTATTTGTTATAATTAAATTGGTTAGTTATGCCCTTTTTTCTTTATGCCTTAGAAATTTAATATATCGTTCATAATAGAATGTATGATGATATTTTATTATGTGATGCTTTTTAATTGTAAAATTAAGATACTTTTATTTCAGGCATTATTCTTTATAATTGTTTTGTTCATTGTGCACATTTTTGGAATCTGTAGCTATATCATATGAAGTCAATATATCTTATCAATGAATTTTTGATAAAATTTGACTTAAGCATTGGTGGTCTAGTGGTTAGCATAGCTGTCTTACAAATAGCTGGCCCAGGTTCGCTTCCCGGTCAACACTTTGACATACCATGGTCTGGAGGTGAGAGACAATGAAAGAGATATTGAATTCTATCTCTCTCGGTGTTTATGTAAACAAGCTTGTTATGAGCTATTGGTAAAACTCCATCTAGTGATCATAAAAGGTAAGCTAAGGCAAGTTATGAAATTTATAACTTGTTTTGTTTATTATAAATGTACTATTGGAGATTTTTGCAATGATATATATTGCAGAGGCTTTTACTACATGGTGAAACTGAACTGTTTTCAGACCATATAGCTATCTAGTTTGTTTAGCTGGATTTGAAGACATTATGTGTCTGAAAAATTTCATGCTTTCAAACTGATAGAAACGTGTTTGATAAATGCTGATTTTAAAGTTAGTATTTAGATTTAGTTTCTACTCATCCAACCTTTTCTGATGTGAGCCAACTAGCTTGAAACCATGGTCTAGAAGTGGGAGACAATGAAAGAGATATTGAATTCTATCTCTCTCAGCGTTTATGTGATCAAGCTTGTTAGGAGCTATTGGTAAATCTCCATCTAGTGAATATATATATATATATATATATATATATATATATATATATATATATATATATATATATATATATAAACATTACAAGCATAAAGCTAAACTAGTCAATATAAAATCAAAACTACCCCAAATCCAAAATTAAACCAGACCAGCATAAAAATAATATTAAAACACAACCTAAGGTTTCACTGCTACAAGCAGACTTCTCAAGTGTAAAGAACTACAAAAACTACACAATATATATAATATTAAAAACTACCCACAAATCCATTCACTTCCCATCCACCCTTAATATTAAAAGAACTCTTAAATAAGTTAATAGCTTCATAATAATAAATTTTCAATAATAAAGACTCTTTAATTCTTCTTTTGGTTTCATTTTTCTCAAAGAAGACAACCTTAGCTTCATCAAAATTAATAGTATGGCCTGTATCTTTTTCATGGACATACAAAGCAGAACTAAGATATCTATTTTTAACTCTACTTTTATGAACCTTTATTCTTTCATTTAAACTCAAACTACTCTGACCTATGTAAACCTTCTTACAAAATAAACAAGGAATAAAATATATTACACCAGGAATAGTTTTTATATCAAAAACCTCTTTTGTATTATTTAATAAATTATTCAATGATAAATTGAAGAAATTTGTAAATGAGTTTAATTGTTTTGATCCTTCTATAAAATTTGTGTTAGAAGTAGGGGGGCTAGATTTTGGTAAGTTACAATTTTTAGATCTTTTGGTGATTAGAAATGTAGAAACTAATTGCTTATTGTCAGTCATTTAGTTAAAAGTAAAGAATTAAGATCTATAATTAAACCTGATAGCTATCAGTCTGTATCTCATAAAGTAGTTGCTTTAAGGAATTATTGTCATAGGAATATTAAATTAAATAATTCTAGTGGGGTAGCTTTGTTTCAGAAATATCAATTTTATAAAGATTATTTGAGTGTTGGATAATCTGATAAATTTGTTAAAAGTATTTTATTTAATAGGAATATTTGTAAGGATGTAAAGGTTAAAGAAAGATATGATTTTATTTCTTTGCCATTTAAATTGTCTTCTTATAAAATTGTGTGTAGAAATAGTAAATTGTTTGGAAATAAAAGAATTGCTTGGAAAGGGGGTGTTACATTGAATAATTTATTAAATAATACAAAAGAAGTTTTTGATAGAAAGACTATTCCTGGTGTAGTATATTTTATTCCTTGTTTATTTTGTAAGAAGGTTTACATAGGTCAGAGCAGTTTGAGTTTAAATGAAAGAATAAAGGTTCATAAAAGTAGAGTTAAAATAGATATCTTAGTTCTGCTTTGTATGTCCATGAAAAAGATTCAGACCACACTATTGATTTTGATTAAGCTAAGGTTGTCTTCTTTGAGAGAAATAAAATCAAAAGAAGAATTAAAGAGACTTTATTATTGAAAATTTATTATTCTGAAGCAATTAACTTATTTAAGAGTTCTTTTAATATTAAGGGTGGATGGGAAGTGAATGGATTTGTGGGTAGTTTTTAATATTATATATATTGTGTAGTTTTTGTAGTTCTTTACACTTGAGAAGTCTGCTTGTAGCAGTGAAACCTTAGGTTGTGTTTTAATATTATTTTTATGCTGGTCTGGTTTAATTTTGGGTAGTTTTGATTATATATATATATATATTAGTGCTTGTATTAATTTATGCATATTTTGGCTGCCTTATTTACATTATGCCTGATAATGTTTCATGATTTGTCATAAATATGTTGAAATTAAAATAGTTTAATATTATTTTGCATTTTTATATCCCTAGTAAGTCTATTATTTAATTTTTAATCATATGACGGTGCTAAATTTTTTGGTCATTTTCTAATTATTAATATTTTTGATATACAATTATTTAATTTTTTGATCCTTTAATTAAGCCAATATTTTATTGACTATTCTTAATTATAATTTTTTTTATATTTGATTCATAGATTTATTTGTCATTACTTTTTGTCACATGAGGATGTTATATTTTTTTGTTTATTTTCTAATTATTTTTGATATTGCTTTAATAATGCGTTTTTTGATCATAATAAGGTGTTTTTTTAATAATGTGTTTTTTTTTTGTGTTTTAGTTGTCATCTACTAATTACTAATATTTTCTAACTATTACTTTTTTATTTTTTTTTAAATCATTTATATTTTTATAATTTTCTTTATTAGATATAAAATTAATTTTAATATTTTTATGCATGGCTTACATTCCTTAATTTTTGGGGGTTCATATAATATTTGCTAAACTATTGTTTATGAAGTTTTACATTCCCTGCATTTTTTTGTCCTGCAAAAGTTATTGATATATTTATGTGTGTTTAAAAATATATTCAGTATGTTCTGATTATAAAATTTGATAATTACAGAAAACATATCAATTAGTGATAAAGACCATAAAATAAACATCTTTTTAAAAAAATATATTTGTTAAATTATCAAATTCTATTCCTTGCAATAAACATGTGAATAGTAATTTTATGTATGGTCATTTAATTGTAAAAGTAATGTTAATATATTTATATAAAAACATCCATTTATTTTGACATTTCCTAATTACTAAACTTTTCTAAATATTTTCTTGATATGCTGTACTTTAAAGGTAAAATATTATAGTAGTGTTTTTAATTTTTATTAGACCCATTTTTTTTTTTATTTCTTAATAAATAATATTTGCTAAATATTATTTTTTGATAATTGAATTTTTTTGGCCATGCAATTCACAATTTTTTATCACATACTACTTAATACATATGCTATTTAATATCTGAATTATTTGATTTTTTGTGGTTATATGATTATATTTATTTCTATGAAATTTTTTTTTTTTTTTTTGTTGATCAAAAATTGCAATTGGCCAAATATGTGAAACAAGTTATTATAAAAATTTGGCATATCATCTGGCATTCTTTGTTTGTTGTGACAGCTGTGGTTTTTTTAGGATTCTCTGGTTTTCTAAAATATTGGATAGCACACACTGAATTGTTAACTTTTGCAATTAATATTTTAATTCACAATGATGTAAATAAGGATTTAAATAAATCATTTTTTCTGAGAATTTTTTATTGCATAATAAATGACTATTAATATTAAACAATTTATTCATTGCTGATTTAATATATATATATATACACACATATACATATAATCACTCCCAATGTTAAGAAATTCAGCTACACCATATGTAAATAAATATACAAGAGGCCATATTTCAAAGCAGTCAGTCTAAACAAGTTACCTTTTTGAAAATGAAAGCCATTAGATCTTAAATATTGAAACAAATAAAATCAAATAAAAATTTTAAATAAGCAATTGACTATTTAAACTTCTTGCTCTTTGTTGAAATAGTTAGTGTTTCAATATTTAAGATCTAATAGTGTACAATGTCAAAGAGGATCCTCTTTGGATTGACTATTTTGAAATATGGACTCATTTATCACACAGAGTGTTGCTGAATTTTTTAACATCGGATGTGATTTGATATTTGTATATTTAATCCAGTACAACATTATGCAGTGGAATTGTTTTCTTTTTATCTGTATTAGGTGTTTCATAATTAAAATAACTAATATTTAGTCTGTCTTTGTATAAGCATAGTAAACATATTACTTAAGGAGCAATTAAAGATCATTGCCCATTTAATTTTTATTATTTGTCAATAAAATATAGTGAATATCCAATCAAAATATTCATATATTATAATAAAGAATAATTTAATGACCACTAATATTAAATTCATTTATTTTATTGTTTATTTTTTTATTTACAATATTATAACTTACCATTACGATAAAAGCAGTTACACAAGTGAGACAAACAATGCTCATAAAAAAATACATCTAAAAATAAAAACAATAAAAATGAATAATTAGGCAAATTTATATTTGCAATATAATTATAAAATTTAGTAGAAGTAAATAATAATATTTTTCTAAGTCTAAATAGTTCATCAACGTAATAACTAGAAATTTCCAAGTTATATATACATTATGATAATATTAATTAAAAGTATATAGGATTATTAACAAATAACAGACACAAGTATGTTTTTAAAAAAATGTTTGCAAACATACATAATTATACGTTTTAATAATAGTTGATAAGTTTATATGATCTTGTCATTATTGAATTATGAGACTTCATGAACATGTTAATCCAGGTTTTCGATGCATAAAATCTTTATCAAAGCAAAACTACAATTAATTTTAGAAACCTAAATATAAATACTAATACAAATTCAAATGCAAGTTATTAAAAGAAACTATTATTAGCTTTTATATTAACATATTTAATTTTTAATTAATTATATACACATACAAATTGAAACGTCAGTTTCATTAAGAAAAAATCCATTGACTAATATTAACAAAAATTTTTGAATTAATTACCCATCAAGTTTATTTTAGTTTACAATAGCTTTTAGTATTTTTTCTTTAACAAATAATTTTGTTATCAGCAAATTTAATAGACAAAAGAATAAATTTGTATCTAATATTCTTAGAAAGTCTGATAAGTCACTTTGTTACAATGCCAAACTAAAATATTTTTTTCAGTATCTCCCACTCTACAAATATTTGCTAATATAAAGCGTCATAATAAACGTTATGGTAGCAATTTGACCATAAATTTATCATGTGATTTTACTAATTAAATAAAATATGCTAATATTAGTAACAAAGTAAGAGTGACTTATTTTGATATTACTGGATCCCATGACTCAAATGAGTTAATGATTGAAATCTAATAAATTAATTGTATTTTTATTTTATTCTAAAATTGTTTATATAAAAAGTAATGAAACATTCTATTGTGATAATATGATTACTAGTGTTTTAGAAGTTGTACTAAATAAACGCAATTAGCCAACAAAATTAAAGCTAAAATAATTAAAAATAGCATTTTGAAAATTTGAATAGATATAATTCTGTAACATTATATAAAATTACTTAATGTAAAAGAAAAGAATTACAGCCCAATGGCAAAAAAATTTATACACAAAAAATAAGTCTCATGAATAAAATAATTTAAACAGAAAAAAATATTATGAAGTATGTAAAAAAGTCTTCAAAGATTTATGTGATTATTGAGAACAAAAAAGTCCAATATGCCACATAATTATTACATCATAATATAAAATACCAAGCCTTTACAAAAAGGTAAAATAGATATCAGAAATATTACATCTGAATTTAAATTATTATGTCTTTTAATCAAAATAATAAGAAATGCATTTAAAAATAGCATAATCAAATATATTCTACAGAATATTTTAAACATTAGTGTATATTTTTTTTATAAAAACATATAAAAGTAATGTTTATATCAACTTCATGATATATATTTATATAATAGTAATCACTAAATGAAAAGATGAATCCATAAATTCTATTAATTAATAACAAAAACATCATCATCATAACAATAATAATAATAATCATCATCATCACCAGAGAATATGGGGAAACTTAGAGTAAGAAATGGAAGGTAAAGTGGCTAACAAGTTTTTCTGGGCATAAGTTTCTGAGAGATTCCTGACTCAGTTTAAGGAGAAATCACAGTGCATCACATCACATCAGATGGTAATAATGTGTTATGTGTTAGTAAAGGGGTGTTAGATTATTTAAAAAAAGTACAAAGAGAAGTATGAAGACATGCATTAGAAGCAGAAGTGTGGATGGCAAAGGAGGCAATTCAAGAAAAAATGGGATGGTCAAGTTTTTATATGAGAGATGCAAAAAGCAAAATGGAAATGTTCAGTAGATTACAGTTTATGGATAATAAAAGAATAGCCAAAATAGTATTTAATTGGATTATGAATAAAGGGTAGGCAACAAGATGGGTGTGCATTATGCAGAAGATTTAGATAAAGAATTTATGTCAGTATATTTATACAAAAGATGGGATGTTTGTGTTACGATAATTACTGAGTGTTTTAGTGTTAAGGAATGGGATAAAAAATAGATGCATTAATAAAGAATAGGAAGTTGGAGAGATGGAGAGCTAGTATGGAGAGTAAAAAGAGTTTAAATCATTATAAAAGTAAACAATGTTGGGTGTGAGTTAATTTATGATAATAACAAAGAAAGTAGTTTACTGTTTAAGTCTCGAACAGGATCTTTAGCAACAAGAGAATATACATGTAAATGGAGAAATATAGGTGATTTAGTCTGCAAGTTGTGTAAGGAAGATATAGAAAATATTAGGCATCTGTTAATTGAATGTAAATGCCTGAAATCAGAAAGGATACAAATAATGAAGTTGTGGAAGAATAAATATGAACAAACTATAGAGAATGTGGCATGTGGCTTATTGTTTGGAAAAAAATAAGTAGGTTTTAGATCTAAAGACCATGGAGTTGACAAAGATTATGCTGTGGAAATGGGATGAAGCAGGGTAGAAAAGAATATGGAAATACTTGAGATGGGGAATGGAAAAGGGGTTCAAAGTGGCTAACAGTTTTTTCTGGGCATAGTTGCTGAGAGATTCCTGACTCCATATAAGAAGAAGTCACAGTGCATCATATCACATCACATCAGATTATGTTCATCAATTTATTAGAGTTTTATATAATATTCCAATAACAGGTAAGAGTTTTGATCCACTAATGGCTATAAGATAGAAAACTAACAGCTGAATCTAAAATAGAGAAGAGAAATAAAAAAGCAATTCAGTTCGATTACATAATGGACATAGGTGTCCAGCATCCAGCCAGGATGTGTGCCAGCTTAGACATGCTTAAAAGTTCTTATTACAGGTTGCAAAGTCACAATCATCAATAAATATCACACAAAAAAGAAAGGTTAAGTTCTTTTTCATGAATGTGTGTATGTTGTTATTATCATCATCATTATTACCATTATATTATTAATGTTGTTATTATGCTGCTATTTGTTTTTCTGTTTTTGTTCTAAAATTCACCATAGTGTAAATAATACTGACATTATATATAACATTAATCAAGCAAAGTAAAGTGTGTTGTGTTCATATTTTATTGAGAAGTCTATAAGTTATTATTTACGTTATGTGTAATTTATTTGAATTCATTATCAATTTAAATATATGTTTTGGATTTAAATAAATATCTTAAATTATTTTGTTGATAAATTATTTAAACATCTACATTAATTTCATTTTTTATGTAAATAATCAAATAATTAATGAATGTATTTAATTATAATTAATCAATTATTTTAATTATTATTTTTCTTTTTTAAATCTGTTTCTTTCTTATTTTATTAAACTCAAATAATTTAGCATAACACTAAGATATTACATCTAAATGACGAAACTCAAAATGAATTGGATGGTTCCTTTGCTTGATACATATATGGGATAAGATAGAATAACAACAATTACGTTACTTTAAAGCACTGACTTCGAGTTCAGATGAAAAGATATAAGTAATAAATTCACTGAGATGGATTTAAGCAAAACAGAATCATGGTGCTGAATAAAGTTATGCAATATATGTAAGCTTATATAATTGATAAAATACGTAAGTGTGGCAAAATATGAAGATAAGACAATTGGATATTTTATTTTTTGGACAATGGAACACATAAATCCATTTTTTTGGTGGAATATGAATCCCTTGCAACTAACCAAGTCTCTTTGTATTGTCAATTCCTGTTGCTGTTTCTAAAAGTATTGTTCAATTATTTGATAGAAAAGCATGTGAACTGTGATCCATTCAAAATCAATAAAAGGTTGATCAGTATTCAGACTTTTGTTTATCTCTATTGTACAAATATGCATGTTGGGCAAATCTTGTGGATCTTTTTTCAAAAGATTTTTTACAATAAACATAGCTGCATGAAGGATTAGTGCATGCAATTTTGTAGACCACCTGAAGTGCATTCCCCACAGGTATAGTACCTTTAGTATTGTTTGTACCATAGGGCTAAACAAAAGACTGAATACATTTTGATTTAAGAGAAAAAATCGCCAAATATGTGTATATTAATAGGCCAAATTACTGTGATCATTTGCCTGATGTCTCTTTATTTTTGCAATGAGTTTGAAAAGTTTTATTCTTCAAATCCCCTCCCAAAAATACAAATAAAAATACTCTCAAACAAGGAATTACTTTAATAGTTTTGTAACTTTCTATATTAAACTTACATTAGTTGTCGCTAAAGCTACAATACATCCCGTGATCATGTAAACTAAGCAGGTTGTTCGAAAAACAGAACTGATAATCCAAGGTATGCTAAAATATCTTTGCCTCTATTGAAAAAAGAATAAAAAAATACATATATCCATTTCAATGTAATGACTTTTTAAAATAAATTTATTTTGTACAATCAAATATTTATAATAATAGCATTTTTTCTATATGTCATAGCATTGGCTGGGAGGCAAACCACAACAACTGTCTGCAAACAACTGCTTGACAAAAAATAATAACGTATTTATTGGAGAAAAATAAGCAAACAAACAAATGTGTTGTGCATTGTAAGATTAAAGCAATAAATTAGTTTAATAATAATAAGTATAAATTTACATGGAGTATATTATTTACAACAGTGATCAAACACACACCATATCAGCCATTATAATTGTAATTGTTTAAAAAATATTGGTAAAATAGATGTCAGATAAAATATTTGCAGTGGGATTTTGTGATTATCATTTTTTTAATAATGAGTGACTTTCATTTCTACTTAATATTAAAGTAATAAAAATCCATATGGATGTATTGCTTGGGAGTTCATAAAAAGTTTGAGTTCCAAATATTTGAATGGTAGAATCAATACTGAGACCTGCCAATTTCAAATTGGATGCATTACCAACTGCATCAAACCAGAGTAATGAAGACGTTATTAAATTAAATCTCAGTCTGCCTCTTGTTCTGCTCTACAGTATTCTAATATCATATGATCTTTCCGAGAAGAACCATAATTAAAAGTATAATCACATTCTTATCTTCCATGTTAAGTAAACATCTTTGTCATTGTCATTCAATTTAATCTGGTACTTTATATGTACTTTTTCTTATTTATTCATTTATTCCCATTTGCATATTTACCAGTTAAAAAAAATAATAAGAAAGGTTTTGTTTTTGTTTTAATTTGCACATAAAAACACATTTTACAAAATCCTACATTAAAAGTCAAAGATAATAAATTTTTAAAACAGAATATTTTTAAAGAGAAAAAATAGATTCCGATATAAATAATTTAAAAAAAAAATCACTATGGTCATTGAAAGTTGTTGTGGAAAAATATTAAACCAAGTATATTATTTTAAAAGTTACTATATTCATTTTTCTTTCTCCAGTATCAGTAATTGACAATTATGCGAATTTTGCTAGTTCTGGCTCCCGTTCATTCTGCATAAATCTTTACAATATTTGATTAACTTATTATGACAGTTTTTAAATGTAATGAATAAAAACGTTTCATCTGAGAACAAATAAATAATTTGTTTAACAACCATTACATAACTATGTTAAAAAGACTAAGATATTCTCAATGATCAGTTAACATTTTTTCACTTCATCATTGTAAAATGATTTGGATTGTCTTTCAGGTTATTACTTGTATTAAGATGTATATAATTCATAAGCTGTTTTTGACACTAACCCTATGATTTGCCTTATAATTATGTACAATGTCATTTATTTCTACAACACTATGATATTAATAAAGATTTTGGAATTATCATACAAATAAATATTAACATGTTGATTTTAAACCACTAAACATTGCATGATCTCCATTTCTTATACTTGCTCATAACTGTTATTAAAACAAGCAAAACTCTCCTTACAGTAGTATCACAGTGCTCTCAGATCCAAGGCTCCTCACTGATAAAAGCCACAATATAGAAACTAGTCTGGAGATATTGGATGAGTAGGCACTAGATAGAGATTTTATGCACGTTTTCTGGATCCATTGATTACTCTGGCTTGCACTGAGTGACACTACTGTATGGATAGTTTAGCCTGTTTTTTCATGTTGATTTTATTAGTAAGGATCTATAAACTTCATGACTATGGTTCTATATAAAAATCCAACTAGATTATGCTTTTAACTTAAGTGTTTCTTTGATTTTACTCATATTACTGAAATACAATATTCTTGTTGAAATATTCAGTTATTACTCATCTTCATAATAATTGACCTTACAACCTTTTGTTAAATAAGTATATCAATTTTAAATTAGACTTCAACAATTACACTAAGGTACTTAGAAAATAGTGCAACAATCTGTGGTTATCGAATAGTCATGATCATTCTAATCATCACTAGAGAAAAACCATTTCAGATCGTTTCTTGATATTGAATTGTTGAATATTAAAGTGAAAGTATGTATCGCTTAATATAACAACATTTACTATTTAAAAATGAAAAGAAAAATAATTACATTTAATGTTACTTATAAATGTGTGTGCAAATGTGTGTAAAAACTTATGCTTAATATAAAAACTTTTATTATCTAATATTTTAGATAAAATTTCAACTACATTTGTAATAAGGCAGTGACCAAACTTGGCATTGCAATCTGAATGATTATTTTTTATCATCATAGTCTAGTTAATACATGAAATTATAGTTCACATATAAATACATTCTATATGTGAGCTGATGTATTAGATTACAGAGTCACAGAAAAATACATTATAAATGGAAAAATTAGAATTCTATTAACTTAAATTTTTCACAAGCAGGCATTGTCTTACAATGGTAATTTACACTGGTTTGATAAATCATAGGTGAAATTTTATTAACAATATTAAATGGAAAAAAATTGTCATTATTTTTCAAAGTTGTATTTATAATTTTATGTAAGATTAACATAACTATTATTTACACTTTCTAATAGTAATACATTTTAAATCATACAATGCTAATAGAATTGTGATAGTAGTACTTTTACTGTTTTGCTAATGACAACATTCATATGATTTTTAATATATTACCACGTACATCTACCCACACACAAACACACACACACACCACCATATATATATAAAATATTTGAATTTTATTAGTATTTACCTTTGCTGCACTAAAAAGCAGAAGAATAGAGCACAAGAGGATAAGGGCATATTTTGTTAAAATAATTCCTTTTGCAATATCCACAGCTACAAAAACATTACATATATTCAATAAAAATTAAATACTGCGTAACACTATACTAGTAATAATAAATAAAATGTAAATTATAGTTCTAAAATTTTAAATCATTTAGATTAAATTTGGGTATAACAGTAATAAATGATTTAATATATAAAGTTTAAAAAGAGATTTTTGTAGAGACTTAATAATTGTTATTTATAATCATTTATAATTATAAATTTTTATTAAACGCCCATTATTATATAAAGTAATAATTTACTAAGGCTTATTTCTAAGGTTACAGCCTTAGTAAATTATTATTATTAATCATTTATAATATAATTACTATATAATTTTAATACAATAGATGTCAATCTAAATAAACATCATTGCTTATAAATTTCATTATAATTTATTTTCAATACAATGCTCCTTTAAAAAGCTAAAAACATAAAATTGTAATCACTGAAAGAAGGAACAATTATTGATTACAAGATGATTTACTTTAAAATTAGTGTAATAATAATATATTTTAAGTATAAATATTTATTATAAATTTTATATTCAAATTCAATTAATAATGTCATTCATTAAAAATATAGTTAGAATCAAAACTTTGATCTTAAAGAAATGATTTAAATTAATTTTGTTTGTAAAACACTTATTGATTTAATATTTTAAATAGAAACAAAAAAAAAAACATTTTACTTAAAACTGATACACGTTGAGTTGAGATTTGACTAGTGAAAGTTGAATAAATAGTTCTCTGATGTCATATAATCCTGGGATTTTTAAGCAAAAAATAACATAGCAGATGATCTGGGAGAAAAAAGATTCAAAAAGTATTTTAAAAAAGTAGATAGCAATTTCAATTTATTTCTTCATTAAAAAAAACAATTATAAAACTTAAAAATGTTTAAACTCTTAAGTAGTAAAAATCAACTTTAAAAAAATATTTTTAAATAATTATTAACACCATGGAATAAGCTAAACTAATCTTCATTATGATTAAAGTGTCAATTTTAATCAACTTCTTATAGCCAAGATAATACCACAAAGAAGTTTGAAAAATCCAAGTCATTATTAATTTTTGCATGAAATAACCATGATATAGGAAAAAAACACTATATGGCTTCAAAAAAAAAAAATGAAACTGCAGTTACGTAAAAAGCATTCATTTATCCATTTTAAATGAAGCATTTTTATTGATCATAGATTAAATGGGAAAAACAGATTCAAAATTTCTAGAAGTAAATTTGGAATGTTGATAGAAATATTTTATAGAACGTTAAAAATAGTTAATTAAAAAATAGTTAATTAATTACGAGGGATGTATGAAAAAAAAAAATCTTCGTTTTGAATTAAACAATTGATTCACAAGAAATATTTTTTTTTTTTTTGCAAACGTCTGAAGAAAATATTTAACTTATATTTAAAAAAATCTGTGTAACTTTTAATGGTAGATGATCAAAGATATGAGAGATTAAGATGTACTATAAGCTAGAAATTTAAATAAATTATTCAATATGTGTTTAAACTTTTACAAGACTAATGAATACCAAGAAAAGGGGAGAAATGAAAAAGTAAACTTATTGTTGATTTATTTGAACATGTTTTAAAGTTTGTGCAGCACAGGAGAATAGTTTGAGGTTAGTAAACTTTTGTAGCACATTTGAAGAGCAAGATTATGTGTATACAAATTAAAACTAGCTAAGAAGAAAGTATGCATCCCATTTAATATTGTGTCCAGTTAGTGTGTGCTTATTTGTTCATGTTTTGTTTAACTATACATGCCTTTTAATAGAGAGAAGATAGAAGAAGTAACTTATATTAATATTAAATTAGAAACAGGAAGTGGGTTTAAAGAATGATTTTAATTTTAAATTTATCACTAATATTTTTCATGTTTAAAATGATATACAAATGCAATGTATTTATCTAGTGATAGCCATATATATATATATATTGAAAAGACATGGGAGGATTTTCTACAAAGAAATGAGGATAGCAAATATTGTAAGTGCTCAGAGAAGGAGCCAGGGTAAAATGGGGATAGAAACATTAAGAAAATAACTGCCTGCCATAATAAGACGCCTCAAATTTAAGAGAAATGTCAATCCTTTTTATAAGGATATATTACTGAATATAGTATTTAATAAAATCAGTTTCTCATTAATAAAGCTTTAGGTAAATAATAATATGAGGCATCAATGGTAAATGAAATTTTTAAAAGATTTTATAATTTCTTCCTAAATCTTGATATATTTACTTGAATGTAAAACCATGTACAGAACAAATATTTTTTTTGTTTGAATAGTTATTTGAATAAATTAATAGTTGAGTAAAAATAACTGAGTTCAAAGAACACTATAAAATATAAGTGATAGAAAGAATGGAGGCATAAATGAATTGTATGATATGGAAAAAGTTTTTAGCTTAGTATTCATTTTAATTATATTATAAATGTTGTCTTTATTTCTTTTTATATTTACCACATCAATAAATATAAAATATATTTTAACCATTACAAGATTATCAATATATTGGGAGTTACAAAATATAAGGTAATACAGAAAGTGATCCTGAAGACACAAAGACTCATGAATGATGTAACTATAGCATATTAGTATGAACACATACATAATGAAAAAAATATATAATAATAAACTTCTAATTAAAAAAAAAACTAAATAGAGCTATGGGAAGGGTTGATTATATATAATAACTATTATGTCCTTGTAAAGAATGTAAATAATTTGCTGTTAATGGAAAAACATTTAATGTTTATTTTTTATTATTGATGAAGTATTTAACTTTATATGTATAATTGTTTGTTATTTATTCTTGGTGTTGTAAATAAATGAATATTTTGATTTAAACTTTATTATCGTAATTTTATTGAGTCTGAGAGTCATTTCGATCACAAGGTCATATCAATAAAGCACATTATCCCCACAAAATTATACATACCAAATAATGATTACATGCTTAATTTGAGAAGCTGTGCTTAAGGGTTTATAATTAATACATTAACTATCAATTGCTTTAAATTATAACTATACTAAACAAAACTCATGATACTTCATATTTTTATTAGATGCAAAAGAATTTTGAAATGACATATGATAAATACTATTAAATATTACAAAATGGAGAGCATACAATAGAAAATAGCAATATGTTTGAAAGTCACATTCTAATTTGTTAATTTAAGTTGAAATATATGTTATATCATGATTTAAAAGTATTATATAATTTCAGAGTAAAAGTTACTAACCAAATATATTTTAAGGTTTGTAATTCTGAAGGAGTTAATTACAGTGGGTGAATGTAACTAATTAAGAGATGTATTTCATTGCATAGTGTGATGAAGCTTTGATTATAATGAAATAAGTATTCTAGAGTAATTATTGTTAACATAAGTATGAAAAGAAATCTTGAGAAAAATAGATTTAATTATTTAAGGGAAGGTAATGAGTAGATAATGAATGTTAATTTATGTATCTTATTATTATAGTTAGATTAAGTTTCCAATAGGAGGTTAATCAAAGTTTGTAATAGTATGTTTTTATTAAATAGTTGGTTCCCAGTAAAATCACTCTTGCAATTCAATTATTTAATTATCAATCTAATATTATATTTGGAATAAAATACTTATGATCCCTGAGATAGCCATAGGATAGCATCAATTATTTTTAAGTTAATGTAATTTGGTGTTTTATTTTTAGAATTCTTAAACTGTAGAAGAGTAGTTATTTCATTATTTAAATGAAGTATTATGTTAGTCATTGCTTGTTGTGGAAGTTTTTCTAATGATTATAATAGGAAAGTAGCAGGAGAAGTGACACAATTGCATTGTCATTGGGGACTGTATTTTATATACTTCTCAATGTTAAAAACACTCTCTTGTAATTGTCCATAATGTCTATTTTATGT
Organism: Epiperipatus broadwayi; assembly: GCA_028023455.1. Taxonomy (NCBI): domain Eukaryota; kingdom Metazoa; phylum Onychophora; class Udeonychophora; order Euonychophora; family Peripatidae; genus Epiperipatus; species Epiperipatus broadwayi. Next base: position 4,018,208 of record JAQFVV010006261.1, on the reverse strand, counting down.
TTTAATATTTAGCAAATTTCAAGCCCCATTAAAACTCTTATATATTATTGTTGTTCAAAATCTACTAATACTTGATACTGATTTGTAAGTTCTAATTTAAATTCATTAGAATATCAACTATAAAAATATTGTTTTTCTTAATAATTATTGTCTCTCTAGTTTTGAATTAACATGTGCCTTACATCTTACTAATCGATGATCACTTGCTGTGTTTAAGAACATTACAATCTTGGAATATGTATTTTCCAAGTCAAGCATTGGTGGTCAAGAGGTCATGAAAAAAAAAAATCCAATTCTGCTGTACCTTCATTTGGATGTTTCCATGTCCATTTCCTTTTAACATTTTTCTCAAAAAAAATCATAATATAAAGTTTTTCTTTTTCTGCAAACTCCACAAGTCTATATTCTCTTTCATTTCTATTACCATAACCAAAATTACCTACAGCACTTTCATCTTTCATTTGTTTACAAATTCTAGCATTAAAGTCCCCCATAACAATTTTAAAATGTTGTTTCCTCTGATCAAATACCTTTTGTACATCCATATAAAAATCTTCTATTACTTCATCACTATGAGAACTTGTTGGGGCATAAACCTGGGTTATCTGCATTTGGTATCTGCTATTAAGTTGTATAAGTAATCTTGCCACTCTGTCCAATACAACATCAATATCCACAATATTGTTCTTCCAATTTTTACTTATAATGAATCCTACTCCACTTGTATTTCCAATATTTGCGCCTTTATAATAGAGTACATGTCCACTTTTGAAATCAATTGTCTCTTCACATTTTTCTTCTAACTTCACAAAGTCCAATAATGTCCCATTTAATATAAGACAGTTCTTCTAACTCTTGCAATATTCCTTCACTTGAAAGTGATGTCCACAGTCAGGGGATTCTTAGTACTGTTCATATTCAGCCTGTGTCCATGGTCAGGGGATTCTTAGTACCATCCACCTTCAGTCTCCAACCACTTCCTTGGTTGGTGACTTTACGTCTTCCTGGGAATAAAATCCATGACTTAATTTTGTCTGTCATAATTGTATATATGTATTGGAAAAATATTTATCATTTACACAAACATTCATTCTGGATTATCAGGCAACTGAGAAGAAAGACCATGGTGTTTATAGATCTTAAACTCAGAGGTAAAAAGCCAATAAACTTATCACACTGCCTAATGCATGTTGGTGAGAAGCCTATCCATGTTCTTATACTATATGAATAATCACATTGTAATAACAGCTGAAACAACAAGAAAGTATGGAGTGGACATGAGGAATTTGCCCTGCTCAGTTCCTTTAAGGCTGCCTAGAGGAAACAAAGGGTATCCTTTCAGTTAATCATTGCCATTGTGTTTTGAATTTGTAGATTATGAAAAGGCATTTGATTCTATAAACATTTTGTCAGTGATTAAAGCATTGGATCATCAAGGTATATATCCAGAATATTGTCATATTTTAAAGAATATTTATAAAAATCCAATGGCAACAATTAGATTACATAATGATACTGGGAAAGTCAACATTGATAAGGGTGTGAGACAGAGTAACTCCATATCTCGAAAACTTTTTACAGCAATGCTGCAAGAAGTATTTTGTGGATTAAAATGGGAAGCTAAAGAAGTGAAAGTAAATGGAGATTATTTAAGTCATTTAGATTTTGCAGATGATATAGTTGTTTTTGCAAATAATGCTTTATAGCTATAGGAAATGTTGCAGGGGGGTATCAGATGAAAGTAGGAAAGTAGGACTAAAGATAAATGTTAAAAAGACTAAAGTAATGTTTAATGGATTTTTTCAAAGTATGAGAATAAAGATTGATTATGATGAGTTATAAGAAGTTAACAATTACAAATACATTGGTCAGATTATTAATATAGATGGAAATATAATGGATGAAATTAATCATAGAATTAAACTTGGTTGGAGTGCTATTGGTAGAAATAACTTGATACTAAAAGGAAATATGCTTATGTGTTTGAAAAAGGTTTTTATAAATGGATTTACCAGTTCTTACTTATGGATCTGAGACTAGTTCACTTAATAGAAGAGCAATACAGAGACTTCAGACTACTCAAAGAAATATGGAGAGATGGATGTTGGGAATAACAAGAAGAGATTGAAAACATAATGTATGGGTAAGAGAACAAACAGGTGTTACTGACCTCATTAAAAAAATTAAAAGATTGAAGTGGAGTTGGGCTGGACATATTGCTAGAAGAGATGATAATAGATGGACAATTGAAATCGTAAACTGGATTCCAAGAGATTGTAAAAGACCCAGAAAGAGAACACATGTTATATGGATGGATGAAATAAGAATGTGTGCAGGGATGATGTGGAGAATAGAAGCTAAAGATCAGAGAAGATGGATTGAACTTGGAGAGACCTTCATTCTGCAGTGGATTAATAATGGTTGATGATGATAATGACTATGTGTTACAGATTTTATGATACACTTTTTAAAATGATTAAAATTAAATTCAATTTTTTCATTTTTTTTTTTCAATTTAAAAGATAAATAAATAGAATGTCTTTAATGTTTTAATCCAATATGAAAATACCTTAATTTAATAAATCATTTCTGCCAATTTTAGCTTAGATGATTATCAATTTGGGAATCTGATCTACTTAAATAACATGTAGTTTCATAAATAAAAAGATGGTGTTGGATGTTGATACTGACTCCAGTATGTTAATGCTATGTTTAGCCATTTAAACTAAAGACATTTTATTATTGGGAAAACAATTATTGTAATTAATTAGCTGAATAAAGTGTATTTATTTTTTTAGTTAATTTATTATATGGAAGTATATAGTACTGTTTATTTTTTTTTTCTTTACTTAATTCATTGTATGACCATAAGCTTTTGAAAAATTTTCATAAAATCTTAAAGTTATTACAAAAAAAGGTACTTAAGAAAGCTCTGTAAAATATCAATGATACAATACGTAAATCAGAAAAGCATTTATAATGTTCTTCAACTTGCAGAATGTGATATTGTAAAGTGTACTATTGTGAAATCACATCTTTATTGGATTGAACATTTAAAAAAAAATAAAAAAAACCAAGATATCATAAAAAGTATTTTATTTTAAGCATGAACATGGTTTTTATAAGTAAACATTAAATGTCATTTACTTAAAAGGATTATTTGAAAGACATTATAAATAAATAAGGTTTATTGTTTAAAATGGAAATATCTGATGAAAATATCTTAGATTGTTTGCAATTAGATATGGTCTTAAAGTTATTCAGAAATTAATATTTTTGTATAAAAACGTAAAACAATATTGAAATATATCAAACAAATAGAAAATAGATCACCAAGTTTTCCATGTGGTCACATTTGTGTTTCAAAGAACGATTTCTATAATCATTGCAAATCATTATTGCAAAAATACATTTTAAAATTTTATCTCTCTTTTTTTTTTTTGAAGTTGAAATCGACAAACATGTTTATGAATAAATAATAAGGATACTTGGGTATTATTCCTGCAACCTAGGATAGATAGGACGACCATTCACATACGTGATAAAACGTGTAATCTTGCGAACGTGAAATAAACACGCGCTTTTTTCATCTCGAAAAACGTGTTTTTGAACGTGCACAAAACGTGTTTTAAAACGTGTCAACAAAACACAATTTCTTACGTGTCAAAACTTCTTAGTGTCATTTTTTTTTTTGGAAATTATTGCATTTGCTGATTGAAAATTTTGTTTTTTACATTTTAAAGTTGCTCCTTGTTGTTATTGTAATTTTGTTTGATGATTTTTAATTTCATCTTCTGAGTTTTTATTCAATCTGATCAAAGTACTGAAAATAACACTATTTTTTTGATTTAGTAACTGAATTAAAATGTTGATTTTGTTAATACTCCTTTGTTTCCTTTTATCTGCTAAAAGTGCTACATTTTAAAGTAATTTTGGGATGTACTAATTGAAATAATTCGTTGACAGATATTTCTTTATTTAAGAATTAAATTAATACTTTAACTTTGTTAATATTGTTGTTGCCTACTTTTATCTGTTCAAAATGTTGCAACTTATAGTTATTTCCAAAGTCTGAAAACCATCTGATCATATTAATACACTCTCCCTAATTGTTTTTTTTTTTTTTTTTAAATTACCAATTGAAGTAGAAGCGTTGAGTTTGTTAGTTATGTTTTTTTTTTCCTTTTATTTACTTTCATATAAAAAACATTTTTACTCCTGCTTACAGACATGATGACACCTTCTTTTTCCATGTTGAATGACATAAGGCATGTTTTCTCTCCTGTCTAAAAACGATCTGATCCAAGTGCTTAAATTAATACTTATTTTTTTTTATTTAGTAACTGAATTAAAACATTGACTTTATTAATACTGTTGTTTCCTTTGATCTGCTCAAAGTGCTTTAATTTATAGTTATTTTGCCAGTCTAACAACTATCTGATCAGAGTGTTACAATGTACAGTTATTTCTCCAATTACTAATGGAATTAATACGTTCACTTTATATATTTACTGCTGTGACTAGATTATTATTACTGCTGTTGTTTCTTTTTGATTTGCTCAAAGTGCTGCTGCTTTTACAATTTCAAGTTACTTTTCCAGTCTAAAAAGCATATACACCTGGGTCTCATTTTACGCGATAGATAGGTTCCTCAAAAAACACGCGCAAATGAAATCACGCAAAAATAGATGTAACTTACCTTGAAAAAGGGGGGATATGGACTGTGATTTTTCAAAAGTTGCATAAAAGCAAAGCACCAATGTAAAATTATGTTAAAATTCACACAAAAAAAATAAGGAAATAAAATATGACTAATAAAAAATTTCAAATTTGAAAAAAATTGATACAAGACAAACTTTTTTTAACTATAATATTTAATTTTATTCAAAATAATATATTTTATGCATAATTTACAGTACAGTAATTTACATGTTTTATACACATTTTAATTATTATCGATATTTGCTGACAAACAGGTTCATTTGCAAACTGGTAAAAAAATCTGATTATTCACATGGAAAATACAACTAGCGCCAACTTCACTCTCATGTTGTGTTAATTGTTTTCAGGTGATAATGTAATTAGTAATTAATCTTTGAGATGATGAATTTATTAATTGTTTATGAAGCTCACGATATCCAGACATACAACCATTTAGCTCTCATTGGAATTTAAGAGCACGTTCGTGATTAGTGTCATTAATAAGAAAATAATTAAAAATAAACTTGTGGACACTAAATGATTAATAATTGATTATGTTATTTTTTAAAAAGCAAAAATAGAATGTGGTTTAAAATGCAAAATTAATACGCATAATGTTTGAACAAATTTACACTATAATCTTGTAAAATTTAATGTGTGTATACATAAAATGTGGAAATCATGATTTTAATTTCATTATTGCATAAAATTCTTACTATTATAAAGCACTGAAAATAATGAAATTACTAAGATGAAAGTTGAATTCCAATAATGTGCTATTACGTTCAGTATAACGTAAGTGCACGAAATTTATTATTTAAAGTAATAGCGCATTATCAGAGTTTGACTTCCGGTGGAAGTTGAATCGCGTAACTTCAAAATCGTGTTAAATAAGTCTGCGTAAAAAGAGACCCGGGTGTACTCAAAGTGTTGCAATTTACAATTACCCATTTTTCTAATTACTAATTGAATTAATATGTAGACTTTAGTATTACTGTTGTTGTTTTTTTACTTGCTTTGGATCAAAAACATTTTTAATTCTGTTTATAAAACAACTCACCAACTGCTGCAATTTCAAGTTATTTTTTCAGTCAAAAAACTAACGATTGTAGTGTTACAATTTAGAGTTCTTATTCTATTTTTCATATTCAATTAATACGTTGAGTTTTCTTCTCAAAGAGTTGCAGGAATTTACTGGTTTTTTTTTCATTTACTAATTGAATAAATATGACTTTGTTATTATTTATTGGACAACATTAGTTACAAAAAATAGATTGCTGTTGGTTTACATTGTTTGGTAAGATTCTATTTTTTAGCATGTACTGCACAATCACATGCTCTATAAACATTTCAAGGAAGTAGGAATGGTGGGGAAGGGGGCTGATAATCACATTTTTATGTAAGAATTTTGTAAACTACAATACTCTATTTCAGACTGTAAGTAGCCTCTTGTTGAATGTTTTGTAATGTGATTTTAAAAACTATTTGTACAAATTTCGGTATTTTTCTTGGTTTAAAATCATTTGATTAAATTTAGCGTTCAAGCATCGTCTGCTTATGTTTCTTTCATAGATTTTTTTTATTTACTTTTAAAAAGATATATTTGTGTTGTGTTAATTTCGTACAGAAAATGGATCCAGTATGCGTTCATTACTACAATTTTTTTTTAAACTGATGGAAGAAAGTTACAAAATTTGGTTCTTTGTGTCCATCAAATTTGATTGTTTGCATCCATCTACATTGCATAGAAGTATGTGTATATTTCATATAAAATTATTTTTTGTGTATTTTTCTAATACTATTGGGCATTATTCCTGCAACCAAGGAAAGAAAGAAGGACTTTTCACATTCCTATCAAAGCATTGCTAACTTTGTAATGTTTGATGTTGCCAAAATCATAACATTAAAAAGTTAGCAGGGTATTAGTCAAGTTTGTACATTCGCGTAACAGAATTCAGAATCCAAGCAAAAGAGACCGAAGCTGACCAAACCAGGACTGTAACATCCCGAGTCCGACCGCACTTCAACTCATAAGCCAGGATTCCAAGACTCAAGACCCTACGAATGACCACCTTGAAATTACACGTAGTATCCCTCCTTCCACACGGCCGACATAGGTCACGGAGAAGCAATAAGACTCTGATGAATAAAAGAAAGGTTCTTAATTGACTAAAATATCACTAAATTTAATTTAACCTAATGCATAGTTTACACATATATAGACTATAAATAGTAATTAGAATTGGATTGAATTAGATCAATAACGAAACAGAGAACGAAATACATTAAATTAATTATATATTTATTTACAATTGGCATGAAATTGATTAGTTTTACACATTTCAGCGTCGAATGTACAAACATTGGGTGGATAAGAGAACACATTCTCTTTTTATATACAATTCAAAATAGCTTTATATAAATAATTTTTTATACAATTCAAAATAGCTTTAGATAAATACTTTCATTTAATTTTCATAAATGGGTTTAACATGTGTCCATCTTATGAGTTGCTTTTCAATTAATACATAATTAATCGTTACGTTATGTCTATAAATCTCGATGAACCAAATCCTATTACATTTGTGGCTGGTATATAAATAATTATATTAAACTTTGATCATGAATTCATTTACTAAAATATACAATATGATTTAATGATGAGCGCATAAACCAGCTCAAGTAATGATCGATCGAACATGGCTTTCGAGAGAAAATTTCAGAATGCTGAAAGCGTTGTGTTAAGGTGGGAGAGTTGGCTGAAATAAGATTTTACCAATGCGCTATGGCACAGGTAAACAATAATAGAAAAAGTTGCTCTGCGGATGGATGAAATAACTTCAGGGTTCTTGCGACAAACGCCGGTACCCTGTAACCGATCGCAATGCTGCGTGAAAAGGAACATTGTGTTCAGGAATGGCGGGGGTCTTACGTGCTAACCTGGCCTTGGCTCAGGCTTCGCTACTGCTCTACCCTATAAGAGAAGATGTGCTGGCAACGCCGTGGCTCCATCTTAAGATACGTATATTACGTATAGCAGCAAAACGAGAATAATTTTATAAAATACTATCACATCCGCCAAGCAAAGAATAGTATATTTCATACTATGAAATACGAGTTAATAGCATATTAGCTCTTTCAAATTGGGACCAACTCTTGCATAGCCTGATAATAAATGTCTATGCTACTAAAGGGAATATTATTACATCTGTACTTTGACATGTTCAATCTATTAAGTTACTTATAGATAATAAATATTTAAGGAGGAAAAGTATATTTCTATGGACTTAAGAATTTAAATGTCAAATATACTTATATGACCAAGGCTAAATTTAATTCTAAATAAAACTATAAGGTTAAGTTTTTAACTGGTTGATTATAAAAAAACCACATTTCACATATTAAATCATTTAAATAATAAAAAAAAAAATAGGATTTCGAAACAGCGCAGAAAGTTGATGCTATAAATAAATTACGCGAAGATTTTCAAATAATATCTTTTTAAAACATAAAAATAAGTGCCTACTGTTTCGAAATATTGGCATATAAAATATAATAAGCATTTAAAATAAGCAAAGAAATATAGACACAACCGCAGTGATATAACTTTAAAGTAAATAATTTACTTTAAATGAAAGGAAAATATAAATTACTCAGATTATTTAAACTTTAACAACATGAAATTTCGGATAGCAATTGACATATTTAAAATATTAATTAAATGGATTTAAGTTTTGGTTACATTTAGCTTTATCATTATTTTAAAAGAAAGTTAGCTAACTTATATAGATATATTTACATAAAGAATTACACAGAATTACACAGAGCTCTGCGGTTTGAAAAATAAAACGGTACCGGTATGATTTATCTGCAAGTTCTTGGCTGTTGGTTTGGTTTAGTTTGACTGGGCGGCATCATCTTTCCCATTATGTTAGGCTCGTCTTTTCTATCGGCATGATGGTGGTTTAGGCATTTCGACGAGAGAAACCCCGTTCTCCCGCGGAGTAACAGCAACAAGATGCCCGCTTTTAGCCGGACATGTTCAAATTAACAATTGTGAATACTGGCTACAACTCTCACTAACAATATGGCTGTCTATCTCTAACAATATGGCTGTCTCTCTCTAACAATATAGAGTATTTATAGGTTTTCCTTATCGGAATCTCCCGCCTCAAGACTCCTAAACTCAGGAATTTAATTAAGTGTTTTCCAATTTATAATCCAGATCTTAGATAACTTATGTTAGAAACATTCCATAAGCTATTATTATAATTAAGATTTTTCGTTGCAAACAATTGTCCAATTTAGATTTTAAAATAACTTACTCTTATCTAAGGAGATTTTAATTAATAAATTTTGAACTAGTTTTACTTTTTACGAATTCCAGGTGTGGTCGTTAATGACACTTGTTTACAACCAAAAATCTTTTAATTACTTGCCCAGCTTTTATTTTTAATCTTACATATAATAGAAACTCTTTCTATTTAAAAACAACCTTTTTAACAATTTTTTAAAACGAAAACATTTTTAACATATTTATTAAAAATAATTTACAAATATATCTTGATATAGCTTTTAAATATATTTTCGAAAAACTTTTCTCTGAAATATATTTAAAACAAGAAATCTTTTAACAATTTTTTAAAGAAACATTTAATAGTATTTTTAGATAACGGCTTTTACATATTTTAAATCATGTCTTTCTTCTATATAGCACAGATTATATATCCACATACGAAATTACAATATTAAACAACAAAATTAATAATTTACTCTTAACTTAAATAATATAATAAACATTTTTAGAAATATTAAATAACTTTAGGACGCTATAATTTTACTAATCCTATCTAATTATAGCATTGGTTCGCATGTAAATATATAATACTGTTTTATACAGACATGAACGAATTTTAAATTTATTAACATTTAAATAGGTTCGAACTTAGCACAGATGAGAGTGTCATTAGGTTTGATAGTGAAACGATAGGTGCTTGGAAAGTTATCGTTTCAGTATGCCTTCATTACTACAATTTTTTTTTAAACTGATGGAAGAAAGTTACAAAATTTGGTTCTTTGTGTCCATCAAATTTGATTGTTTGCATCCATCTACATTGCATAGAAGTATGTGTATATTTCATATAAAATTATTTTTTGTGTATTTTTCTAATACTATTGGGCATTATTCCTGCAACCAAGGAAAGAAAGAAGGACTTTTCACATTCCTATCAAAGCATTGCTAACTTTGTAATGTTTGATGTTGCCAAAATCATAACATTAAAAAGTTAGCAGGGTATTGATATGAAAGTGAAAAGTCCTCCTATCTTTCCTTGGTTGCATGAATAATACCCAAGTACCATAATAAGAACTTACTATTATGAAAGAACATTAGACGATCTTTGTAATATATAAAGAAAAAAAATTAAAAATGGCTGCCACATTCTTATTATTGCATTGTTCACATGACAAGAAGGATTGATTCTCATTTAGTATATTGCCATTCTTATTTAAAATATCTATTTAATATTATATATTTTTGCTTAGTGATAGTTTTCTTTATATATTTATAATTTAAAGGTTTATTACAAATTTTCAAAATAAGAATGCATTTGCTTGGTTATATAAAATTTAATCTGTTAAAAAAGTTTCAATAAAATGATTGGATTGATTTATTCTCACACCAGTTTCTGTAAGTGTTCAGGAGAATTTTTTAATATATGTAAAGAGAACCAATTTGAATGTGCTATGATAATTTTTTTATTAGCATTTTGTTGGTTGCCTAGAAGATGTATGTTTTATTTATTATAATATCATTACTGTTTAAACAATCTATTTAGTATTATATATTTTTATTTACTGATTTTTTTTTGTTAAACGGAGGTTACTTTGATAATGGATTGAGATTGGTGACTATTTTTGAATTGGGATTCTTTAAATATTGACTGATTTAAATGAATATATTTATATATTATAAATGAAATAATAAATTTAACGGTTTACAAACTATTACAAACAATCCTTAAATCCGCAGAAGTACTTTCGGTGAATTTCTTCAACCTGCCTCAACTGCCATTAAATTCAAAATCAAAAGCAAACGTCATCAATTTGAAGTGATGACGTTTAAGTGATGACGTTTGCTTCCACTTTTGATTTTGAATTTAATGGCAGTTAAGGCAGGTTGAAGAAATTCACCGAAAGTACTTCTGTGGATTTAAGGATTGCTTGTAATAGTTTGTAAACCGTTAAATTTATTATTTCATTTATAATTACAATTTTGTTTTTAATTAACGGACATTTTATTTATTTTACATATATATATATATTGTTTGTATGTGGTGCTTACGAAACACGATTGAATTTACATTTCAATTCAAAACTTTATACACTAAAGAAATAAATAATAATAAAAATATAATCTATTATAAAAATAATATTTTAAAATACATATAATACTTACATGATAATATCAATGTTTTATATTCTTTGAGTTCTTCATGTTCTTGTAGCTTATTTAGATAAATAATTTCTGAACTTTGAATTTTAATGCATGTTAAAACAATTATAGCCACACTGCAAATCTAAATAAATAAATATATAATACTATTTTAATGCATTATTAGCATAATTATTTATAAACTTTTGTTTTATTTTGTTTATTTTTTATTTATCATTTACATATGTACATTTAAGCAAACACACACATATAATATTCATCCTAACGTTGTCAGGAAACAATGTAAATAAAAATAATACATGTAACTTATACAAGACAGTCATCATCATGCTATCTTATATCATTGCTTTATAACCACCAAAAAGTTAATACTTTTCTAAGCTACATACGAATACACACAAAAATGAAAAACAAGTTTGAAAGTTAAATTAACTGAGTTATTATACAAATTTCTCACTTCCATTCATCTAAAATTAAAAATGAATACAATAAACAAATACATTTTAACACTTCTGTAAAGATGCATGAATGATTGCAATAATTTTACTAATGTTATGTTATTTACCATATTTTTATTATAAAGTTGTTCAGTTAGCTTTGATATGGGACTTTGATACATTGCGATTATGTGCAGTGATGGAAAATTTATAAGATAACTAAAATGAGTAAATTTTGTACATTCTAATGATTTCATAAAGAAATCAGTCGGAACAAGTTATTTGTTATTATACTGAACCATCAGCTATTTAATTAATATATCATACATTCTTATGATTATAACGGGCAAAACTCACTATATGTATTGCCACACTGCAAGCTAGAATAATCAATAGATGCCAGAAGACTTGTGTATAAAATCCCCAACTAGTGCCTACTCATCCAATATTCCCAGATTAGTTTCTGGCTTGTGGCCTTCATCAGTGAAAAGCCTTGGACCTGAGAGCATTGCACCTAAATCTTAGGATCTAATGCAACCCACCAGCAGCCACTCTTTATCTCCACTTAACCACAAAACTATGAGTCTTAAATTGAAAACACCTTAATATTTTCAATCCAAACTCATCAGCATATAGTCATTTAGGTTTGAATTCAGTTCACTACCCATGAATTTTGGTGTCTTTGGTTCTTTAATAACCATAGCCACCACTATCTTATTAGGCAGGATTGGATTTAAGCCAATAAACATCACACAACCACCACCTCTTATGCTTGCTTATAACAGTTATTAAAACAGGCAAAACTCACTATACATATTGCCACACTGCAAGCTAGAGTAATTAATAGATGCCAGAAGGCATGTGGATAAAATTCCCATCTAGTGCCTACTCATTCAATATCCCCAAAATAGTTTCTGGCTTGTGGTCTTTGTTAGTGAGGAGCCTTGAATCTGAGAGCAGTGCACCTAGATCTTATGATCTAATGCAACTCTCCAACAGCTACCTTTTATCTCCACTTACCTGCAAAACTATGAGCCTTAAATTGAAAACACCTTAATATTTTTCATCCAAGCTTATTAGCTTATATAGTCATATAGGTCTGAACTCAGTTCAGTACACATACATTTTCGGGTCTTTGGTTCTTTAATAACCATAGCCACCACTATTCTATTAGGCAGCATTTGTTTTAAGCAATAAATATAGTGAGTTTGGCCTGTTTTAATAACAGTTAAATGAGACATTTATTTTATATAGTGCGATGTTTATGAATTGTAATAAACTAAAGATCAACTTTTCAAACTAATTCACATCCACTTTATGAATCTTAATAATAAATTAATACTTTCACTTCCAATACGAGATAAAGTCTTTGTGAAAGAATAGAATGAATCAACCTATTCTTTCAACCCAAACATTTAAGTATGGGCAAATCTTAAGCACTGCCCATACTTAAGTGTTTGGGTTGAAAGAATAGATGGATTCATTCTATTCTTTTGCAAAGACTTTATCTTGTGTTGGAATTGAAATTATTCATTTATTATTAAGATTCATAAAGCATATGTGATTTAACTTGAAAAGCTGATCTTTAGTTTATTAAAAATAGTTAAAGCAAGCAAAAGAAGTAGTGGTCATGTTATGTTTATTGGCTTAAAACCAATCTTGCCTAATAGGATAGTGGTGTCTATGATTATTAAAGAATTAAAGACACCAAAATGTATGGGTACTGAACTGAGTTCAGACCTATATGACCATATAAAATGATGAGCTTGGATTAAAAATATTAAAGTGTTTTAAACTTAAAACTCATAGTTTTCTAGTTAAATGGAGCTAAAAGGTGGCTGCTGGATGGTTGCATTAGATCCTAAGATCTAGGTGCCATGCTCTCAGATACATAGCTATTTACTGATGAAGGCACCAAGCTAAAAACTAGTCTGTGGATATTGGATGAGTAGATACTCAATTGGGATTCTATGCACAAGCCTTCAAGCATCCAATGATTACTCTATTTTACAGTATGGCAATATGTATAGTGAGTTTTGCCTGTTTTAATAACAGTTATAACCAAACATAAGAAGTGGTGGTCATGTGACATTCTATGATTTGAGAAAGAAGCTCTGAAGCAAGTACTTGGTATTGTATTGAAACATCAGCTAATTAGCTATTATATTTTTATTACAGGAAAGGTCCTGGAAATAATACAAAGAATGTATCAATTATCTATGAAAATATTAGAATTAATATATATATATACGTAAAAACCTGCCATCGCTTGTATTAATGATCAATAGATGGAGCTTTACCAACACCTCCAAACAAGCGTATTTGTTTACATAAACATCAGAGTCAATATTCAGTGTCTCTTTCATTTTGCTCCACCGTCAGATCAGCTGATTTCAAGCTGATTTGCTCTCATCAGTGAAGGATAGGAGTTAGAAACTAGACCTAAATATTAACTCCAAGCGTTTATGCAAAATGTTTCTATCAGTTTGCAAGCATGAATTTTTTAGACACTTAAATGTCTTCAAACTCAGCCTATCAAACCAGATAGCTATATGGGTCTGATATCAGTTCAGTTTCTCCACATAGTCAAAGCTTCTGCAATCTATATCATTGGTAAAGCTCCATCTATTGATCATTAATACAAGCGATAGCAGGTTTTTACATATATAAAAACTTGAAAAAAAACGTTTTTCGTAAATGTACCTTTAAAGTTTTCTTGCAATGATATAGATTGCAGAAGCTTTGACTATGTGGAGAAACTGAACTGATATCAGATCCATATAGCTATCTGGTTTGATAGGCTGAGTTTGAAGACATTTAAGTGTCTAAAAAATTCATGCTTGCAAACTGATAGAAACGTTTTGCATAAATGCTTGGAGTTAATATTTAGGTCTAGTTTCTAACTCCTATCCTTCACTGATGAGAGCAAATCAGCTTGATATCAGCTGATCTGAGGGTGGAGCAAAATGAAAGAGACAGTGAATATTGACTCTGATGTTTATGTAAACAAATACGCTTGTTTGGAGGTCTTGGTAAAGCTCCATCTATTGATCATTAATACAAACGATAGCAGGTTTTTACAAATATAAAACTTGTTTTTGTTTTTCATAAATGTACCTTTAAAATTTTCTTGCAATGATATAGATTGCAGAAGCTTTGACTATGTGGAGAAACTGAACTGATATCAGACCCATATAGCTATCTAGTTTGATGAGTTTGAAGACATTTCTGCAACCTGATAGAAACATTTTGCATAAACGCTTGGAGTTAATATTTAGGTCTAGTTTCTAACTCCTATCCTTCAATTATGAGAGCAAATCAGCTTGAAATCAGCCGATCTGAGGGTGTAGCAAAATGAATGAGACCATGAATATTGACTCTGATGTTTATGCAAACAAATACGCTTGTTTGGAGGTCTTGGTAAAGCTCCATCTATTGATCATATATATATATTCAGTGATCCTATATATTAGTAGGCTTAGCAATTTAATATAGCCAAAGCCCTAATAGCAAAATTATAATATTAGTAAAAATCAGTCATATATCACATGACCTATATAGCTTGTATTACCAATATGTAATATATAAAGAGCCTGCTACTAGCTCTAAACAAGCTTAATTATAATTATTTTTTTATGATAAATGCTACAAGAGAAAATACATGAAGCCTTTATCTATGATGCTCCCCATCCCCAGACCGGTTAGTCTAGTAGCAGCCTCTTTATATATTACATATTGGTAATACAAGCTATATAGGTCATGTGATATATGACTGATTTTTACTAATATTATAATTTTGCTATTAGGGCTTTGGCTATATATATATATGATAGTAATTAACTATTACATACAGTCTTTCATTGGCAACAGTTGTTTTGGTTAATTCTTTAACTCTTCTCAAATGTCATTAAATTCAAATATCATAATGGAAGAAAAATTTCTTAATTCAAACTCCATGAGTTATACATTTTAATATTAGTAGCTTGCCTATTAAAATTGCCTCCTTAATTTTTTTATTATGATTTCTCTCTTCAAAAAGTATCTTTAAGACCTTCAATATAAAACTTAAATTTATATTTACACTCCCTTTCATAATATAAGAAAACTGAAACAATTATTAAATCATTATTATTTTTACTTTTCACATGCTTTTATAATGACTCATGCTCCTTTAATATACAAATGTGTGAAAAGTAAAAATAATAATGATTTAATAACTGCTTAAGTTTTTTTTTAAATATGAAAGAACATGTGAATATAAACTTAAGCTTGATCTTCAAATTGTTAAGATACTTCATGAAAAGATAATCCATAACAATAGAAAAATTAAAAAGGAAATTTAAATACATAGAAATAAAATCAATATATCACATGATCACCATTTCGTATGCTTACACAAGCTGTTTATACAGAGGCTAATCTCTCTATCCAGTAGCACCAACAGTTCAATCCAGATTATTCAATGTTTGTGAAAGATTTGTGTATAAAATTCCTATCTAATGCCTAATCACCCAATATCCCCAGACTAGTTTCTAGCTTGTGGCTTTCATCAGTGAGGAGCTTTGGTTCTGAGAGTATGTCACCTAGATCTTTGGCGGTGCAGTGCTTTCAGATCCAAGTCTCTTCACTTATGAAAGCCACAAGCTGGAAACTAGTCTAGGGATACTGAATAGGTAGACACTAGATAGGTATTTTATGTAACCTTCTTGCATCCATTGATTACTCTGCAGTCGCATTTCTGTATGGAGAGTTTAACCACTGGGTAAAATGAATATAATTAATAGACAAGCTGTTAACATTAAAATTTTGGATTCATGTAATTTGAGATGATGACATTTGCATCTGTTATGTAGTTTGAATTTAATGGCAGTTAAGGATAGTTAAGGAATTAAGAAAAAGTAGTTTTTTTGAATTGAAAGACTATATGTAATAGTTAAATTAGTATTATGTTTATTATTTTTATTGTTATCACAATAGATTTTTTAATTATCAAACATTTTATTTGTATTTTGTATATATATATATATATATATATATATTTTATATATATATTTTTTTTTTTTATATATATATATATATATTATATATATATATATATATATATATATATATATATTCATTAAAAATCCACCAACATATAGACAGTTCCAGTATATATATTAACATACTTTTTCAATTGACAAATAGATATTTTCAATTGAAGTTTTACTAATGATTCCACCTTTATATAAGGGTCTTGGAAGTCAGATTTTCAAGATCACTACAATTATACAACCCATGTTATCTAACCTATGCACATGACCACATGCATGCAAAAAGATAAATGACCTCCAATCTACATATTTTGTGTTGAACCAGTATTCATCAGTTAGTTTAAATCACTTTCTACAATACATATATACAATCAGTACTTTTCAAACTTTAATGGGCAACCTTCAATCTTGACCACTCTCCAAGTCTTCAGCCATCCATTCCATTGAAAATTCAAGGTTGGAATTCTCAAATCCATTGTTGATGCCAATATTAATGTTATAATTATGCTGACATTAACTTAATGTAATTATAAGAAACCAGAACTCAGACTTTCAAGTTTCCTACATCTATCCAATCCAACCTATACATATGACCACATAATGTGAAAAAGATAAACCATCCCCAATATACATATTTTGTGCTGAACTGGCATTCATCACTTGGTCCAGATCATCATCTCCTACACATATATACAATCAGTGATCAGCTTATATTAAGATTGCAAATCTTCAATATTTCATGGACAATTTTGAATCTTTTCCATTTTCCATCTCTTTAGCCACACATTTTATTAAAATTCCAAGTATGGCATGCTAAAAGCTTTGGTTTTAGTCAATATTACTTTCATACCCATGCTGACCTTAAATCAATCTGGCTTCTTCCACATATGACTTTTATGGGTCTATTTAATTATATAGGAGATGGATGGGTGGAATAGAGGATGAATTTATATTTAAATACATGTATATTGGACAATGTAAACTTAATGTAATATTCAATGGATTTAAATATTACATATTCAGTCTGTATTCTGCCCATCCATGATCTATATAATTAAATGAACATATTAAGGTCCTATGTATGAAAGCTCAGATTAATTTAAGGTCTACATGTGTTTGGCAATAATATTGGTATCAACAAGGGCTTTGAGCATTCCATCCTCAGATTTATAATGAAATGGGTAGCTAAAGAGTTGGAGAGTGGAAAAAATTGAAGCTTGCCAATTAAATTTTCAAGATTTTCTATCTTAATATAAACAGCACTGATTGCATATGTGTGGGAGACAGTAATCTGGACCAACAGATGAGTGCTAGTTCTGCTCAAAATCATGTGTATAGGTTAGATAAGATGGATTAGATAGGTGTAGGGAGCTTGAAATTTGGAGTTCAAGTTTCTTGTCATTATATTAAGTTTACTTAATACAATATACATAAATTTAATTTATACATATATATTCACAGAGATAAATTTTAACATTTGATGTTACAAAAAAATAACAATTACTACTAATTGACAATTCCTGATGCTAAATAAGTTATCTGATTTAATATAAAATAGCTCTTTTCTTGGAGCTTTTATTAAAGTAAAATGGGTCCTGTTTTACTTCAGACTCATGTTCTATTATGGATTTAAACTCAGAAAGATATTTTAGTGGATGTGAGAATAAAAAGGACTAGCATCTTTCTTGACATTTCTGAAAATTTTATTTTAAGTTTTTGTGGAGTTGTACATATTGCATAAAATATTTTCATGGTTTGTTGTAATAAAAAATAGAAATAAAGAGAGAGTATCCATGTAAACACTTTGATATTAACAAGTGATTATTAATTGCAACTCACCATTTTTAAATAATGTTATAATGTGTTTATTTAATTGTTTTATTTATATGTGACTTCTATTTTAAGAATATCCAAATCAGATTAAATTAGAATTTTGCTATTTATCAGTTTCAAATTCATAAAGATTTACGTTTCTGTAAGAAAAGGTTTTTAATTTTGCCATTTTATAATGTGATGAAATGTTTAATCATAAGTGTAGTTAATTCCTAATACTTAATGTTTTTATGCAAATTTAATAATCAATGTTTTAATGATTAAATATAAAATATAAGTAGATTTATTAATGATTACATGTTTTCCTACCCATTCAATAGAACATTAATAGTATAAACTTAGAAAAATGCATACACAAGATATAAAATGTAAATAACATAACTACTAAAACACTTCAGTTATACTAATTTTCATGGAAGGAAATTATTAGCATAGAAATCAGCAATTGTTATTTCAATGGCAGGATTCCATATGAATATTTGATCGTGAAAATTTTTAATTAATCCTGAGAGATTACTGTGAAGAATCTTGCAGCATAGGTTATGTATAATGAGAAATATTTTCTTTATAAATATGCACTGAAAGTCTAATAAATAAAAACACATCAAATTTGCATGTAATATTATTTATAATATACTACATTTTTTTTCTTAATTTCCACTATATTCAAAAAAATATTAACAAAAGACATATAACAAGGGGTTTGAACATTCCATCATCAGATTTTTAATGAAATGGAAGGCTAAAGAGTTGTGAGTTTGAGTAGTTTGAAGCTTGTCCATTGGAGTGTGGAGATTGGCTGTCTTAATGTAAAGCTGAGTACTGATTATATATATGTGTGAGGATGGTAGTCTGGACCAGCTGATGTTTGCTGGTTTGGCATGAATTGCATGTATTGGTGATTGTTTATCTTTTTAACATGTGGGTGATTAGGTGGGTCAGCAATATGAGATGGCACTGAGAATGGTGGGTCATGTGAAAGTCTGAGTTTGAACTCTGCATATATTACATATATAAATGCAGGTTTAAGCCTGTACAATGTATTAAAAAGGGAATAAATAAAATATTTTCAAAGAACAAAAACATGGGTCCTGTAAAAAATACAACCAAGACCATTTATTTAAGCAGTATCAATTTTTTTCACACAATAATGTCATTTAGTGTAAATTGATCAAAGATTGTAGATAACAATTCCTACCCACAGCCTACCCATTTAATATCCCTAGTGTGGAGTTTTGGTTGCCATAGCACTGACCATTAACAACTCTCTCAAAACAGTAGTGTTACTGAATGAAATCCATAGTAATCAATGAAGGATAGGTGAGTGCATCAAAATCCTTATCTAGTTACTACTCACCAAATATACCCACAATAGATTTTAGCTTCACCAGTAAAAAATCTAATATCTGAGAGCACTGCACTTCAAACATTGGACCTGATGCAACTTTTCATCAATTTCCTTTTACTTTTTTACATAACTTTAAAGCTATAAGCCCAAAATAAAAACGTTTTTAATCCAAGATCTTTTCCTTATATAGACATACAGATCTGGATCCAGTTCAGTATCCATACATTTTGTTATCCTTGTTCTATAATAAATATAAACATCATCCTTTGGTCAGAATTAATATTAAACCTCTAAAATATCACAGACTTCCATTTCTTATACTTATACAATCTGTTAAAATATTAGTAACTTTCCCTAAACTTTATTGTCAATCAGTGTAAAACAGTAATAAAAAATGCTAAAGGTTTGTACATCCAAATTCCTATGTATTGCCTACTCATCAAAAATCCTCAGACCAGTTTTTAGCTTATGACTGTTGTTAGTGAAGAGCCATGTATCTCATAACACTGCATCTAGATCTTTCGATTGAATTCAAATTTTCAGCAGCCACATTTTATCTTTTGGTTAACTAGAGCATTATTAACTCAAAATTAAAACAATATTCTTCCACTGAATGACACAACTCTTTGGAAAATGTTGTTACAATTGTAGCAGATTCGGTAAGCAAAATAATTTGTAAATCATTATTAAAAAATATTTAAATGTGTTAAAAATATGGTTTTATAAAAAAATGTTCTGAAGGGTAAGAGATTTAAAAGAAAAAAAAGGTTAATCTTAATTCTTTATATGAAACTCGAAAGTGTCTGACTATTGTTTTTAAATAAATAACAATCACATTTGCAATTATACAATATAACTTACAAAAGTCAAATAAAAAAAAAAAAACTTTATTTGAATGTTATATAATTAAAAATGTCTGAAATAATCAATAATAAAACATACTTCCAATACATGTTTATAACATTGAAAATGAAAATTTAATGAAATCTATTATTCGTTCTCCCCTGTAAATTATAATAAATAATAAAAATCATAAACAAAAGTTATATATATAATATAAATAAAATGTCCTTTAATTAAAACAAAATTGTATTTATAATAAAACTAATAAATTTAACAGTTTACAAACTATTATAAACTATCCTTAAATCTGCAGAAGTACTTTCAGTTAATTTCTTAAACCTGCCTCAACTGCCATTAAATTAAAACAAAAAAACAAAGCGGAAGCAAACATCATCAATTAAAATTCCAGAAATCTCATATTTTAATGTTAGCAGCTTGTCTAACATTAAATACATTTCATTTCTATTTATAAAAATTGCCTCCTTAATTTTTCATTTATTATGGTTTCTCTCTTCATGAAGAATTTTTACATTTTCAAAATCAAATTTATATTTACATGTTTTTTCATGATCAAAGAAAACTGAAGGAGACATTAAATCACCATTATTTTTACTTTTTACACACTTATATTACAATTCATGCTCCCTCAATCTCTTCTCAATACTGCACCTAGATTCACCTATATATGATAGCATACAATCACAAAAATTTGATATGTGACATTACTTTTCTGCTTGACAGATATGACATCCTTAGAATTATTGACTAATTTATTAATATTGTTTGGAATAAAGAATGAAACATTAAACACATTCTTATATATATATCCTTAAAAAATTTCACTTCTGGATTTGAAATAAATGGAATAGATATCCATTGTTTACTATTAATCTTCATTTTCTTTAAATCTTTATAACTTTTTTTAAATTGACATAAAGTATTGCTTATTTGTTCCATTTTATAACAAACATCAATCAATTCCTTGGCAAATATCTCAATATTTTTCAGTTTATCACTTTCGTAACAACATAATTTTTCATTCTGAAACAAAAAAAGATCTAAAACTTGTCGTCTTATGCATTATTGATACTTTTGATTTACAATTTATATATCCCCTTTTTTGCAGTGGCTTAATTATTAATTTATAATTTAATATACTGTTATCTCTTGTAATAATTAAATCTTGATATTTAATATTTTTGTCCTGTTTTTTTTCAATAGTATATCCACATATCTTTTGTAAATTTTAATATCTCCAAAAGTGCGCATATTAAAATACGAGATTTGTGGGATTTCAGTTGATGATGTTTGCTTTTAATTTCATGGCAGTTGAGGCAGGTTTAGGAAATTAACCGAAAATACTTCTGCAGATTTAAGGATTGTTTATAATAGTTTGTAAACCGTTAAAATTATTATTTTTAGTATTATATATATATATATATTACACATAAAAAGTCTTTTTGACATATTGTATTATGTCCATTTTAAATGTTGAAAAACTATTTTAATGTTAATAAATTTTTGCAGAATAACATCCAGTGTTCTATAATAGAATTAAAAATAACAACAGTAAGAAAATGAAACATTAGAAAGTCAATATAACTTCAAAAAATTGACTATAAAATATAACAATATACAGAATAAATAATACATAATGAGTGTGTCAATAGCTTTTAACAAGCTTTTCAGAATATCTCTATTTTCAGACTGATGATTAGCTCTGGTTGTTGTCAGTGAAATACTAGCATATTCCAACATTAGATTTAAAATACCAGGTGAAGCCCAGCATTTTATCTAATATTGAACTTATTAAGTAAAAGATCTGAAATTTCAGACATTCATATGTTTTCAAATCCAGCAATCTAATCTAAATAGCCATATGGGACTAAACTAAGTTCAAATATACCAATATATTATCTCTATAGTATAAAATCACCAAAGCCTTAAGATCAAAAACAAAAATTGCAAGGAAATCAAGTCATATATATCACATGATCTAATTTTATAAGCTTGTCTTACAAATATATATATAATAAGTGTGCCAATAGTCCTTAACAAGCTTTTCAGAATATCCCTATTCTCAGACTAGTTATAAGTCTTTATATTTACTATCTTATATAATATTCCATTCATATTTAAGTAAATAATTATTCACTATATTTCTTGAAGTTTTATAAAGTTTATGCAATTATTTATATTGTCTTTAATGTGATATATTTTTTATATTTGTCTTATTTTGGATTTTTTTTGGAGTCTAAAGATTTAATATTTTTGCAGCATCTATTTTGTGTCCCTTTGTTAAATAATAAATGTATAAAGTAGATTAATCATTTTGAGTATTAATTGAATTGTTATTTTCTTTGGCTCTTACCTCTAACTGTTTATCTATATGCCCATAGTAAATTATATTGCAACTGTCATAATTATTTTATACATGATTTTTTGATTTGGGTTTTATACTAGGTCTTAATATATAATTACTTAGTAAGTATGATTTGTGCTAAAGATGCACAAACACACAAAGCTGCCTTTTTAAAAAAATTTATATATTAAAACAATAATGCAAGAGTGGCTGAGTGCTTTCAAGGGACACAACCCTTATAGCCATAATGTAACTAACAAAACTAGTAATCCAAATTTGTGCAAATGAGTTTATGTATTCCATTTCTTGGATATATTGTAGCACATGTCTTTTCTGTTGATGTTGTGAAGCCTCTTTGACTTTTCAAGTCATGGCATTCTCTGCAAACAACCACTGGGTCAATTGGTTCACAATCATGCCCTGCTGAGATGCGATGCTGTGTGAAAACTGAGTTACAAGTTGGGTCTGTTAGTGCTTTGGTGTACAAATATATAATGTTGAGACATCCATGTAGATAGAGATGCACTGGTTTCACCAAAGTATAAGGCCTGGAAAATTGCCACAGGCCAGGCAATATTGTATATCACTTGAGGTGTCTGCAAGGGTAGTAATCTCAGTTTTCACACAGCACCATATCTCAGCAGGGCACAATAACAAATTGATTGACCCTGGGGTTGTTTGCAGAGAATGCCCCACCTTAAAAAGAAAAGTCAAAGAGGCATACTTTATTGCTAGGCACAATCACACCATCAACAGAAAAGATACCTGCTACAATATATCCAAGAAATGTAATACATAAACTCATTTACATAAATTTGCATTACTAGTCTTGTTAGTTACAATATGGCTATGACTATGAGAGCTGTGCCCCTTGAAAGTGCTCAGCCACATTTGCATTATTGTTTTAATATATAAATAATTTTAAAAAGACAGCTTTGTGTGTTTATGCATCTTTAGCGCAAATCAACCTTATATAATAGATAACTGCAAAGTTTAAACATCTCGCTTATTTCAATTACTTAGTAATTTATCCAGACTTTTATTCTTTAATTATCCAATATTTATATGCTACTAACGCCACAACTCAAAACTCATTCTTTATGTATATTTCAAAATTCACTAGTATAAAAACCAAATATATAAAATTACTTAATAATATGAAAGATTATAAAATTATAAATAGAAATTAGTACATATTATTGTTATCTTCTTCCTATGAAAACCCACATATTCTTTTACAAAAGCTAAATTTCATAAAAAAAATAATAACCCATAAGATTATAATTAAATTTTACTCATTTAATTTTACTTTTTTTGAATATCTAAATAAATGGTTAATAGATATTTTGGATATGGAATTTTTCAAAATAAAAATACACAATTATTAACAAATTAAGTAATGCAAATATACTAGGAACCAAAGTAGTTTTACAATGGATATTATTAAAATGTATCGAAGAATTTCAAGATTTAAATATTATTAAAAAATTACATCAATATATAAATGATATAAACATAATAAACGTTGTAGAAGAGGGTTTAACATTAATACATAACACTTTACATTTTAATTGTAATAATGGATTTTGGAATGTACATAAAGGATGGGTTAAGTGTTATTCAATTAGTTACTTTATGTCATCAAAATTTATACATAAATAAGAAAGTATTATAATTATAAAAATAATAATTACACAAGAAATAACATATTATTCTAGATATATTGTTGATATATTAATTGTTGATAATAAAATAACTCTGACAAATATTTACAATGATTTTAAAAACAATATATTGAAGCAGTCAATCTTAGCCCAAGATTGAGCTTCATGGTCTCATCTACTAACCTGTGTTCAAACCCTATATCCCATCCCGCTCTTTAAGTCATGTATATATTTGAGATGTGCACCTAAAATTTATAAAGTTTAACTTTTCAAAAACATTTTTTTTATTATTACTAATTTTTTTGTATTAAATAGGTGTAGCTCAGACACACACACACACACACACATATATATATATATATATATTACAGGAGCAAACATACTATCAAAATATTAATTTTATAAACATTTTCATCATATGTCATTTATAAAAAAATTTCTTTTTAAATTGTTTTTTCTATTAAACTATATTTTTATAAAATCCAAGATGGAAGATGCAACTGTTAATTGTCCAAAAATAATTAAAGGATTGGAAATATAATATTGTTTTAGTCTTGGGAAGGAATTTTTATTAAAGTTTTTATTTAAAATAAAATGGGGATTAAGATTAATGATTGTACTTTTGTTATAAACATTTTTGTCAAATCTATTTCCCAATCTGGAAATACATTTGACTATATTTTTGGAATGTTATCTAATGTTTTTATCTCAAAAAACAATGGACAAAGAAATGTAAGATTTTGTTAGATCTGAGATTAGAGTATCAGATAAAAATAAGAAATTAAAGGCATTCCCCAAATACCTGAGACGAGTATAAAATGAACTAATTTTAAATACCAAGATATTAGCTACTATTGAGAGAACTGTACCATTAACAGATTTCATGCTGCTTTGAAATATAAAAATGATGATTGGGTAGAAAGACCATCACCTTCATGACCCTTGTAAAGTCATCTTCCACTGCTATAATATACTGCTGCCCAGAACTGAATGAAGAGCCTAAAAAAGAAACTTTGGACTGCTGATCAGAAGCTTGCTGTCACCAAAAAGAACCTGCAGGAATTCATTAAATGCCATACTTTGAATAATGGACTCTTAAAATGATGCAAGTTAAATTATTTTAAACTGCCACCATTGAAACTAAATCTAGCTTGCCTAACTAATCTCAAACTCTATTAAGATTTCTCGCAATGTATTATTTATTAACTTTGTATCTTACTAAAATGTAAATGTAAATTGCTCTCAAGGAATTTTTATGAATCTTATTCTCTCTCATATGCTTTAACTTTGGTGCAGTCATTTATTTATATGTAATTACTACTTGATTTTATATGTATGCTTTTTTTATTATTAATATTCCAATCTCACACAATCTGACGAGTTGAATTTCTAAAATCTTTTCTTTTTTCTTTTAAGTAAACCTCTGTGAATTAAGGTTATTAATATCCCCTTAAAACATAATGCATTATTAATTAATACACTCACCAGATTGTTTTTATGAGTCAACATTTTGTTTATGTTTTAGTATAAAAAAAAATTATTTGTCCAACTCCGAATAAAATAAAGTAATTCTAACCACGGGTGAATCCAGAACTTAGGCTAATTAATGCTCTCAAACCATATTTATTTTATAAATATTATTATTAAATTCTGAAAAGGTGACTTATTAGTTGTTTTCTATAACTGCTAGTTTTCTTTTATTTTTCCATGCTTTTAAAATATCATATGCTTAAATATTCTCACTTGTTGTAAAATCCATGGTAGGAGAATCATTTTTAAATAGCAGAAAAAGAAGGGGGTAATTTTTTATGTTTATTTTATTAATCTAGTTATTAAGTAAAACCTTGTATGTATGTGTGTATATATATATATATATATATATATATGAAATTATTTGTATAAATTATGGCATTGAAACTAGGTTCATTTATTATTAAAGCAGTAAATATTATTTAATGTCATTAATGACATTTATCTGTACTGCGTTACTGACATCCAGCTTATCTTTGTAAATATATTACGTACTTCTAATCTGGGGTTTGCGACAAGATCAAACTCATAGATTTCTTCTCATGTTCTGTCCTGTGGATAATTGAGCTTCCCAGGACTACTTTTGTATAAAAGGCCTCTGCACATCGGTGAATCCACACTATGCCTAATCACATTTCTGTAAGAACTTCCCTAAAATGAGGATCTTAGACTTCATTTTCATCCAGAAGCACAACCTTTTCCTCTTACTTCATCACCATTGTCACTACTGCCACTTCTCTGTTTATTATCTCTTTTACTTCATGACCCAGTTTTATGTTGTAATATTAAAATTGCGTTCTGCTTAAATATATATATATATAAAATGCCGAGTATTACTAATTTTATTAATTAATAATGCTATTTCAATCTTATTATACAATACCACTATCTTAATTTGTTGTTTCTATATTTAAGAGCAAATGCCTTGGGGAAAACATCAAGCGTTCTGTCTCTTAAATGTTAATTAAAAGATTTTTCAAGAAATATTTTGTCATATAATCAAATATCACTTTTTCAAAAGTAGTTTATTTTATTTTCACGACTGTAATGATGTGAAAATAGTTTCACTTATATATGTAATAAATCCCGGAATGCTCCCTGACATAATATGTTAGTCATCTTGTTACTGAACCATATGTAAGAGCGTTAATAGCAATCTTATGTAAAATCTTTTAAATAATCGATTGACATCTTAATACCATACCCACCAAAGATGTGTGTTAAATTATATACACTATTTAGTTTATAAAAGAGCATATGAGAATCATCAGCATGAATTTCACTATGTAATTATCTATTATTTGGTAGACAGCTTGCTCATTCACGCTCATATTAATGTATATAAATAATTTGTCATTTTATTAAACTATTTTATATTGTCTAACTTGTTTGAGTAGTTCAAATTCCTTTTTCTCCACTTCCTCATATACAACTATATATATGCATATGAGTCTCATTGTCTTCTCCACTCTGCCAGTTGGCCAGATTTAGAATAAATTCTTATATGCCATCATTATATGTTATTCATTAGGTGTTTGATCTGAGGCTTGGGGAATGGGTTCGAATTCAGGCTGGTCCCTGACCTAAATCTCAGGCTTGACTGGGTTTGAAGTACATTTTGTGAGTTCCAGCTCATGTTAAATGGATTAGCATGTTTTGAGCAGTACAATATATATATATATATATATATATATAGTAACCTCAACACAAGATGGCAGATGAAGACATATAATTAATAAGGTGATTACTCAAAAGCCAAATTGCAATTGTACCAATTAACTATAGTATACACTTGAGATGATCATTTCTTAATAAATGAGGTGTCCATGGAGGAAGCAAGTTTTTTTTTTTTAAATATAATCTTAGTAATACTTTAAATTAGAATATGCTAAAGTTCTTAGTTCGAACTCAGTAATTATTGTACAAATAAGTTTATGATAAATTATTTAAAATATAAACAACTTTCCTCCACAAATCCACACAGCTATATAATCTCCAGTGGCAATTATAATAATGTTATTTCTATATTTCTCATGTGCAAACGAATAAAAATGGATCAGTAATCCCTGCAGAGAACCCAATAAAAAATTATTACAATCTTATTACTTAACTAAAACAAAGTAGAAATTTTCACTCTCCCCCTCCTTTTCAAATAAATTAATTATCTCTTCATTCTCCGCATCGATCACCCTCCACAGTTTCAATTATTTAATCTTAAATGTTGGTGTTTACGTTTTCCATCACATCTCCCAAATTATGACTGTTCAATGCTATACCACATATACACACACAAAAGTGGAATGTACCATTTATTAACTCAACCACTCTGGATTATTTAACATTCTAGTAATGAAAATCTTGTTCTTTAAAATTTTAAAATTATAAATGTTATCATTCTCAGGGTGTTGCCCTGTGGTGGAGTGCAACAATCAATCACTTTTCAATTCATTGCAGACCCTTGGACACTATTCTGGCAAATACAAATTGAATAGGCATACACTCAATTAAAGCTAATGTCTACCCTAACTGAAGCTAACAATAGGTACTATAATAATAATAATAATAATAATAATAATAATAATAATAATAATAATAATAATAATAATAATAATAATAATAATAATAATAATAATAATAATAATAATAATAATAATAATAATAATAATAATAATAATAATAATAATAATAATAATAATAATAATAATAATAATAATAATAATAATATAATAATAATAATAATAATAATAATAATAATAATAATAATAATAATAATAATAATAATAATAATAATAATAATAATAATAAAAATAATAAAAATAATAATAATAATAATAATAAAAATAATAATAATAATAATAATAATAATAATAATAATAATAATAATAATAATAATAATAATAATAATAATAATAATAATAATAATAATAATAATAATAATAATAATAATAATAATAATAATAATAATAATAATAATAATAATATGCTCACTAATTTATTAAACAAAATATTTATTCTAATAAATTTTGAATATAGTTTTATCAACTGGGAACATATTCAAATATCAAGAGTGGAGAAGATATTTTATATCCTCTCATAATATTAGTTGAAGTGCGATGAATTGAATAATTAAATATTAAATTTATAATTATATTATTCTCTTATTTTTTTGCCAAGTAATTATTAAATCTTTAACATATATATTTATCTGTTTAACGCTTCAAATCTTCGCAAATGAAAAATGTATTACTTTAGCAGTAAATACTAACGAAGATATTTCATGGCCAATCTGTAAAACAAATATCAGTTATTTCTATTAATTTCTTTTATGTTATACCTCCAGTATTAATGGATAATGAAAATTAATGACTATGAGGAATTTACTAATATTATAAATCTGTCAATATTATGAAATTCTAATATTGTGAAGTTCTGATATTGTGAAGCTCTGGACACCCAAACATAAGGACACCAGACACAAGTTTAAATTTTAAGACAACAAATATTTATTAAAACAAATCAATAAAAGGAAAAGTATTACAATCCAAGTCAACATTGTAGTGATCCCAAATCAAGGAAAATGTAAAATGCCAAAACTATTTGCAACAGAGGATCTATACTGGCTACGATTACAAATTCGTACAAAGCTTAGTGGCTCTAATACATAGCCTGCCCCAGAAATAACATTCAATATAAGTATTATTAGAACTAATCACTGTTCTAAATTATAAATGATTTATAATTGCTTTGACCCATAATATATCATTTAATATTTATTTGGTTATATCTGAAGTGGTGCTTTAGCAATATTATGTAAAATATAACTATTGTTACGAACGTTAACTAGCTTAAAGCCCATAAAACTTTTACTGTCACATCCACTCATTTCATTAAGAAATTTATATTTTCAAAATAATACAATTATGTTGCTTAAGGAACTAAATGTAGTAATTATTAATATAACTTTTACCATTTGGTTTATTTGTGAACTATTATATCCCCTATTTTAGTATTTAAATTATATCTGATAATTGTGTGATATACTTTAATGACTATATCTATGCACACATACATGTATCTATTGCTATAACAACATGAGTTTATTATCGCTGTATGAAGGTTTTATTCTAATTTTACTGATGTTTTATTTTTTTATAGCTGTAATTTCAATTCCATTATAGAACAACTAGATTGTGTTCAATGTGCAGTAATTGTTATTATTAAAATAGATGATTAAAATTTGAATAGGACATAAACTATATCCCAAAAAAGGCATTTATGTGTAATTGATATATATATATATATATAGGTAGGCCTTTTTTTACACTCCGAGAAGTAAAAGTTAATCAAGCTATGAAAATGGAAAATATAAATATTTCATTTATATTTCTAAAAGCATAACTATATTTCCTGATTAACTGACCTACTAATTATTGCAACTTACACTGCCAGAAAATCAGCATTTTTATTTATTTTATGAAGGGTTCCAGGATTCATACAAGAATCCACTGAAATCCGTCATATTGCACATCGTAACTTAAAAAAAAAATAAGTTAAATGATTGGGATTATGATTCCGCATGACTTTACTTTTTTTTGAGAATATTACTCTGGAGGTTTAATTAATATCTATTGGCATAGGTAAATTATGCGTTTACATTCTAATAACTAACATTAATAGCGTATAATGAAAAGTCAATAGAAGTAAAATATTTTGTTCAAACAAATTAAAATATTTAAAAGATAAATTGCTAATAAAATTGGAGATCACATACATGCTAATCCAGACATAAATCAAATAATTAAAACAGTTTAACGATTTTAAAGTTCACTTAAGTTTCTTCCATAAAGTTCTTTGGAAGATAAATATGCATATGTCTCTATTACTAGTATATTAGAAGCTTATAGTAAGAATTGTTTGCATATGCTTAATTTAGTCACAATTCGGATATGAATAATCTTACCGGTAAGTTTTGTAGTATGCATTTTGAAGGACCCATTGAAGTTAACTAGTTTCACTCTGTCAACATTTTTGTAGGTTGTTGATTACCATGCATGGTTTTTCATGAGAGGTAGAATGTATTCATGGCCAATTGTTTTTAAACTTGTTTTTTGGTCTGTCCTAAAGGCTAGTCATGAAAGCTTTTCTGGGGTTGATGGTCTTCATGATGAATGATGTCAAAAGCTTCAGTCCACTCCAGCATGAAGAATTATTTTAATGTAGAGTGGTCCTGGCTTTTATTGTTCTCCAGGACCAGCCAAAAGAAAGACCTCATTTGAAGTTTTTATGACCTTTTATATTCACTATCAGTTTTTAGACTTCTCTGCACATTTATTATATTTTTGCTTTTGTTAAAAAAATGCATTGATAATCTTGTGCATTCTTTATTAGTTTTAGGTTACAAAGACTTTTTTTATATAAAATAATTCTACCATCTTTAATTAGTTAAAAAGATTTTTCTAATTGTAATCTTTTTACTTTTGGAATTCTTTTAATTTATCTGGATTAGTAATCTGCATGTCATTTATTCTTTCCAATTTTTGCTTTTATTTTTAATTACATAAAAAAAATATGAATAAAAAATGTAACTTTCATTGTATGTTTTAAAAAGAAAATTACACAAACTAAAAAAAAATTTAAAATACATTAATTTAAAAGATCTTTAAATTTCATTTTTTTTTTTAGCTTTTAAATGTTCTCAAATGTCAATATATTTGTATCACATATAAATAAATGGTACAATATATATATATATATGTGTGTGTGTGTGTGTGTCTATGTGTAAAGGAAACTATCATATTAATAAATGTGGATGAAACTAATCTGTCAGATATATAAGGACAATGCTAATCAAGCACTATTGCGTCATGAATACTAATATTCCCTTGTTGGATGAACCAAATAAAAAGATCATATTCTAATAATGAATAAAATAAAATAAAAATAGTGTTCTGAATAGATTGCAGATTTGGATACTATCTCATAAATAAAATATTTTATTTTGACCAGCCAAAATTTATAAATGATAGTGTAAAATAATATCTTGCTCATTACACTGGTTAAATGGTATCACAATGAAACTCTATCAATAAATGTCCTGAAATTAGGAACACTAAATGTACTGAAAATATTATAACTAAGCAAGGCAAGTTGACCTGCAAACAAAATGCATTATATATTTGGGCAACTAGCTATAATAAATATATTTATGAACCAAGTGGTATTACATATTTGTGAGTAAATGTCATACTCAGGCAATTTAAAAAATAATAAATAAATTAAATGATCACAAAGGATGTTATAACAATTCATATCAACATGTACAATGGACTCATAAATGTATAAAGAGCACTAATGATTCCATGATAAATACTCTTATTTGGTTAATAATATAAAATTTATTAACTGTTTTACAGAAAATATCACCTGAAATATACTATAGGATAAGATAAAATAGTTGTATAATTGTTAATTTAGTAATAAATCAAAACACAGGTTAAGAACAACAACATAAATTTAAATTTATTAAGACAAACATTAATTTATTTGTTGTGGTTAGAATAAATAATAATTTATAACAGCAATTTAACATCATTTATGATTTGTTTATAGTTCACCTTCACTATAGTTTATGTAAATATGATATGTAATTTATAATTAAAATTATTAATAAATATAGCCAAAATAGAGTTAACTCTAAATTCTTTTATAAAAATAAAAATATATGGAGAATTTTTAATATTATTACTTTTTAAAAAACAAATAAAAAAACAAATAGTAATTTTTGTTTTACAAGTTAATTCTAATTTTAAACTAACTAACCAAAATATGACTTTATTTAATTGATCTTTTTGTTTATCTGATTATTATTATTATTTAAATTATCTAAGTTATTAGATGACAAACAAAACTATGTTGTAATTAATGTTATCAATTTAGAGGTAAGATTTTGTAAACATTTACCTTTTTTTTTGACTTTTAACTGTTGTTGATACGTGATTTTATTTTTTATGAGTGTCTGTTAATGTTAGTGTATATAAAACTTCAATTATGCTTACTTATCATTCAGCATTTCCTCTGACATCTTAGTGTTAGCATCTATATGTTTATGGTACCATAGATATTTAAATCCCTAAATGTTATCCAATAGTTTTAGGCTCATGGCAGTCAGCATAGGATTTTATTGTTAATCATTCCATTTTAAATCATAGATACCCAATGAAAACGACTTCATGTCTCTTTCCTCCCTAATGCTTTTCTATTCACAATATGCAAATCCAGCATCTATTTATAAGATATGGTAAGGTTAAAAGGCAAAACATTTTTAAAGAAAAGAAAATATGTGTTCTTCCTTCTGAAAATCTTTTCCCACTATATAGTTATATAGTAACATAAACAACACAGTCTAGATTTTTTAAAACACTAATTCTGAACATGTATCTTTTTTCTGACTTTAATAAAGCATTGGTGCCTTCCAATATAATTTAATAAAATAATTTTTAAAAATTAATTCAATAAATGATTAATTTAATCAACATTTTTTTCAAAAACAACAACAACAAAGCAAAAAAAAAAAAACAACAACATATTTTTATTAAATACTTGATCCTGAATTGTTTTCGGTTTATTTATACTTCAGAAAAATGCTTGTTTCCGGTAGACATCGACGTTTTTTGCATGACAATGTTGTCATGGTAACCAAGTGACTGGCGTGATTAATCCATCAGAGAGTCAATTTTTTTTTTTCACCCACGAGATTTAAAATTCGTAGAGAGGTTTGGGAAATTTTTTGATTTTTCTGTCTATTGCGATCTGTTTATTTTAAATTTACAAAAAGTTTTTGTTAATATTTCTACAATTCTGAAACTTACATTGAATTACGTTTAATGTGTAAATAATTTATTCTCTGGTAAAGTGTTTTTTATTTAGCTGTTTATTTTAAATTTACAAAAATTTTTAGTTAATATTTCTACAATTCTGAAACTTACATTGAATTACGTTTAATGTGTAAATAATTTTCAATAATTTTTTAAAACAAATTTGGAATATACATTACCAAATGCATGTGATAACAAAGACGCCATTAATGCCAGATTCGCATTAATTCAGGTAAAGTGTTTTATTTGTTTATTTTAAATTTACAAAAACTTTTTGTTAATATTTCTACATTAGTTTAATGTGTAAATAATTTGAAATAATTTTTAAATCAATGTTGAATATGAGTAATTTTTAAAATTATCAAATGATGTAAAAGTGCATTTTCTGGGCATTAATACCAGATTTGATTAGATCGTCTTTTTTATTTAGGTGTTTATTTAAAATTTAAAAAAGTTTTTGTTAATATTTCTACAATTCTCAAACTTATTTAAAAAATATTTGTTAATATTTCTACAATTCTCAAACTTACATTGAATTACGTTTAATGTGTAAATAATTTTCAATAATTTTTTTAAAAAAATTTGGAATATACATTACAAATGATGTGATAACAAGGATGATTAATGAGATTCGATTAATTCGGGTAAAGTGTTTTATTTGTTTATTTTAAATTTAAAAATTTTTGTTAATATTTCTAATTATGTTTTTAATGTGTAAATAATTTGAAATAATTTTTAAATCAATGTTGCAATATGAGTATTTTAAAATTACCAAATGATGTAAAAGTGTGGTTTTGAACGCATTAATACAGATTTGCATTAGATCGTCTTTTTTATTTAGGTGTTTATTTAAAATTTAAAAAGTTTTTGTTAATATTTCTACAATTCTCAAACTTATTTACAAAAAATATTTGTTAATATTTCTATAATTCTCAAACTTACATTGAATTACGTTTTAATTTTATTTTTAATTTCTGAATTATATCATACAGGTATGAGAGTAATACAATGTCTGATATACGTAAAAAAAAAAAAAAAATGAGAATAACATTTTGACGCATGCATGTACATTTTTTTTAT
Organism: Epiperipatus broadwayi; assembly: GCA_028023455.1. Classification (NCBI taxonomy): domain Eukaryota; kingdom Metazoa; phylum Onychophora; class Udeonychophora; order Euonychophora; family Peripatidae; genus Epiperipatus; species Epiperipatus broadwayi. The sequence continues at coordinate 3,983,049 of JAQFVV010006261.1, read as the reverse complement.
TTTTTTTTAGTATTTGCCTGACCTGCTCAGATATTTTTTATTTTTGAATATTTTTAGATGTGACTGGATAATTCAACGATGACATATTACCTGAAGGCATATCAGTCTAATCTTGGATTTTTACGTATAGTGTTCAATGATCTGCGACAATTTTAGAGATTACATGTGTCGCAGATCACTTGGAGAGTATTGAAAAATCGAGATTAGACGATAAGTAATAATAGTAAAAAATACCTTGTTTTCTTTATTTATACTATAGAAAAATGACAAATAAAGAAAAAATATATATATATAGGTTGTATTTTTTTATTATAGTTTATGTTTCAAGACATGTGAAAAAACAAATAAAATATCTTATTTCTTTATTTAATGTTTGAGGTATATGTAGGAAAATAGAAAATTTACAATATATTTAAGATAGATATTAGAAGGAAAAAAACGTCGATTTATATAAATATTATGTGGTTATGTTTAATAAAAATAAATATATAATTATTTAATTCATTTTAAGCTTTATATCTGGATTATAATGGCGTAACATTTTTTTTGCCAAATAAATGATTAGTAATAATTAATAATATTATTTAAATACAATGTTATCAAATATGATCTTTGGAAAACTGTAGTATTTTTATATTGAATTGTAATAATAATATACGAAATATCAAATTTATGTATTTATAAACAATGTTTGAAATCTTTTTAAAAATTGTATCACTAAAAATAGCCAAATAAATGAGATAAAATTAATTTTCGAAACAAAGGAAACAGGATTTTCATTTTAGACATGTAATTAAATCATTTTTGATTATACTTGTTTTTAATTAGGTTTCTATAATTTGGTAGAAAAACTAGTCTGATGGATTTGTTTTTTTAAGATTTTATTTTAGAATAACATAACTAAATGATATCTAGACACTATGATTAAATCTTTTACACTTAAAATTTGTTGACAGGTCAGCATTAGAAAACACTATAAATAGTAGGAAATAAATAATAAAGAGAGTTTAAATATATATATATAGAATGAAGCACTAATGGGTTCTAGAATTTAAACCAGTCCATTTCTAAACAAAATAAATTTTCTGAATTATAAACTGTTCGTCTTTCCTTGACAGCATAATGATTAATGCACAATATTTTTTTTTGGATGTCCATGTTGAAAAACAAATGATTAAATAATCAATTAAGTAAGTTGAGTTTATGTATATATGTTACAACACTGCACTATTAAATTGAATTAATTGTTACATTTTTTTCTTGGAGGAGGGGTATAAAAATTGCTAATTATTTTGATAACTATACAAAAGTCTGTAATAAAAAAAAACTTTTTCTTATTTTTTTTAATATATGTCAAATGCGTTGACCAGGAACCAAACCCGGGCCAGCTGCTTGGAAGGCAACTATGCTAACCACTTTTCTTATTTTAAAGGTCATTATAATGAATAAATAGTATGCCTTGTAATTATTGTTTAAAGTCAATTTGAATAAAGAACTTTAAACTTTTCAATAGATATGTTAATGATAGATCTCATAATTATTATTTTCTAACTATCTGTCTTTACAAATACCTTAGATTATTTTTGAAAATAACATTTTTATGGTATGCATTATAAAGAAAATGCAATTAAATATACTTTATACATATATATTACTAATTTCAACAGCATACACACACACCATTCATATTTCGTTTAAAGAATCATTTATTTTTTTACATTTATCGTTGTATGAGTACTGTTTATTTAAAAGTATACTTATTGCTATTTACTTTACATATACAAGGCTGCAGAAAAAAGTTTGCTATTAACTGAAAAGAGACTCTTTGATTCCTCTTGGAGGCCTTGAAGAAATTGAAAAGGGCAAATTTCTTATGTCCACTTCATACGTTCTTGTCGCTGCAGCTGTTATTACAATGTGATTATTCATATACCATACAAACATGGATGGGTTGCTCACCAACATGCATTAAACAGCATGGTTAGTTTATTGGCTTTTTACCTCTGAGTTTAAGATGAAGAAACATCATGGTCTTTCTTCTCAGCTGCTTGATAAGGCAGAATGAATGTATGTGTAAATAATAAATATTTTTTCCAATAGATATATACCATGATGACAGACAAAAGTAAGTAATGGTCCTTATTATCAGGAGGTTGGAAAGTCACCAACCAAGGCTGCAGTTGGTGGCCAAATGTGGAAGGTGCTAAGAATCCCATGATTGTGGACACAGACTGCCATTTGATGATGACTTTTTATTTAGGTACTTACAACTGCAGATCACTTTCAAGTGAAGGAAGATAGAAGAACTGCCCTTATATTAAATGGGACATTATTGGAATTTGTAAAGTTAGAAGAAAAGTGAAGAGACGATTTAAAAATAGAACATGTATCTGACTATAAAGGTGCAAATATTGAAAATACAAGGGGAGAAAGATTCATTATAAATAAAAAGTGGAATAACCACATTGTGGAGATTGGTGGTATATCCAACAGAGTGGCAACATATTAGTTATAAAATTTAATAGCAGATACCAAATGCAGATAATTCAGGTTTATGCCCCAACAAGTTCTCATAGTGATAAAATAGTAGAAGATTTGTATATGGATATACAAAAGGCTGTTGATCAGAGTAAACAACATTTTAAAATTTTTATGGGAGACTTTACTGCGAGAATTAGTAAACAAATGAAAGATGAAAGTGATGTAGGTAATTTTGGTTATGGTAACAGAAATGAAAGAGGACATAGAATTGTGGTGTTTGCAGAAAAAGAAAAATATATATATTATGAATTCTCTATTTGAGAAAAATGTTAGAAGGAAATAGACATGGAAATATCCAAACAAAGGTTCACCAGAATTGGATTATATTTTGACTAATAGAATATACATATTTCAAGATTGTAATGTTTTTGATAAATTTGACACAGGAAGTGATCATAAATTAGTAAGATGTATGATATGTGTTAATGCAAAACTAAAGAGATAAAAATTATTAAAAAAAAAAAACAATATTTACAGTTGATATTCCTAATCTTCAAAAACATTCTAATGAATTTAAATTAGAACTTATAAATCAGTTTTAAGTATTAGTAGATTTTGAACATGATTCAGATTTGAATAAAATTAATATGAAAATAACTGATACACTTTTAAAAACTGCAACAAAAATAGCTGCTAGAAAAAAAAAGCAATTGACCAATAAATTTTTTACTAAGACTAGAAAATTTATGAAGGACAGAAGGAATATGAAGATATACAAAAATGATGCATTAAAAAGGATGGAATATCTCAAATTTTATAAAATGGAGCAGAAAAGAGTTTAAAATGATATAAGAAAGTATAACTGAACTAGCAAGGAAAGCTGTAGAAGAGAATAAAAGTCTGAAGAGTGTAAAACAACATTTTGGTATTGATATGAAATTTTTATCTGCAATAAGAAAAAAGATGCAATTATGACTAAAAAAGAGATGACATCATACAATGGGTAGAAGATTTCTATCAAGAATTATATAGTAATAAAGAACAAGTACCTCCTATATCGATTATGTCTTCTGAATTGCCCAGAATTTTAAATGAAGAAGTGAGACATGCAATTAAAATTATGAAGAAATGAAGGGCTCCAGATCATGATGGAATTATAATTAATATATAAAAAAAGCAGGTGAAGAAATAGAAATTTTTTTAACAAAGTTATATATCAAATGTCTAAATGATAAAGATATACCGGATGATTGAAAGAATGCAGTATTAATATTAATATTTAAAAAAGATGATAAAGAAGATATTAGAAATAACAGACCTATCAGACTTTTATCACTTTTATACAAAATATTTATCAAGATAATGACAACTTGTCTACAGAGAACATTAAGATTTTCACCAACCAAGAGAACAGGCTGAATTTAAAAGTGGTTTTAGTGCAGTAGATTATATCCAGGTATTGAGAGAAGTTATAGAAAGGACAAATAGATATGGGTTGCCATTATGCTTTGGGTTTGCAGATTATAAAAAGGCATTTGATTCTATAAACATTTCTTCAGTGATTAAGGCATTGGATCATCAAGATATAGATCCAGGATATTGTCATATTTTACAGAATACTTAACAACAACAATTAGATTACATAATGATATTATGAAAGTCAACATTGAGATGGGTACAAGACAGGGTGGCTCTATATCTTCAAAACTATTTACAGTAGTGTTTCAAGAAGTATTTTGTGGGTTAATATGGGAAGCTAAAAGAGTGAATGTAAATGGAGATTATTTAATTCAGTTAGATTTTGCAGATGATGTAGGTGTTTTTGCAAACAATGCTTTAGAGCTGCAGGAAATGTTGCAGGAGTTATCAGATGAAAGTAGGACTAAAGATAAATGTTAAAAAGATCAAAGTAATGTTTAATGGATTTTTTCAAAATATAAAAATAAAGATTGATTACGATTAGTTAGGGAAGTTAACAGCTACAAAAATCTTGGTCAGATTATTAATACAGATAGAAACATTATCAATGAAATTAATCATAGAATTAAACTTAGTTGAAGTGCTTTTGGTAGAAATAACTTGATACTAAAAGGAAACATGCCTATGTGTTTGAAAGGGAAAGTTTTTAATAAATGTGTTTTACCAGTTTTTTACTTATGGATCTGAGACTTGGACACTTAATTGAAGTACAATACAGAGACTTGAGACCACTCAAAAAAGTATGAAATAATGCATGTTGGGAGTAACAAGAAGAGATTGAAAATACAATATATAAGTAAGAAAACAAACAGGTGTTACTGACCTCACTCAAAAAATTAAAATTCTGAAGTGGACTTGGGCAGATCATATGTCTAGAAGAGATAATAATAGATGAACAATTGAAAATCTAAACTGAATTCCAAGAGATTGTAAAAAACCCAAAAAGGTACCACATGTAACATGGATTGAATAAATAAAAAAGTGTGCAGGGGTGATGTGGAGAAGAGAAGCTAAAAATTGCATAAGATGGATTCAACTTGGAGAGACCTTCCTCCCACAATGGATTGATAATGGTTGCTGATGATGAAGATACAAGCATATTTAATAAATATAAAATTCTAACTTTGATTTATTTGGAATTAGAATAAAATATTTATGGCAAAGATAATGTTAATGATTATAATCAATGCTTGATTTAAAAAACAAAAGTCTAAATAATATAGAGTAATTAAAATATGTGTGAGTTAATAATTAAAATGGCAAAATAAAGTAATGAGTGAGTGTTAGAATGTGTCTCATAAATAGACAAATTTCAATTCCAATGTGTTAATATTTTACATTGGATCCATAAACTATTTAAAAACCATTTAATTGTAAAAAAAATTTCAAATGAAGAAAAGATTGAAATGTAAAAAAAAAAAAAAATCTTATCAAATTCTTAGGATATTAGTGCATGAAGAATTTCTCCATTTCTGGATAAGATCTTAAAGCATATGTCAATGAAATATTTTTTGGATTAAAATGGGAATTGAAATAAATAACGTAAGATAAAGTAGGACTGTATAAGCCATCTAGGTAGTGAAGTTCATTTTCTTCTTTTAGGAATAATATTTCAGAGTTTTTGAAAATTCATAAGCAATATGTAAAGAATAAATAATAAAAGACGAAAAAGTGATGAAGAGAAGAAAATAAAGTTCCGTGTTTTTTTTTCCAAAAAAGGGAAGTGGGAGATAATTAAATAGACACAAAAGTTAAAATTAATCACAGAGTAAACTTAGTTCAAAAGGTTTTGTTAAAAATCAAACTCAATGGAAATATGCTTAAATATTTTAAAAGCAATACAACAAATTGATTTTATATACATTATTCTAACAATTCAACATTATAAAAACAATATAAACTCTTCAATAAACAGAAAAAAATATGGAGAGATTTTCATTGACAGAAAACGAAATGAAAGAATTTATATACATATTTGAGTGACAGAACAAAGAGGTATCATTAAAATAGTTTAAAAAATTAAAAGGCTAGTCTGAAGCTAAAATAATAATGATCATTAACAAGATGATAATATAGAGAAAGACCTTTAACTGAATCCAAAAAGGGGTTAAAATTATAGAAAAATGAATTTTCAGTTTTATGAATTACATAAGAACACTTATAAAGATAGATTTTAATAAATATATGTGTGTGTGTTTGGGTGTTCTTAAATAAGAAAATGTGGAAAAAGTTGCTTTCAAACAATTTTCGTCAATTTTGACTAATTAGTAACCAGCAAGAGAAATTGATATGGCCAAACTAAATCACCTACTTTAGTAGAGAATAATAACGTTTAGTCATAGTTTACTTGAAAGATAAAAGAAGATATTGATACCTACTACTTTATTTGGTGTAGTTTAGAGCTATCAATTATATTTAATGGTTACTTAGCAGCACCCAAAACCACCCACATTCATTTGTTTACATCTTAATTAATTTAAGACAATATTTAAACACAGAAACGCATTTACAGATATATAAATTGAATTATAATAACCATTAGTGCTAACAATAATAATAAATAAATTAAGCAGAAATACCTTCAGTTACTTTGCAATCATTATCAATTAAAGTTACTTAAACCAAACTAAAAAGAAGTAGATATATAATTTAACAAGAACTGTGTATACTGATATGAATCGATTGCCTATATACAATCTCTAAAAATGTCTTTTTAATTTTTATGATGTCCTTTTTCTTTTAACATATTTGTGTGATCTTCATTAAAGGTACATTTAAAAGGGTTATATTTTTTCTGATCACTGAAATATGAAGCAGCATTAGACTGAATATTTATAGAATTTTTACACAATTGTATTGTAGTTGGTATTCTTTTAGTCTGCTTTCCAAAATACATATTGATTCCTCAATGTATGATTTTTTTCATCCACATATAATTTGTCATAAAATATTATGATGTGCATAAGAAAATCGAGATGTACTTTGAGAAAAAGAGCAAAAGAACACCATCTAATATACAATCTATGTAAAAGAAATGTTATAAATAAGTGACTAATTCTGCTCATATTTCTACCATCATAAATAAACATTGCATTTTAAATTCACTCTTAACCCAGATGAAACAAATGTATGTACGTATATATGTGTGCATCAGTAATTTAAAAGTACATATATCTGTAATAATTTTAAATAATATTAATTAAATTTATACCATCTATTTCAAAATAGTATGAGCTTTCATTTAATGTAAGTTTTGGAGAAAATGTCAGGTAATATTTATTGTAATTTTATATTAAAATGGACATTGCTTTTGTTGTTAAACACAAATTTTTGTACTGCTATATTTGGTGTCATCTCAACTATTTACCAGACTATTGAAAATATCAATGATTGATAGAAACATATATTGCTTGGCACTTTTTATCAAACATTGCTCATTAAAAGTTTATAAACAATTCTACAGTTGGCAAAAATTAAATTATCATTTTGTCATCAATACTATTCTTTCCCAGGGACAGCTCCAGAAATTAGTCACAGCATCAATGTATCCAATTCCCATCTCTTCAATTCAAAATAGTAAATTACAACTAAAAGTCTAATGTCTCAAATATATTTGTTATTTTATTTGTATAATATTGTATTGGAAAAATATGTATAAAAAGTATATTTCCAGTGTAGTATAATGAGAGTGTAATATAGATTGTATAATTTGTGGTAGAATGAAGGAATGACATTTGTATTATGAAACATCAATGTTTGTAATATAAAATAGTTATAAAATATGTATTTTATTTGTTGTATAATAAAAATATTTATTTGAGAGATTCTGATTGAAATTGGTTAAAAAGTCAAAAAAAAAAAGGTATTGCTATAGTTACTCTGATGTCAATGGCAAAAGTTGTAAATAAAGCTGAATAAAAAAAAGTATTTCTCTCTTTTGTTTTAGCTCCAGCAGAAGCACATCTAAATTTCTTAACATGATTTTATGTTTATTTATTTTAAAGGTATATCATTAACAAGACAAAATGATAAGGTGAAAAGCAACAATATTTACTCAGAAAATGTACAATTTGTTAAGGATTTATGAGGATTAACAATTTACTATAAAAATAAAAAGTAATCAAAAATGATTCATTGTGTTATACACCATCTGAGTATTTCTTTGCTATTAAAAATGGATATTGCCTATTTCTCAACAACTGGAAAATGTACACACAGGTTATGTTCACTTACTCATGTAATTTTATAAGCTTGATAAATAGTTTATACAACAGATAAAAATTGGTTAAATTTCCATAGCAGCAGAATCGATGAAACTAGCATTTGATCATTTTTAATATTTTATAAATTGATTACTTGCTAAATGATAGGATTACTAAATTGCATCATCATGTATATAAATTAGTGTTTGCATATTTATAACCTTAGATGGATCAAATCACTACTAAATGAAAAAATAATTTAGGTATTTAGAGAATATTGGAATAACCAACATATGTTTCAAATTTTATAGGTTTTTGTGATATATCTACTTTTTTCTGGAATAATAAAACATCATCTAATCATGATTTTTTTTAAAAATAAACACTAGAATTATGGTACTATTTTAGAAAGATTGTATTTATAGACTATTACTCAGGCTGTTTGCTTGTATTATCATTATTATTGATAGAAATATATTTTCCTTTTCTTTTAATACATGCAATATTTATTGATATTTTAATTAGTGGTATAATTTTAGTTTAAGTAATGCTCAATTTATATACCTAAATATAAGAGTGCAATGTTTCCCTAAGTTTAAATTGAATGTATATTTTATAGAATAGTAATTATTTTTTAATTTAAAATATTTTTTTAATTTAAATTAAGAAAAAAGTAGATTCATTATATATATATATATATATATATATATATATATATATATAATGGTCAGGGTGATCGGTTAGAGTCTTAGCATATCTGGTGTACAGAGCACCACCAGGCTATTTGAACCTGGAAAATTTATATATTAGGCAGATACATAAGTTAAGATCTGATTTTTACATATATATTTTATTATGACCATCAGCCCAAGCCACTAGCTCAGTGAGACAGAGATTTATAAAATATAAATTCTTATTTAAAAATATTTTCAATATTAAAAAAAAAAATAAAAGAAGCCACTGCCAGTAATAACACACATAAACATTTATTAAACATATATAAAATTTAGCATTATTATTTTAGTACGTTTACTTTAATTTTTTTATAAAACATTATAACTTTACTTTAGATTTTAATTTACAATTTAACTTTTTTATTTTAGAAGTTCACACAGATGAATTTAATAATATATTATTTGAGTGTCAAGTATGAATAGACTACATAGATTGCATTTGAAAAGAAAATATTCTATCATTGATTTAACCTTAGGCCAAAAGTTCATAGTCAAACCAATGTCAATCTATCTGATATATTGATGCATTCAATGAAGCATGAACATGACAGCACAATACCATACTTTCAGGAATGCACATCTGAACAGCATGGTTATAGAGAAGAAATTGTTTTTCATTCAGTACAGGAATGTTACATCTGTCTGGTGAGAAGAACAATAAAAAAACTCCATAGGAAGGGATTGCGGTTCTTTTTGCCATCTTACTATTCCATTCCATAGGCTAAAGGGGTGATCCAAGGAGCAGGGAATACCATCTGTCTCCGATGGTCAATAAGAAATAGGCTTATTTTGCCCAAGTGCGGCACCATAATGTGATCTTGCACACAGCGGATCTTCATACTATATTTACTAATTACATCAATATATCCAATTGATTAACCCAATTTAACTATGAAACAAATAACCTAAGATTTACCCTCCCTTAAACTAACATAACTTTACGAATCTATGCAGCCATTCACACCAGACTTAAATTAAACATGATTTAATTAAAAGCTTAGCTTGACAGAAAAAACAAAAAAATCATACTAAAAACTTAAAAGAACAGAAAAAATAAATTAATGGAAATGATTTCTTTTTTAAAAAAAAATTACATTCAATAAAAATAATTGATAAATAATTTAGTTTGGTCAGATAGGAAATTCTATTGCTATTAAAATACTGTGAAAATTTTAGAATTAATGTTCATTAGTTATATATATATATATATAGTTCTTACGGTTTTAAAAAGTTCATCTTTAACAGTTGCTTGTCATTTGCGATCCAGTGTTAATTGTCATGATATCCTGAGGAGATCGGTATGCCATTAGCCATTGGTCCTTTATTGTAGCTGGTATTTTATTTGTGGGCCTGATGTCCTATGGTCCACAATATAAGAAAATAATGTGTCATTTCTCTTTCTCTTTTTTTAGAAAAAACTGAAGGGATTGAACAGTGCATCTTTTCAATGTCTTCTCCTTCAACTCTCACCACACTAACATATATAGCACCTCTAATATTTTATTTCCATTTTTTTATATTAATTTTGTGGATTAGCACAACATTACATCATGATGATGATGATTTTTTTATTGAGGTCCATTTCCTGAGGGATTTCTTTTATTTGCTATTTGTTTCTATTGTTTTTTATCTACTATCTGATATTTAATTATTCATTTTGACATTCCCAAGAGCTAGTTTACTTTAACTAATTGAAAGTAATCATTTCCATTTTACACAATAGCATTAATTAAATTTGTACATTCTTGTTAATGATATATTTTTTTATCTTTTTGTTTTTTCTTAAAACTTAGTTTTAAAATACCTTTTCTTTTTTAAGTTTTCTTTTAATAATATTTTCATCTGTGCAATTATATATATATATATATATATATATATATATATATATATATATATATATATATATATATATATATATATATATATATATATATATGAGTTTAGATAACTTTTAACTTTCAATTTTTAATTCTTAAAAAAGAAGTTTTTTTGTGAACTTTTATTTTTAATGTCTAATTTTTAAAAAAAAATAATGTAATAGCATGTGCGCCCGTTACAATATATGGTACCGGTCAGAATTATATGTTCATCTAACAAGAGCTAGCATCGAGGCAAAAGTATCTGGAGTCCAATCATGTGCAAAATGCATAAGTCAGAGACAATCATGAACTCTGCACTATTGTCTATTTTCCAGATTTATACATTATGAACATTTTTGATGATAACAATTGAAATTTTATTCATTCCTGTCTCAGAGCAACAACGAAAAAACAAGAGATCTACAGGCAATAATAATACTACTAGGCCTTGAACCCCCAACCCCCCAAAAGAATGAAACAGCTTAAGATTATGATTTACACTTTTCATCAAAATTCATTAATAAATCTAAGTTGGCCTGTCAGTGGAAATGAGTTATATATAACACAATTTAATTAATGATGTGTATGCATAAATCATGAGGCAAAGCAGACTTAAGTACTAATTATATGGTTAATAATTTATTAATATTATGAGAAAAATAAATAAACAAATAGTTATTTAATTTAACAAACAGTCACAAATCTATTTACATATAAAACTAATAGAATTTTGGGTTTCACTTTATTATGAGTGCTGATTTGCATATTTAAAAAATTACATAATAATAGAACATAAGTTAATGATTAAATAATATGCAAACCCTCAATTGAATACGATGATTCAAAAAAATGTACAGATAGTCAAAAAATGTATCTTAATATGCTAATATTACATACCAATTTTACCACATTATATTTTGGACACTGATTATTTTATGAAAAATAAATGGCCTTAAAGAACAGAGAAATGGGATATAAGTTACATCAATTTCATTTACTATAGTTCATTTGAACCACACATGAAAATATTTCATAATTTACATGATTTACTTAAACATTCATTAGACCTCAAAATGTTTAGACAGAAAAGTTATTTATATTTTATTCTATTCCTTTTTGATTGTAGAAGATTTATTTAGTATTGTTTGTCAGTGCACTCAAACATTGTTTCAATGAGAAGGCAGGTAGCTTAAATAAGCTTTAAAATGTCATTCCCTAACTTATAATATAAATGAAAACAGACAGATTTAGAAATCATGGCATTACATCTTACAGATTTAAAATGGGCAAATATGAGAATATTAAACAAGATTTGTGGTGCTGACTAAATGATAAAGTTATAAAAGGTTGAGTTTATTTTAGGACAAACGCTTCATCAATTATATGAAATGTGCCTGTACACATGACAGGTCAGCATTTGAAAAGGTGATTGCATAGAAATTCCATGGTTCCAATTTTTCAGGTGTTAATGCATGCAGAGCCTAAACAACAACCTGACAGTATCCTGGAGTTGGTGCTTCCAAATCCCATTCAAGGATATGCCATAAGTAAAATAATCCTGGTCCTCTGGGTTTTAAATTTGACAAAGCAGGATGAGGAAATTTTGTAACATTATCTAAGCCAAGCAATGCTAATAATAAAAAAATAAATCAGGTTTTTAATGATGCTGATATGTGAATTAAGGCCCTTGTAATTTAATAGAATCTAGCCTAATGATATGACACTTTGATCCCTTTTAAAAGGTATGCAAATCATCATTAATATTAGTTAGGATATCAAAACATAAAAGAGGGAATATTGTTCCCTTCATTAAACAAATATTAATACACTAACTAGTAATTAATTCCATAAAATAATTATCATGCTAGATGATGGAATGGGAAAATGATTGACCATATAATTATAAAAAAAAACAGAAAGGTAAGGTCATTAAGTTTACTTTAAAATATAGTGTAGCATGAACATGGTAATAAATTGATATATTAAATGTAGCAGTGAATAATCTGCCACTAAACAAATAGAATAACTTAAAAATCTTATTCAATCGAGCAAACTTTTAGTTAGGTAAAAAAACTTACATTTAACTATTAACAGCCATAATAGCAGGGATGTATAAAACAAAAAAACATTTATGATCAGTTTGCTAGATTGAACTATTAGCATATTAAATTAAATCATACAAAAATTTATAATATTGAAAGTTTGCCGCATTTAAAATATTAAAAATAGAAATTGTGAAACCCATTAAAAAATGCATAAAAATAAAGTGATAGATTAATGCATTACATTTTACAAAAGAAAGAGAAGGTCATTACTCTATAGAAATATTATAACTAGAACTACAACTCCATGTTTAAATAAGGAGAGAATTACATTACAAATAGTTTAGATTTTGAAAATGAAAGTTTTAAAAGAGTTCATATTAGTGGCATGATTAGGATTTACCTTCCATTACTTGATGACTTGATGTCTATATGGATTAGTATGCATAAGATTATAAAATGAGGAAAACATGGTTGGCAATGCAAAGTTTGGAAAAATAATTGCTGGCATCTTGAGATAGTTAGTTCAGCATTTAATTTAGGTTGTGTATAAGTGGAGATGGCATGTTAGCATAGCAGTATGGAAGTGATTTTTGGAGAAAAAAGGAGAAGTAAATTTAGTCCCTCTACTCTGAATTCATATTTCAAGATTTTGATTGATGTGGATTTATTCTGCAACACTGATTAAAATCGTGCACCAAGAGATCTATCCTAAAATTTTGGCTCTATTTATATGTTAGCAAAACCTCTAATATTATTTTTCTGTTGATGAGGACCAGATGTCCATTAAGTGGCCTGAATGCACTTATTCTTCATTTTCAATGATAATGCAACAAGTTCTGGAGAGTATTGTTTTAATCTATTTCAAGAATGGAAATAGATTCAAAAGATATAATTTCCATTAACATTTTGTTTACTAAGGGATTTTGATTTATTAATAACCCTTTTTAACTTAAATAAAAAACATTTTTATTTATTTATAAGTTTCTGAATTGTTTTAATTACTCTCTAAAACTTTCTTTAGTATTGCATCATCTAAAATAAAATACACGAACTATAAAATATAAAATAAATATACAAAATATTTAATATTTAATTATGATTAATATTTTTTTAGCAATCATGAACACACATATATGATTATTTAAGGTAATGGAAATTTAAATATTTCCAAATTAAAATTAATAAATATTCTTAAAATAAAACATTTAACCTCTTTATTGTTGATTATTTTATTGGCTGGGTGAGGAAAAATCTTTAAATGTTTAATTGACCAAGTTACAAACTCAATTGTCAAAATATATTTATCTTTTAATATGATATTCACTTTAGTTTCATTTGTAAAAAGTATATTAATAATTTGTCATGTTATGAAAGTTAACGAAAGTTTTTTCAAAAATAAATATTTGTTTATAATTTTAAAAAAATTCAATAACACAAATCTTTAAACAAACATTATTCACCAATAAAAAGTATTGCTTACATTTTGTGACATCACTTCTTTTTTTACAGTTCTTAAAATAAATAATATTTGTTAAACTCTTAACTATTTTTCTAAAAATAATTTTATTTTTTAGCATATTTTCTCAAAATAATTTATAATATGTCAAAAAAACTTTTTAGAATAATCTAAAACATTCATTTATCACTTTTGAAATAAAATAAAAGAAATTGGAGCAATTTCGTTATTGACAAGAGATTTTCTTTGTTTTAAAAATTTATTAGCCAATCAGATCTAAGATAAGTCCACATAAGTCTGCCTCCCTTCTTTGTTTAACCTTAACTGACAGGTTTATTGATTTTTTACTTGTAAAGTAATTCACGAGAGGGCAGCATCTTACATAACTTTGTATAATCTCTTGATTGGCGTAAAAAAATTTATTTTCCATCTAAAATTGCCAGGATTTGAACAATGGAAAGTTTGTCAAAGTCCATCACATTTTTAACCATGACTGTCTAAAAATGAGTTAATTTATGAAAGTTAAAAAACAAAACAAAAGGGGGGAGGATTTAAAACAATCTTATGTGGGTCCTTTTACTCCCTAGTGATTTAGAAATATATATTTGTGTTTAAACCTCTGATTTAAGGTTTTGAATCACCAGACAGTGAAGCAAAAATGTGTGTAACATATTTTCCACTTTAATATATATAATATTTTTAAATGAAGTATAAAAAATGATATATCTTGAACTGTCATATTTTGGAAAGTATAAATATTTGACAACATTTAATTTGTGATACATAAACATATGTGTTTGTATTTAATACCCAATAAATGGAGAGTGATGTGAAATCACCTACTTCAATATACAGTTAATGTCAACTTAAAACCTATTGCATAAAGCATAATCATATTATATGCATGTATTTCAAAAGTTTATTTGCCTTATAATTTTTTTTATTTTAATTTATATCAACTTGTAAATAAATTTTGAATAAATTTAAAACAAATAAACCTGCTTTGTTGCAATTCATTATTACAATGTAAATTGATTGGTCAATTGTATTTGAATGAGATAATATTCATTAATGAATCTTATCACATAACTCATTAGAAGCAGTTGCAAAATAGTTCAGAAACCAAAGTCACAGGATAGGTAAAAAGGTATAATTACATATTATCTTTGTATTGAATTTAATATCTAGCAATAAAGTAACTGATTTAATATTCTTAATTATTGAATAAGAAATTGAAAATTTATTGTTAATATTTTATTAGTAATAAATAATGGATATACTGAAATAGAAATTATATATGAATTAATTTGATAATTGATAAAGATGCAAATATGATTAATTATTTAAGATGAGTACAGGTATTTGCAATGAATTTTTGTGTATTTTACTTTTAGTCATTATTGATTAAAAATGAGTGTTATATTAAATCAGTATATAGCATAAAGATTGTAATCTTATTTAGTTATCAAACTAGCAAAAGTAATATATTTGATTGTATTAGAAATTAAAGTGATTTTCTGTTATTATATCTAAAGTTCATTAATGAGGATTGTAAATTGAGTTGAAATAGTAACTTTTAATATTAATAGTTGATTATAATAGATCTAAAATTTGTTCACATGCTTTGTCAGTTATAGTCTAAAGTTTTAATAACTTAGCGTTAATAAACTGAAGAGTAATTGTATGTGATTTGTCATTTGTTGAAAAAAAGCATCTGATTAGACATTTATAATTACTGGTAAAAAAGTGACGAAATTCGAAAGCTAATCAGTGCTCTGTTTACAATAAGATAGTAAATCTTCAAACTTTAATGGAAAGGCTTCAATTTACTACAGCCTCCAACTGTTCAGCCATTCATACCATTGAAAATCTGATGAAATGCCCAAATCCCTCCCTTGTTGAAGTCAATATATATATATATATATATAAACAAAAAAACACAAGTTAAAAAACTTGCTAACGCTTGTATTTATGATAACAGATGGCGTTCTACCAAAAACACCATCAAGCGTAGTTTCTCTGATGTTTATGTAAACAGAAAACTATGCTTGACGGTGTTTTTGGTAGAATGCCATCTGTTATCATAAATACACGCGTTAGCAAGTTTTTTAACTTGTGTTTTTTTGTTTTTCATAAATGTACCTTTGAGGTCTTTCTTGCAATGATGTATATTGCAGAGGCTTCTACTATGTGGTGATGCTGAACTGAGATAAGACCCATGTAGCTATCTGGCTTGCTATGCTGAGTTTGAAGACATTAACGTGTCTTAAAAGATTCACACTTGCAAGCTGAATAGAAACTGTTTCATAAATGCTCAGAGTTTGTGTTTAGACCTAGTTTCTTATTCCTGTCTTTCACTGATGATAGCAAATAGCTTGAAATCATGATCTGAAAGTGGAATTAAAGTTAGAGATAGTGAATGCTCGCTCTGACGTTTATGTAAACAGAAAACTACACTTGACGGTGTTTTTGGTAGAACGCCATCTGTTATCATATATATATATATAAAGAGAGAGAGAGAGAGAATTACACAACAGAGAGAGATGGCTTTAATTTTTTTTTAGAAATTACAAAACTTTTGCATAATATTAATACAGTCCTATTATAATGCAGAAAATTAAATATTAATGAGGATGGTGATATTTTTAATAAAGCAAAATAATAATAAAAGTTTCCCTTGAAATATTAAAAAAGAAAACAACTTCAAACTATGCATCAAAGTATGGAAATATATTTATAATGAATAAATAGGAATGATATAATGTTAAATACTTAAGTGATAAAATAATAAGAATCATTGGAAAATTCAAAGAAATAATATTCTTCCACAACTGAAAATGGTGCTAGGAAAATAAACCACAATAAATGGTTTTAAAAATGGGGATGTATGGATGTGCTTATTATATCTATAAGATATTATACACGGGAAAGAGAAAGGTTAATAAATCAGTGTGTGTAAAATAAATAAAAAATCAGATATATTAATTTTTAACTGAGGTTTAAAGTTTATATCTGTACTAGAGATAATAATCATTATTGTATTTATCTGAAATAGATGGCGTCAAAGTTGTGAGTGGAGGAAGTTTGATAATGGTAATGAAAATGTAACAATTAAAGTTTTTAATTAGTTCACAAGAGATAATAATATAATTAGATTAAATAAAAACAAGAGATGTAAACATGGAAGGCAAAAAGCCTGTTGGCTATATAGGGGGGGGGGATTAGATAAAAAAACTGAATTAGACTTGGTAAGCCCCTTCCACAATAGATTAAAAATGATATATAAATGACTTATAATCTGAGTTAATCCGTGTATAATTTTGTGTACGAAAAATGTAAATCGACACGAAGTATTCGTCATTTATATCTTAATCAGTGAAAAACATATTTATATACACACATGTTAATAACATTCATGTGCTTGCTTGTGTGAGTGTGTGTGTATTTTTAAATAAATATTATAGAGAAAAGTAATTTCTTTTCCAGGTTTTAGAAAGTCCAAAAATTAAAAATTATATCCTTATATTAAATCAAGTAATAAAGATTTAGTATTTAATTCAAAATAATAATAATAAATATTACTTCAAACATTTTCTTCGGAGTATTTTGTAAATAAAATTTGTTGTTTTAATGAAAACACTAAAATTATTTAAAGCCAGTGTTAGACTGAGAAACTAAATGACATTATCATTTATATTGTTTTGTAAAACAATTCAAACCAAGCCAAGATAAAAATAAGACAAATCTGTTTATTAGGTCAAATGAAATTTTCAAGTAAACTTTTAAAAATCGGAACTTATTTTTATTTACGTTTTATTTTTAGATAGAACAAATATTATAGTTACAATCGAAAATATTAGAGTGTTGTGTTGGCTTGCATTGGCTGTCATGGAAGTCTAAAGAAATCAAACAAATGAATTTTGCTATGAATATATTGCCTAGAGAATATCTTTCACATTGTCTTGCCTTTGGATAAAAGTAATCTATTTGCAACAGAGAAATGGTCACTTAAGGCCCATCAATTGTGTGAAATAGAAACTTTTTGGAACAAAATTAATATTACATGTTTATATCAAAATAAACATATTAAAATGTAAACAACACAATATTGTAACATATTCCACGGTAATTATACTTCTCATTCTAAGTCTAAAACGAAATGTAAAATCCTTCACTATAATGTTTTAATAAACCATTTAATTTTTAATAATTATACTAATAGTTCAATATATTTTAAAATATTTTTGTAAGACAATCAAAATACATAATAAGACAGGCAAAATTAATAATAAGTTTTACAATTATCAGTTTATATATATTTTAAAATCTGAATATAAATGATAAAAAAAACTATATTTGTATTCAAATAAAAATATTTAAAAAAAATATTTTCAATGAGATGCAGTAAAGTATGAAGTATTAAATAAAATTTATTATGTACTAGGTGTTATTTATAAGTCTTAGACACCAATTATAATTTGACTAACTCATTAAATGAAATGAAGATTATCAGAATAGTGATGGCACTGTCTAAAACCCACTTAATTTCATGTATCCACAGCTATTTATAGTGACATTTTACTATCTTTTAAAAAAAAAAATAGCAAATTCACTGATTCATTAATATATGTGGGATTCAAACTCAGACTTTCACACGACCCAATACTCCAGTGCCATCTCATATTGCTGACCCACTTGATCACACACATGTTGAAAAGATAAATAATCACCAATATAAGTATTTCATGCTAAACCAGCAAACATCAGTTGGTCTAGATTAGTATCGTTACACATATATATAATCAGTGCTCAGCTTTATATTAAGGTAGCCAATCTTCATACTTTAATGCACAGGCTTAAAACTATTCCAACTCACAACTCTTCAGCCTTCCATTTTATTGAAAATCTGATGATGGAACGTTCAAAGCCCTTATTACTGCCAAGGTTGTCATCCTACCCATGTTGACATATTAGTCAGATTTTCAATGAAATGGAAGGCTGAAGAGTTGTGAGTTGGAATAGTTTGAAGCCTGTCCATTAAAGCATAAAGATTGGCTATCTTAATATAAAGCTGAGTACTGATTATATGTATATGTGTGAGGATATTAATCTAGACTAACTGATGATTGCTGGTTTAGCATGAAATACATATATCGGTGATTGTTTATCTTTTCAACATGTGTCTGATCAGGTGGGTCAGCAATATGAGATGGCACTGAGAGTAGTGGGTCATGTGAAAGTCTTTGAATCCCGCATATATTACATATATAAATGCAGGTTTAAGCCTGTACAATGTATTGATTCATTAATTCAAAAAAAAGTCAGAAGTTTGTTTATAAATGTTGATGGATGTCATCTGGTATTATTTCCTAGAACAAATGTACATCGAATACACCAAAATGAAAATAGTATAAATGTATTGTTAATCGACTATTATAAAATAGAAAAGTAATTGGTTGGGTGTATCCCAATACTCTTGATGCAATTAGTACAGAAAAATGATAGATAACAGAAAGGAGTCAGGGCATTTAAACCCTGCGTTAATGTGGGTGAATGTAATAAGTTCAAAACTATTATAGAGAATATTAACCTTAGAAATATAAATACTTTTATATATAAAACTACCTACAATAGATGGACATTACCCAAACATTGATGTCAACATTTTATCTTTTTCAAAATATCAAAAATATGTGTGGTTGTACATTTAAGTTACTCATAGCTAATTTATTCTTTGTGAACGTCAATTCACTATCGATTATATAGGTTTAAATCATATAGTATTGATTTAAAAAAAAAAAAACTATTTTATAGATAAAAATATTAACAAACTGACCTGAATTTAACAATGAGACTACTAACCTATTAAATGAAACCGGACATTAACTACCATCGACTGAAATACTAGCATTTTGCTTTTTTTTTTTTTTTAAGTGTCATAGCATCGGCCAGGACGCGAACCCGCAATCCGGGCAACTGTCTGCATATGCAGGGTAGTCGCGCTGACCTCTCGACCACCAATGCAAGACTTACTTTTTTTAATACATGTTTTTTATAGATAATCGCTTATTTATAAAGTGTTTTAAACTATTATTTCCTTAAACCACTAAATAATTTTATTCTAGACCTTATAAAAAAGAAATAGTTGCTTAATTTCCTAAGCGCATTAAAATTAAGAGAAATAATGCTTAAAAATGTTTTAGTCTTTTTTAAATTTATAAAAATAAACACATGAAATAAACATATGCACAGAAGAAGGAGGGGAGAGGAGTGTGTGTTTAGAAAAAGAGTTTATGTGATTTTAAATTATTAATATTTATAATTGTATTAAAAAAAACATATTTTAATTTTCAAAATAAGACAAATTTCTCTTTGAGCGTTCATTCAGGAATTAAAAATGGTGTTGATTTTGATTTTAAACAATTACATTGTTCAACGTCGCATTAGCTTAAAACTGATTTGCGCCTAATATAAAAGTAAATATATACTATGAACTTACCAAATCTAAAACACCAATAATTGTAACTCCACATCTCAAACTACAACAGCAGCAACTATTTAGTATAGCCATAACGTTAGCGTAAATGTTTTTAATGACTTCTCTTACAGTAAAACTAATTGTATGAAATAGGAATATGAACACGTCATAGAAAACAAAAAAAAAAACTATCACGTTTTTTAGATGATAATAACAGGAAGCTATACAATATAAAAATAGCTGGGAATTTATTTGGCTAAAGGCTATTGCAAACCGGTTTATTGAATTAAAGTGTTTCTATATAAATATATGGGCAAATCTTACGTATTGATTATGAATAGAAAGGAGTGCCGAAGAATGTACATATATACATTGTCTCAATGTATATATATATATCAATTCCAGATATATATATACATAAAATCTTGTTAGATAGTTATACAATAGTACGAATATATATTTTAATTTCTCCCATATATATGTATGAACATATGTGTTTATATTTGAGTAAATCTTAACAGTATGATTTACATATTACTAGGATTTCTTTTCATTACTGAAATCTATTTATTTTTAATAAGTCCTGTTTTCATTCATACGAAAAAAATATAATTTGATTTCGTAATTTATGGTACATTTAAAAACTAAATTTATTGTCAAATATACTTGTCCGTAATCTTTATAAATAACTCAAAAATAATTTTTAAAAATGTAATGTTGATTACTATTTTTGGAATAAATAAATGAATATTGGGTGACATGTTAAGCGGTGATTTAAAACGTGTTGAAGACTTTCAGAAATATATATATAAAGGTTTTGTATCGAAGTTTAAAAAAAAAAAAACATTGTAAGTTAACAGATATGATTATATATCTACCTGAAGGTTTGTAATGATGGTATATTACAAGATGTGATATGTTGGACTATATTCATCATTTATGAGTGAATGTTGAAGGTATAGAACATTTTGGTACTTACGGATAATTTGCCTGATGACGTATTTGACCCACCGGTTTCCCTTCCGGTAGGCATCGACGATCTTTGTATGACAACGTTGTCATGGCAACGAAGTGACTGGCGTGATTAATCCATCAGAGAGTCAATTTTTTTTTTTTTTTAACCGCGAGATTTAAAATTCGGAGAGAGATTTTGGAAATTTTTTGATTTTTCTATCTATTGTGATTTTGCTATCCACTTGATAACAGTGATTTTTTTTCAGCACGTCAGCACCTGGACTCATATTTGAGCGAGTTTATGTGGAGGCAGTGACAAAGCGCTGCAATTTTAGAACATATATCCCAATTCAGTCCTCCACAGTTAACGCTATTTGTAAGTAATTTTAATTTTTTTTATAATAATTATAATTTTAGAATTAATTATATTATTGAATATAGACAATAAGTAATCCAAATGCATGTAAAAGTAACGTCACCATTAATGCCATATTCGCATTAAATCTTTATTTTAAATGTACAAACAATTTTTGTTAATATTTCTTCAATTAATTTGTAAATAATTTTCAATAATTTTTTTAATAAAATTACCAATATACAGTCCGTTTAAAATTACCAAATGCTTGTAGAAACTACGTCGTGTTACACCACATTTTATACAAGATGGCGATTAATGGTAGATTCGCATTAACTTTTTATTTTTTTAAATTTACAAAAAAAATTTTTTTATATATTTCTTCAATTATCAAACTTCCACTTAATTACATTTAATTTGTAAATAATTTTTGGGTTAATATTTCTACAAATATCAAATTATTTTTCGAAATTCATTAGAATGTATGTAAAAGTAGGGCATGTGATCGCGATTAATGGCACATTTTTATGTGATCGCCATTAACCACATTTTCACTAATTTTTTGTTTCTATATTTTGTATTGCCTTATTTTGTATTTCATGCATGTAAATTTTCACTAATTTGTTGGGTTTTGTATTTTTGGGTTAATATTTCTACAAATATCAAATTATGACGTATTATTTTTCGTAAATTCATCGGCTATACAGTACGTTTTTAAAAGTAGCGAATGATCGCCATTAATGGCACATTTTCAATAATTTATTTTTTTATTTTGTATTGACCTTATTTTGTATTTCATGCATGTAAATTTTCACTAATTTGTTGGGTTTTTTTCACAAATATCAAATTATTTTTCAGTAAATTCATTGGCTATGTTTCTACAAATATCAAATTATTTTTCAGTAAATTCATCAGCTATACAGTACGTTTTTAAAAGTAGAATGATCGCCATTAATGGCACATTTTCAATAATTTTTTTTTTATTTTGTATTGACCTTATTTTGTATTTCATGCATGTAAATTTTCACTAATTTGTTGGGTTTTTTTCTACAAATATCAAATTATTTTTCGTAAATTCATTGGCTATGTTTCTACAAATATCAAATTATTTTTCGTAAATTCATCGGCTATACAGTACGTTTTTAAAAGTAGCGAATGATCGCCATTAATGGCACATTTTCAATAATTAATTTTTTTATTTTGTATTGACCTTATTTTGTATTTCATGCATGTAAATTTTCACTAATTTGTTGGGTTTTTTTCTACAAATATCAAATTATTTTTCGTAAATTCATTGGCTATGTTTCTACAAATATCAAATTATTTTTCGTAAATTCATCGGCTATACAGTACGTTTTTAAAAGTAGCGAATGATCGCCATTAATGGCACATTTTCAATAATTTATTTTTTTATTTTGTATTGACCTTATTTTGTATTTCATGCATGTAAATTTTCACTAATTTGTTGGGTTTTTTTCTACAAATATCAAATTATTTTTCGTAAATTCATTGGCTATGTTTCTACAAATATCAAATTATTTTTCGTAAATTCATCGGCTATACAGTACGTTTTTAAAAGTAGCGAATGATCGCCATTAATGGCACATTTTCAATAATTTATTTTTTTATTTTGTATTGACCTTATTTTGTATTTCATGCATGTAAATTTTCACTAATTTGTTGGGTTTTTTTCTACAAATATCAAATTATTTTTCGTAAATTCATTGGCTATATTTTGTATTTTATATCTTGTACTACAAGCTTCGCTTGTCAAAAACACCCAGGGCCCCCCCCCAACAACTCCAGCGCTACGCGCTGTTATAATTGGCCACATTTTTAAGATTTTTGAATAGTTTTCATGCATGTACATTTTAAATAATTTTGTGTTACTATATTTGTATTCACCGTATTAAATTTTCACAAATTTTTTTTTTTTGTATTTTTTTCCAGGACCAAGAAGAAGCATGCTGGTGTTCCTTTTGTTTTTTATCACATGCTCAACCAATGACGTATTACCCTGAAGGTATACCGGTTTAATGTTGCGCTTTTTAACGTGACGTGTTCACGTGATATGCGGGCACATCTTATCGAGTAGATGTGTCTGCAGATCACTTGGAGACGTTATCTTAAAAATCGCAACATTAGACCGGTATGCCTTCAGGGTAATACGTCATCAGGCAAATTATCCGTAAGTACCAAAATTTTAAACTTTATTTAAACTTTCCAAATACAAACATCTTGTTAGTAA
The DNA here is from genome assembly GCA_028023455.1 of Epiperipatus broadwayi. Classification (NCBI taxonomy): domain Eukaryota; kingdom Metazoa; phylum Onychophora; class Udeonychophora; order Euonychophora; family Peripatidae; genus Epiperipatus; species Epiperipatus broadwayi. Next base: position 3,958,758 of record JAQFVV010006261.1, on the reverse strand, counting down.
TAACCCACAAATAAACAATACAGATTAGTAATTACACAACGTTTTGAGTAATATTATTATTCACTCTACTTCAGGTGTTACTGGCCTATATGCACAATGGCAATATTCGCACCTCTACCAACTGAGCTATTCTGTTAAACTTCTAAGCGAATATTGTCACTATGCATATAGGCCAGCAACATCTGAAAAAGAGGGGAAAATTGCTTATCTGTATTGTCTATTGGTGTGTTATTACTAACAAATTGCTTATATTTGGAAAGTTTAAATAAAGTTTAAAATTTTCTATACATTCTACATTCACTCATAAATGATGGAAATAGTCCAACATATCAAATCTTATGATTATATATCATTTTATAAAACATATTTCTGCAAATGAATAATTTTGATATGTCATTAGCAATAACCTTTTGAAATAAGTAGGGCCATTTATTGCAATTTGAAGCAAAACAACAACAATATACTACTACTATTATTAATATTACTACTATTACTACATTATCATTCTATCACCATAAAAAGTTTTATTTTAGAATGTTCTGGAAAATTTTAACAATACAATGGCGAAATTACAAAACAAATCAAAATTTTCTTCAACTGGCTGCATATGATATTATAGGGTCTATTATGGTAAAATCACACTTTTATTGAATTGGAGATGAAAAATAAATGAACAATAATACAAATATTTCTAAATTGTCAATATGATTATGATGTTTGTGGAAGAAATTGATCCCATGTATGTTACAAGGTTTAAATAAAAGACATTATAAAGTAGGGCAATGGCAATTTTATATGTTAAGAAAATAAGATGTTAGAGAATTGTGCTTATACATGATGTTGAAGTATTTCAGAAAGAAAAGTTTTTGATGAAAATTTAAAAGAATGACATAAAATATGAAGTAAAGAGAAAACTGAATAGGCAAGTTATATGTGTGAATGTATTGTGGTTCACATATTCGTTTGTATAAAGTCATTGCAAACCTAATTTCTGAGTTGCTTACTTTCTCACTCACATTTATTGGTACTTATGTGCTATGTCTACATGAAACTTTCCAGCTGTTTTACTTTAAATAATCCATTTTCAGAGACTTCCAACACATGATATAAACAATATGGCTGAGTATCCTATTTAATATTTATATTTTATTTATTTATTAAACTGATAAATAAAAGAAATGCAGAAGTCCAAGGTGTTATAATTCAATTTTTTTAATGTAAATTCATGACACAAGCTTTAAACTAGTCTCAGTGCACACACAAACAATATTTGAGTTTTCTAATCATGTTATTTTCCAAACATGATATTGCATCTCCATTCACAGATAAAGTGTCACATTGTTACCCATTCTAACATACACATTTCAGCAGCATTTTTTTTGTAATGTTGAAAGTATTCCTCAGCATCTTGTTCTCTTGGTGGGCTATTTCAAGTTTTACTCAGATTTCCAAAAATGATAAGGCAAAAAGGAATGTTAAAAAAAAAACACCACATGTTAACAAATATTTAAAAAATAATAATTTTAACCACGTGTTATTTGTTTGCCTTCTGTTAAGTTTTCACCTTGTGTTAAGATTTGGATGTTATATTGTGAATGGAATATATTTAAAAATGTATTTAAAGTTTTTAAAATTCACATTCAATTTAGAATACATTTGTTAATATGTTTTAAAGTTAATAAGCAATATATGTTCAAGAAAATAATTTTGAAACTCAAACTAATACAAAACTCACACCTGAAAATTGTTTATATATATTTTTTTTCAAAATTATTTTCTCAAACTTATATTACTTGTTAACTTTACATAATATTAACAAATATACTGTAAATTGAATGTTAATTTTTAAAAAAATTGAATACATTTTATTAATGTAAAGAAATATCAAATAAAATAATTTATTGTTATTAACACATTACATATAATAATATTCATTAATAATTATGTCAATGATAATCATGAACTTACTGTTTTCTCAACAACAAGCTTATTTTCCAAGGAGAGATAAAATTTCTTATCTCCTGAATAACCTACAAAAATTTAAATAAAGAATTCGAATTTACAATTCAAATAGAAAGACCAGTGACGTTTGAGTTGAAATAATATTAAAAACTGATATCTAAATATCCAAGAAAGCAACAATGAGCATACAGAATTAAAGTTAGCCAACAGAGGAATTTGAATTAAAATCTTTGAAAGTAAATTCAGATCATTCAAATATCCAAAGTGCCTATAATACTAATTTATCGATTGAAGTATCTACATTTGAGAATATCTAATAATACAAGAAATATTGCTATTAATTCACTCAAAATAATTTATTAAAATATAAAATAAGGATACAAATAAATATGCATTACTAAGTGCAAAACTGAATTACTAAGTGTAAAACTGATGTTGGGGATCATTCATGGAGATATAACTTGTCAGAACTAGGATGGAATTGACATAGCACTTTACATCTGCACTACAAAATATAAAGTCGATTCTCAATAAATGCATCCAATAACATTCCACTTCAAAGCAGAAATTCTAAAGTTATAAAGGATAAGTTACTTAATGGATATTCTAAAATGCCCACAATTTACTATCTATACCAGAAATGTATTAATGAGGATTACCAGAATGATTCGTTAAGACATTTTTTTCTTATGGACTTCAAAACTAAATTTAGGATGACATCATTAATTTTAATTATTTGTGTATTTCATATAAATATTTTTCTTCTTATCATTACTTTAATATGGATACAAAAAGAGAAATATAGGTATTAGTTTGTAACACAATGGAGAATATTGTAGCCTTTAGTGTAAGTAAAATAAAATGTAGTTTACGATGAGTGCTTGCTTGCATACAAATCCGAAGATCTTCAAAGGGGAAGATTTTACCTAATACATATTTAATTCAAATATTTGTATAATTACACCATATACATTTTTGTTTCATTGTTTATACTAATAGTTGTGCTAAATGTTTTCGGTATACTTGACAATTTCTGTCATAAATTGTCTTTCTTGTTTATATCATGATTACAGTATATAACAGGGGATTCCATATCACTACTATGACAGATAGAAAACTAATATATCAAGATAATTAAAATAAAAGGAATTATGATTTCCAAATAAAAATATAGTAAACAAAGATGATTGGCATAATCATAAACATAACATTAACTTGATTTATGTTAATATGGACATCAAAATGGCTATTCTTTGTGGGGAATAAGGGTTTGAAATAATAGTTGGAATCAATTATAAGCAAAGAATAACCATATTTGTCAAATTAATGGGTTTATAATTTTGTTATAAATTTTCTTTGTTAAAAATGTTGATCACTGTAAATATAGTCACTAAATATATTCAAATGTTAAAATAAAAACACTTGATGTAATTTTTTAAATTCACTTTTCAATTGGTCTTATCTTCTCTCATATTTATAAATATTTTTTCACATTTACATATAACTTCATATATCCATGCCTACCATTAAACACCTTTTTTTTTTTTTATATATATATATATATATATATATATATATATATATATATATATATATATATATATATATATATATGCCTTCTCATATTTCAAGTGATATTAATATATTTGAACAAAATGATTATGCAGATTCTCCATGAGTTTGAAACTTGGAAATAACAGAAATGAAAGATGGCATGGATGATGTGAGTTTAAGTATATATTAATTTTAGTTGATTCTTAACCTCTCCTCTCCTAGAAATGAAATAAGTGTATGTGGTATATATAGACATAAGAATCAAATACATACTCTCACTCATTATTGTAACCTAGATAGTCTATTTTCATACTAGGTAAAATTCCATTCCATTACATATGGTGCTACCAAACGAGAAACACTAGAATCATATATTAGTATCACACTTAATTATTTATATAAAATATATCCAATTGCGGGTTAATCTGATTTGATATTACTATACAATTCTATAATTTCAATAGTAAAACAATAAAACGTAAAATATATTTCATTATAATTTTTTTTTTGATATGACAAATCGAACTTGAATATAGAAATTTACTGAAGATTAAAACACAAATAAAATAAATGATAGTCATCAATTTAAATCATTTTGACATTGTGAGACTATATAGTTAAAAAAAGAAAAAAAGGTCAAATAAAATAATTTCTGTGAACATAAAATTGTGTTTTGACAAGAATAGTAAAAGTAATAGCGATGAACATTTCCACGATGTATATTATATTAATAAATATTTATCTCAGTTCAAAAGTTGAAATAATAAGTACTATAATAAATTAAAATAAAGTATTAGAAAAATATATGATTACTAAAAATAAAATCAAGATGATAAGATTAGAAACAAATATTGAAAAAGAATTCGAAGTTGAAATATAATGTGAAATGAATAACGAAGAAATAGAGGATACTATTATAGAGCATATAGAAAAAGAACAAGACATAGGTGTATGTAGGAGGACCACTATACAAAATGCCCAATCATCAGAAACCAATAAAACTCCAGAGGAATCAAGGGAAGAAAAAAAAAACTGTTAATGATGTATCGTTAAATCAAATAAATATTGATAAATTACTGATAAATGTCTACTATGACGAATAATCTAAAGCAAATGTTTGAAATATGTCTGAAATGATGGATAAAGATCTTCAGCAAATGTCCACCCAAAAGGATAATATAAAAACAGATATGAAAGCAGATCAACAACAAATGATAGATAACATAACAATTGATTTATCAAAAAAATTAGATAATTTAAAAATTGAACTGGAAGCTAAAGTATTGCAAATACAGACTGACATTAATAACAAGATATTACAAATTGAAAAGGTTATAAAAAAAAAACATTAATTGTCATAAAAGATTTATTGAATTTGAAGGGAAATTAGAAAATAAAATGGAAATGAAATATATGGAAATAAAAAAAAAAGATAATTTTGAAGATAAAATTCATCAAGATCAAGAAGAATAAAAAAAAAAGCTATCAGTAAAAAAATGAAAAATGTCCATATAAAAATTAATAGTTATAAAAAAGACCAAGAAACTAAAGTAGATAACAGGAAAAAAGTTTTCAATCAATAGAAAATGATTATTAATGTTTTAACATTAAACAATATTTAATGGACACAGAAATAAAACAAAATAAAAATAGCATTGAAATTTTATTACAAAATCATACTAGTATATTGAATCAATTAGCAAAAGGATACATACTTCAGAAGATCAAACAATAAAAAATTTGAAAGATGAATATGATAAAAAAATAAAGAAAATGAAAGAAAAACATAATTAAATTTATCATAGTGTTAAATCTTTAGAGGGTGACGTAGAAACAACAGAGAAATAAAATCATATTTTGGAATCAATTAATAGAATTGAAAAAAAGAAAAATAATATTGGAGATCAATGTGAAATAAGAAATGATAGTGAATATACATATAACACGGAATAATAATGAAAATATAATCTATTAATGTAAAAATATGTAAATAATCACAGGGCCAAATCATCAATCAATATCCAAAAAGAATAAAATAACAATCATAACCAATTTCCAAACAAACACATTAAATCAATTCATGAAATTAAAAGTATTTAAAGGTTTGACCAATGAAGCTCCAATTGAACATTTAAGAAGTTTAAATTTATATTTTTCGTTCAACATCAATATTTTTAAAGGTGATGAATTAATAGTAGCATAAAGCCATCTTCAAGGAGACACACTATTTTGGTAGAAGTCATTATTCCAATCACCTAAGCATTGGTGGTTAGTGGTTAGCATAGCTGCTTTCCAAACAGTTTGCCTGGGTTAACTTCCTGGTCAATGCATTTGACATATAAAAAAGGATTTCAAAAATAATGAATACCTTAGAGTATAGGGTATTTTATGTTTTATTTAATGTGGACATTAAATTTAAATTTATAAAACAGTGTTAAAATGAAGTAGCAATTGATATTAACTAATAATTTTATTAAAAGATTTTTTATTTGAACATGTTTTTTTTAATTTGTGATCTTTTCCTTTGAAAATTATAGAAAGAGATTTTTTTTTCAAATAAAAAACTTAATTGTTATAAAATGTCACATATATTTATTTGTTTTATATTAAAACCTGCACAATATGTTGTAACAAGATGGGGGGATATGGAAAAAAATGATGGCAGTCATACCTGGAGGGGGTGGCAAAATCATCACCCCCCCTAGCTACACAAAATATTTCAAATAATAAAATTTGCAAAAAAGTATAATATTATTAAAGTAAAGATTTATCAAAAAATATATAAGCAATATTATATTCTAAGAGAGCATGAGATCCTGAAACCTAATTGAGGGATCAGCCAGCTATTCCTCAGAGCAACTATGATTAACTATATATTAACCAGCATTATAAAATATAGAAGTACTTACTGTGTAATACTCAAGAAAAATAACCATTAAGCATTATGAATGATCAATAATCAAAGTAAATCAATACAATAAATCAACAGTCAATTTGGTGACTGGATTTGAACAATATAAAATAAAAATAAACAGTCAATCTGGTGACAAAATTGGAAATAAGACTTCCGTAGACCAGACAAACAATTGAGCCATTGACAAATTGGGAAATTATTTAATCATTAATTTGGATGCAACAACTAAGTGCTCATCCATAAAAATATACAACAATAAATAAGAATGCTGGCATATTAAAACATGCTGATAATCATCAATGTTCTGGCCACTTCGTATCATTAATGTACTGGCTAACTATAAAATTAAATTCTAATAAAGATTAAACTAATGTAAAATGTAGTGCAGTAGCTTCAAGGAATATTATCTTAGTACCAATCTAGAATCAACTAAATGCCCCTAAGCACTAATATACATCCCCATTCATATAAGCAGCCATTATCTTTGAATCTAGCTCAATGACCATGAGATCTATAATTGTTACTGTGATCAAGAGATGATGCAAACATACAATATTCTAAACTTGAGAATTAAATCACAGGGTTGATTTTAATAAAGAAATACAAGGTTATTGATAACAACAATAAGAAAAATGGTATTAAGGTCTTTGGAATTATTCTATACATATAAATTATGCCTCCTGATTTTGATTAACATACAATAAAAATATCACATTTGTGATTTATAAAATTACTATTCAAAATTCAAGTTAATATTGTGGTTTACATATATGTTCCATTAGGTTTATTTAAAATTCATTCAGCAGTCATAAATGTGGATTGATATAAAATGAACATGTTTGGATTGATATTAACTAAAAATGATTAAAATTTACATATAAGTAGTTGATAAGCATTGATATATACATTTACACACATATGCATGTTTAATTTCTGAACCTATTTAACTTGTTACAAAATAAACATTTTTGGTTTTCATTTTCAAATTGTCAAAATAATAAATGATATTAATTGTTATAATATGTAATAACATATTTAACATACATGTGAGTGTATTGAATTGCAGGCACACACTAATGCTGATAAAATATATTTATTTTTGTCAAAATAAAAATATTAATTTTACAATATGTAATAAATTCTTGATTTAACATATATGTTATGCACATAAAAAAAGGATGTGCACATTGAATTTTATATTATATATTTTAATTTGTTGCAATAAAAAAAACTATTCAAAATATACTTTCCATAATTAAATCAATACTGAACATATAAAAAATGTGAATCATATTATTTAATTCTTTGATGGTCCATAATATGTTTTCCTTTTTAATAAATGCCTTTAATAATATTCCTTCAAAAATGATTATTTTAAAATTATATTGTTCTATGTATGTCTCATGATCACAGATTGCTTCTCTAAAAGATTTTAAAATATCTTTTAAATGTTAATTCTAAATCTTAGATATTTTAATCCAAGCAGAATTATTTATTTGCATTATTTTTTTTTAAATAAAGTGTTTAAACAATTTAAGATAATAGTGTGGTATATTATATATCTCACTTTTTACAATGCCATTTTTAAAAATAAATTATTTAAAATAACTCACATTATATAAATTCAATGTGATGTGTTGATCTGTGGTTACCTGCATGTATATATAAATAGCAACATACACATACCAATTCTTCAAGCTTTCTGTTGGTAAGCTTGATTTTAGTCCTTCAGGAAAGTTTAGTCCAGGTAATTTGATCTGCAATGATTTCCCTTCTGTACAGAATTGTTCCAGGCAAGCAACTGTCTTTTTAGAAGACATTTAAACAGGCTAGACTCATCAGAAGTTGACCTGGTCCTTATATAAGTCTAACTCCAGCAGTGAACTACAGAACAGGTTTTCTTTCTTTCTAGACTCTAGCTACATCTTCATGGTAATATTCTCTAATTATGCCAACCATCTCTCTGGCTAGACAATTGCTGCCAACTATTCAACTTCTGCATCTCAAAATTAATAAAACCAGACTAAAATAACCTTTTTATCCAAACCTTTTATAGTCTTGGAATGGGGTGATAAAAACACAATTAAAACAGTGTTGTTTTTTTTAATACCCTTTGACCCCCAGTACAACTTTTGTATGACTTCCTAGAAATGTTGACTTTGAGCTGAGTTTGCGCGAAAATGTAAGAATTTTTTCACTGCCATAATTTTTCGATTTTTTATGACATTTTTAGTGAAGGGGACTCAAAATTTTTATAATTTTTTTTATTTTTTATCATTTTAGATACATAAAAAAGATAACATGATGTATGCGGAAGATTCCACTTCAGATTCAGATTCTGATTTTCTTATCGAAGACATATACAATTCTGGGCCTTCTTCTAGCAGCTCATCCGATGTATGTCTTTTTGATAGTTCAGACAGTGAATATCTTTTTGATGATTCAGATGATGAAGTAGCTGTGCCAAAAAAAAAGGAAGTCATCAGTAAGAAATGTCAGGATGGATACTGAACCAATGCCTGGACCTTCGTCTCGGCCAGACTCAGATGCTTTTCTGGATAACATTGAAGGGTCATGCATGCCAATAGGAATATTCACTAAGTCTCCTGGGCTAAATTTTCCCATCACCCATGAGTATGAAATTAATGATTTTTTATGTATATTTTGACAGGAAATTATATGAATATATATGTGCTGAGACAAATAAATATGCTGTAGAATGGAAAAAAGTTCGGAATTGGGGTAATCTGTCACCCCGTGAGCTGGATGCATTTTTTGGCATGATTATTCTTACAAATAGTGTATCACACATGACCAAGTTTGAATTCATTTGGTCTATGGATGAATATTTGCATCAGGCCGAACTTGCTAAAGTTATGATCCGCAATCGATTTATGTCAATTTTAGGTAATTTACATTTTAGTGATAGTAAAACCATGCCACCAATAAATGGTGATAAGTTTGCTAGAATTTATAAAGTCAGGCCTATTATAGATCACTGTAATGTCAATTTCAAGATTGCATATCAGATACACCAAGAAATAGCAGTTGATGAGGCAATTACCAAATTCAAAAGTCGTAATGCCATGGAACAGTATGATTTCTCAAAACCGATAAAGAGAGGTTTCAGATGGTGGGCTTGTGCAGATAGCCATAATGGATATGTATACCATATGGAGTTGTACACAGAAAAAAGTGCAACTTCAAATGCTAGCCTGAAACTGGGGACCCGAGCAGTGTCTTCTGTTGTTTTGCCACATCTTACAAAACAGAATCACATTATTTTTTGTGACAGATATTTTACAAGCTGAGAATTAGCTAAAGAGCTATCTGCAAGTAAAATCTTTTGCTGTGGCACACAGAAAGTTGATAGGAGGGGTACTCCAGATAGCATTCACACAAAATATAAAAATTATAAACAGATGAATAGAGGAGACTATTATTCTGTTATAGACAGTGATCTTCAATTTCTGGTTTGGATGGATAAGAAGCCAATTGTTATGCTAAACAATGCTTATCCACCATCTGGAGATTTTACTGTAATTAGGAGACATTAAGATGGTTCAAAACATACATATCCATGTTCAGTTGCAATAAAAAATAGAACAGGTTCATGGGTGGGATTGATTTAGCCAACCAGAAGTGCTCTATGTACAGTTGGGATAGGAAGTCAAGGCATTGGCCCCCTGCATTTATTCTGGCATTGCTTTGATACAGCTATTACTAATTCCTAAATTTTATATGCTTTATATATGGCACAAAAACAACTGAGGCGTAAATCCCATCTGGAATATGATAGTTTATCAAAGAGCCTTATTGGTGACTTCTCCTCCAGGAAGCTGAAGTCATCTGTAAGTGAAAGTCTCATGCCTACTGCCCAGCATACCATCTCTGATCTGGTAAGACACCAGGCAAAAGAAGATGTGTTGTTTGTTGGAGGAATAAAGTGTGGCACCCAACAATCTTTGGCTGTGTGGCATGTGGATCTATTCCATTGTGCAGAGAGAGAGGCTGCTTTGCTGTTTATCATAACAGTGGAGCAGTTCAAGCTCCTCTCTAAATTTATATCCACAGTCACAACACATCACTTCCCATCCTTACTCAATCATCTTTTTACTTTGCAATAGGTAAGATATATGATTGTTCATTTATCGCATGATTATAGTGACATTGTACTTTTGTTACAATTTTGTAATCTCTTGATTTTTTTATTAGATCTTTCTCTACACATTACTTTATCATTGACTCTGACTCAATCATCTTTCTACTTTGCAATAGGTAAGATATATGATTTTATTTATATGGTTGTTCATTTATCACATGATTATAGTATCATTGTACTCTTGTTACAGTTTTGTAATCTCATGATTTTTGAAGTTTTAGATGGAACAAATGTATCTTTATGTATATACAAGTTTATTTTACACAACTGGAATCTCATGTAATATTGAACATTTTACAGACTTTCTGGCTTCCTCAACCCATCCACTCTGTGTTACAGGTCCAGGTATTTGAACTCGACCTTTCTTCATATCTTTTATGCCAAATAAAAAATATATTTATATACAAGTTTATTCTACACAATTGGAATCTCATGTAATATTGGACATTTTACAGACTTTCTGGCTTCCTCAACACATCCACTCTGTGTTACAGGTCCAGGTATTTGAACTCAGCCTTTTTTCCACATATGTATTTATTATTAATTATTAATAATAAATATCTTTTTATATTTTTATTGATTTACTTTTATTCAATTTATTTTTTATTATACATATTTTTTGAATACCTTGTTCTGTTACTTTTTTCTCCACTAAAAACCATTCATATTGTTATAGCTAAATTTGCAAAACTGAACACATCTGTCTCTAGACTAAAAATGGACCACAGCAAGTCTGCTGTTTTAGTAATTTTCTTAGTGAAAAATTACCTCAGGTAAGACTTCCAATACATCATTTTTTTTGGTAATTTGGTGATGGATGTGATGAAGCTGTTTATGAAATTGTCATTTTATCATTTGAATTTTAAAATTTAGGATTTGTGAATCAGTGTAAAAATAAAAATTCTTAAAACTATTAAAAATATATATATTTTTTAACTTTTTCTTTATGAAATGATTATTTTAATAGCTTCATTACATTCTTTCATATATGACCTTTCTTTTAATGCATGTTTTTTATATTTATTACATTCAAACACAAAATATTTTAGTTATTAGAGTTAGGATAACTTTTTCTAAAAATTAACAATGGCCACCTGGTTTTCAAAGGGTTAATCTTTTCAAAAAAGATTATTAATCCTTTCAAAAGAAAATTTGAAATTTTAACAAATGTGTGATGTAAATGTTTTTTTTACCTAGATAGAGAAATATGTACAAGCATTAATTAAAAAATTTCAAAAATAATATAAATTTTTTACAATCATTGCTTGTTTTTAAATTCAAAATCAGAATTACAAATGATATTTATTAGACCTTTTAAACTACTTATTTCATAATAAAATTTTATTTTACATTTAGACTTATTTAATAAGTTAATAAGTTACCTAGCTGGATTTAAAGATATTTTCATGTCTGAAAATTTCAGAGTTTCTACTTGTGCTGGGTTTTGAGTTTATATTTTAGATCTAGTGTTCAAATTTTCTAGCTCTCCAATGACATGAGCCATAAGCTTGAAAACAGTTGGTCTGGAGATGAGAGGGTTCAGGATAGGGATTTTAAATATTTTCTCATACTGCACTTATTAATTAAGAGCTTGTTTGAGCTATTGGTACAGTCTCTGTATTGCATTTTTATAACTACAGGCTTATAAAAGTAATGTTATATTATATATGACTTGCTTTAATAATTATTATAATTTTACCTTTAAGGCTTTGGCTATGCTGAAGCTATTAAATTATGGTATATCTAAATTTAGATCAGTCCCATATAGCTATTTAAGTTAGATAGCTGGATTTAAAGACATTTTCATGTCTGAAAATGTCAGTTTCTACTTAAATATACATTTAAAATAAGTACTAGGTTTTGAGTTTATATTTTAGATCTAGTGTCCGAATATTCTAGCTCTCCACTGATGTGAGCCATAAGCTTGAAAACAGTTGGTATGGAGATGAGAATGTTCTGGATAGAGGTTTTACATATTTTTTTCATCCCACACTTATTAATTGTGGTCATTAATTTTATTAGCCAAGTGAGATAAAACTCTAAACTTTTAATTGGCCAATTCACAAGCTCAGCCATAAAAATATATACATCTTTTAATATTATATTCACTTTAGTTTTGTTTGTAAAATGTATATTAATAATTTGTCAGGTTATGAAAGTGAACAAAAGTTTTTTCAAAAATAAATTTTTATTTATAATTATAAAAATATTCAATAGCAGCAAATCTAAAATGAATGTTACTCACCAACTAAAAAGTGTTGCTGATGTCAGCAATTTATCTCCCAATTTTACATTGTGGAAAAATAAATAATTTTTACTAAAATCGTAACTATTTTTCTAAAATAATTTTATTTTTAGCATATTTTATCAAAATAATTTATAATATGTCAAAAGTACTTGTAAAATGGTCTAAAACATTCATTTATCACTTTTGAAATGAAGCAAAAGAAATCATAGTGGTAAAATTTATTGACAAGTGGTTTTCTTTATCCTCTATGGTTAACAACCAATCAATGGCAAGGATGGACTTCCCTCTTCTTTTGTTAGACTTACAATATCACATTTATTGATTTTTTTACTTGTAAAATTATTCAAGAAAGGTCAGCATCATACAGGACTCAAGTTTTCAAACAAGCGTATAAATTGTAACATAGCTCAAAAAGTGGCCAATTTCGAGTGACCTAAAGCCATTAACGTGGATTAGTGTATAAAGCTGGGAAAGTGTTAAGAGATTGTTTGAGCTATTGGTACATTCTCTGTATTGCATTTTTGCAACTACAAGCTTATAAAAGTAATGTCATTTTATATATGTCTTACTTTATTAATTATTATAATTTTACTTTTAAGGCTTTGGCTATGCTGAGGCTATTAAAATATGGTAAATCTGAATTTAGTTCAGTTCCATATAGCTATTTAAGTTAGATGCTGTATTTAAAGACATTTTCATGTTTGAAAATTTTATAGTTTCTACTTAAATAAAGTGCTGGGTTTTGAGTTTATATTTTAGATCTAGTGTCCAAATATTTTAGCTCTCCATTGACTTGAGCTATAAGCTCAAAACCAGTTGGTCTGAAGATGAGAGTGTTTTGGATAGACATTTTAAATATTTTCTCATACCACACTTATTAATTAAGAGCTTGTTTGAGCTATTGGTGCACACTCTGTATTGCATTTTTGTAACTACAAGCTTATAAAAGTAATGTCATGTTATATATGATTTGCTTTATTAATTATTATAATGTTACCTTTAAGGCTTTGGCTATGTTGGGATTATTAAAATATGGTAGATATGAATTTAGTTCAGTCCCATATAATTATTTAAGTTAGATAGCTGGATTTAAAGACATTTTAATGTCTGAAAATTTCAGAGTTTCTACTTAAATATACATTTAAAATAAGTGCTGGGTTTTGAGTTTATATTTTAGATCTAGTGTCTGAATATTCTAGTTCCCCACTGACTTGCTTTTCTGATTTTTATAATTTTGTTCTTGTGGCTTTGATGATTTTATATTGCTGATGGTATTAATATATGGTGAGCCTGAAGTGTTTTTAGACTCTTATAGCTCTTTAAATTAGATAACAGGATTTAAAGACATTTAGCTCTCTGAAAATTTCAGCTTTTTTACTTAATACTTTCATGTTAGATAAGTGCTGTTTGTTGTAGCATCTCAGTGAGATGAGTCAAAAAATCAGTCTGAAAATAAAGATAATTTTATAAAGAGATTGTTAAATCCTTTTTCTGATGTTACTTATCAATGAAAGCTTATCAAAGCTATTGGTATACTCTGTAATGTTACATATCTGTAAAACAAGCTTAAAACAAATCATGTGTTATATGCCTTGCCTTTTTGATTATTGTAATTTTGCTATTGGGGCTTTTGCAATGCTACGTTAATGATGCTATTAAAATATGATGATGCTGAAGTGTTTTCAGACCAGTATCACTATTTAAGTTAGATAGCTTGATTTAAAGACATTTACATGTTTTAATTTTTCAGATTTTCTACATAATAGTTATGTATTAAATATAAGCTGACTTTTATTGGTATTTTAAATGTAATGTCTAAATGTCCTAGCACCTCACTCAGGTGAGCCAAAACCTTCAAACTGGTCTGAGTATAGGGATAATTCTAGATAGAGATTTTTAAATGCTTTTTTTTAAAGTACTTATCAATAACAGTTTGTTAAAGCTATTGGTATGCTCCATATATATATATATATATATATATATATATATATATATATATATATATATATATATATATATATATATATATATATATATATATATATATATATATATATATATATATATATATAAACATTACAAGCATAAAACTAAACTAGTCAATATAAAATCAAAACTACCCCAAATCTAAAATTAAACCGGACCAGCATAAAAATAAAATTAAAACATAACCTAAGGTTTCACTGCTACAAGCAGACTTCTCAAGTGTAAAGAACTACAAAAAAACTACACAATATATATACTATTAAAACTACCCACAAATCCATTCACTTCCCATCCACCCTTAATATTAAAAGAACTCTTAAATAAGTTAATTGCTTCAGAATAATAAATTTTCAATAATAAAGACTCTTTAATTCTTCTTTTGATTTCATTTCTCTCAAAGAAGACAACCTTAGCTTTAACAAAATCAATAGTGTGGCCTGTATCTTTTTCATGGACATACAAAGCAGAACTAAGATATCTATTTTTAACTCTACTTTTATGAACCTTTATTCTTTCATTTAAACTCAAACTACTCTGACCTATGTAAACCTTCTTACAAATAAACAAGGAATAAAATATACTACACCAGGAATAGTCTTTCTATCAAAAACTTCTTTTGTATTATTTAATAAATTATTCAATGTAACACCCCTTTTCCAAGCAATTTTCTTATTTCCAAACAATTTACTATTTCTATGCACAATTTTATAAGAAGACAATTTAAATGGCAAAGAAATAAAATCATATTTTTCTTTAACCTTTACATCCTTACAGATATTCCTATTAAATAAAATACTTTTAACAAATTTATCAGAGTATCCAACACTCAAATAATCTTTATAAAATTGATATTTCTGAAACAAAGCTACCCCACTAGAATTATTTAATTTAATATTCCTATGACAATAATTCCTTAAAGCAGCTACTTTACGAGATACAGACTGATAGCTATCAGGTTTAATTATAGATCTTAATTCTTTACTTTTAACTAAATGACTGGAAATAAACAATTAGTTTCTATATTTCTAATCACCAAAAGATCTAAAAATTTTAACTTACCAAAATCTAACGCCCCTCCTTCTAACACAAATTTTATAGAAGGATCAAAACAATTAAACTCATTTACAAATTCCTTCAATTTATCATTCTCAACTACAAATAAACAATCATCAACATATCTGACAAATAATTTTACATATAAACAATTCTTTTTAATAATAATTTCCTGTTCCATAAAACTAATATAAACTGAACATACTAATGGAGAAATAATATATCCTATTATCCACCCTTCCTTAATCTTATAAAAATTACCTTTATAAGTAAAATACATAGAATCTTCCAATAACAAAAGCAAATCTTTAATTATCTTAATTTTATTTTTTGATAAAGAACTTTTCTTAATCAATACAGACAAAAGAACATCAATACTGCTTAGCCTATTAACAGACTGATACATATTTTCAATATCTAAACTTCCAAATACCCAATTACTTTCCATTTTAAAATTATTAATCTTATCAAAAGCCTCAAAAGAAGAAGGAACTGTGTACTGACTAAAATCAACAAATTATTTTAAAAAAATATTCAAGAATCTAGAAATACCCTCTACAACACTACCTGTAAAATCAAAAATAAATCTTAAAGGAAAACCATCTTTATGAGTTTTAATATTCACAAACATCTTAGCAGATGTAAAATCATTAGGATAGCATTTTAAATAATCTACTCTATTAAAAAATTTTAAATTAACCATTTTCTTCATAATATCTATCAATTTTCTTTTAATCAAATTACCTGGATTTTTATCTAACAACATATATTTACCATTATTTAATTCTCTATCCATTTAAGAGTTCTTTTAATATTAAGGGTGGATGGGAAATGGATGGATTTGTGGGTAGTTTTTAATAGTATATATATATTGTGTGTTTTTTTTTTATATATATATATATTGTGTGTTTTTTTTTTGTAGTTCTTTACACTTGAGAAGTCTGCTTGTAGCAGTGAAACCTTAGGTTTTGTTTTAATTTTATTTTTATGCTGGTCTGGTTTAATTTTAGATTTGGGGTAGTTTTGATTTTATATTGACTAGTTTAGCTTTATGCTTGTAATGTTTATATTTCAATGAGTTCTTTGCGTTTAAGAGTAGTTTTGCTGATATAGTGTAAAGATTTTTTTTTTTTATTATTGATATTTATTATTGGCATTTTATTATTGATATTTATTTTTTTTTGTTTTTAATTATTGATATATTTGAATGTCATTTATGTATATTATGTTTGTTGTTTGAGTTTGGGTTGAAAGAGTATATTTGTGTTTATTTAGTTACATATATAGAAGTGTGTGTAGGTTTTATTGGGTTTTAATTTATAAGGGTATTGGTAATTTGGGTTTTTAGTATGGGTTTGTGGAGTTTAGTTTTTAATAATTTTCCATTTAATGATATTAGAAGGATTAAAAATTTGTCTAAATTGAGTGATAGGATAGAGTCTTTACGATGGCAGATTTATTTTGTGCTGTGTTATTAATTTTAGTAGAAATAAAAAGTTGCTTCAAAATAAAAATTTAGTTTTTAAATTACAAACATATATATTGAATAGTTTTTTAAAAGATACTTTTGTAAGGTTTTATAAATTTATTTATCTATATAAAAGGAATAGATATTATTTAGAAAGGAGGCAAGATTTTAATTATTCAATTTTGAATTTTTTTATGAGACAATTTAGACAGAATAGGTCAAATTTCTATTGTAAAAAATATGAAAGAAAATTAAAGTGGTTGTTTGGGAAAGTTAATAAAGTTTATTGTAGTGATAAAGGGTATGAGAATAAGGTTTCTGAGGATAGAGTTGTTAATCTTTCGGATTTGAAGTTAAATGATAGAGAATTAGATATTCTTGGTAAAGGCCCTAATTTTGTTCCATTTCATTCAAAAAATATAGTTTTTGATACAATTTCGTCTATTGAATCTAGTAATTTGAGTGATGAGCAGAAAGTTGGTATTCAATCGATTTTGAATAAAAGTTTAAAAAGGAAAGAACAATTTGTTATTAATCCTGCTGAGATTAAACATCTTAAAAATAGGTTAATTGCTAATGATGTAATCATTTCTCTTGAAGACAAAGCTGGTAGGTTTGTTATTATGAAAGGAGATGAATTCAAAGAGAAAATGGATAGAGAATTAAATAATGGTAAATATATGTTGTTAGATAAAAATCCAGGTAATTTGATTAAAAGAAAATTGATAGATATTATGAAGAAAATGGTTAATTTAAAATTTTTTAATAGAGTAGATTATTTAAAATGCTATCCTAATGATTTTACATCAGCTAAGATGTTTGTGAATATTAAAACTCATAAAGATGGTTTTCCTTTAAGATTTATTTTTGATTTTACAGGTAGTGTTGTAGAGGGTATTTCTAGATTCTTGAATAATTTTTTAAAACAATTTGTTGATTTTGGTCAGTACACAGTTTCTTCTTCTTTTGAGGCTTTTGATAAGATTAATAATTTTAAAATGGAAAGTAATTGGGTATTTGGAAGTTTAGATATTGAAAATATGTATCAGTCTGTTAATAGGCTAAGCAGTATTGATGTTCTTTTGTCTGTATTGATTAAGAAAAGTTCTTTATCAAAAAATAAAATTAAGGTAATTAAAGATTTGCTTTTGTTATTGGAAGATTCTATGTATTTTACTTATAAAGGTAATTTTTATAAGATTAAGGAAGGGTGGATAATAGGTTATATTATTTCTCCTTTAGTATGTTCAGTTTATATTAGTTTTATGGAAGAGGAAATTATTATTAAAAAGAATTGTTTATATGTAAAATTATTTGTCAGATATGTTGATGATTGTTTATTTGTAGTTGAGAATGATAAATTGAAGGAATTTGTAAATGAGTTTAATTGTTTTGATCCTTCTATAAAATTTGTGTTAGAAGGAGGGGGGTTAGATTTTGGTAAGTTAAAATTTTTAGATCTTTTGGTGATTAGAAATATAGAAACTAATTGTTTATTGTGCAGTCATTTAGTTAAAAGTAAAGAATTAAGATCTATAATTAAACCTGATAGCTATCAGTCTGTATCTCATAAAGTAGCTGCTTTAAGGAATTATTGTCATAGGAATATTAAATTAAATAATTCTAGTGGGGTAGCTTTGTTTCAGAAATATCAATTTTATAAAGATTATTTGAGTGTTGGATACTCTGATAAATTTGTTAAAAGTATTTTATTTAATAGTAATATTTGTAAGGATGTAAAGGTTAAAGAAAAATATGATTTTATTTCTTTGCCATTTAAATTGTCTTCTTATAAAATTGTGTGTAGAAATAGTAAATTGTTTGGAAATAAGAAAATTGCTTGGAAAAGGGGTGTTACATTGAATAATTTATTAAATAATACAAAAGAAGTTTTTGATAGAAAGACTATTCCTGGTGTAGTATATTTTATTCCTTGTTTATTTTGTAAGAAGGTTTACATAGGTCAGAGTAGTTTGAGTTTAAATGAAAGAATAAAGGTTCATAAAAGTAGAGTTAAAAATAGATATCTTAGTTCTGCTTTGTATGTCCATGAAAAAGATACAGGCCACACTATTGATTTTGATGAAGCTAAGGTTGTCTTCTTTGAGAGAAATGAAATCAAAAGAAGAATTAAAGAGTCTTTATTATTGAAAATTTATTATTCTGAAGCAATTAACTTATTTAAGAGTTCTTTTAATATTAAGGGTGGATGGGAAGTGAATGGATTTGTGGGTAGTTTTTAATAGTATATATATTGTGTAGTTTTTTTGTAGTTCTTTACACTTGAGAAGTCTGCTTGTAGCAGTGAAACCTTAGGTTGTGTTTTAATTTTATTTTTATGCTGGTCTGGTTTAATTTTAGATTTGGGGTAGTTTTGATTATATATATATATATTGTAACGGTCAGAATCGTCTACCTTGCTAACACACTGCATAATTCAAACCCCAGACCTGAAACTGAACATTCTAGGAGGGGTTGCCTTCTAGATATACTAAGTTCGAATCTAAAGTCCAAATTTCACAGCGCCACCTACGTGATAATGCATCTGATGCTACACTAGCATAACCTTTTACCGGTGCCTGGTGGTCAGGGAGAAATGAAAGACTCTATACTAAGATAAGTTTGGGTGGCTAATTAACGTCTATGGATTTACAAAAGAAATGCAGAAAATAAATATATATAGACCGAGACAGTGATAGGAATCAAATAAAATAAGAGATATAATTTAGTTTAAAATAATTTCACACAATTTATTTAGATAAATATATATATAATGCCACTGTCTGCTTATATGAGACAGGGACACGTATTAAATAATTGTTGGCATTTATATTTCAGTAATGACAAAAAGGTTTTAAAACAGAATAATATATTCTATTCCTCGAGCTAATAGCATTACGATAATGTGCTTGACGAGATAGGAATATGTGCGAGGTGCTTTGAGTAAATAGACAAGTTTAAGAAAAATATTTGAAATGAAATGTTCTAAAATATTTATTGATTTCAAGAATAGTAACGGACTAAAGCTTACTAAGCAAACGTGGGAATGTGATCAAAGCATTTATTTGAGAATAATAATAGATTTGTATTGGGAGGTCAGTATTGCTGACAGTGAATTTATAAAGTTGGAGGGTGTGACTCGTTTAAGTCACGGATGTTTTGTAAAATAAACATAAAATGAAACAATATTGAAGATCCGGAATAATTACTGAGGGCATCTCGCCGCTAACCCATAGGAAAGTATTTTGATGAACAGCCGAAACTTAGCGACTGTGTGACGATTGCGTTTAATTCCCAGGGGTGTCATTTGTGAACACCCTCTGCCTGGAAACTTGCAATAAGTAAAAAGAACGGACTTTGCCGTGTAAAGAATCCTTGGAAAATAAAAACAAAGCGGTCTCAACAACCAATTCATGTACCAGCAATACGAGACTAGTGTATATAAAAACATACTAAATGGGTTTTACTTGGATTAATAGAAATGCCCAATCAAATTCCCTGAAATTCATTTAAAAGGGTCCGCACATTCTCGACATCAATGATGAACTTTATAATTAAAGTAGAACATGGTAATTAAAATAAGAAAATGCATGCTTGCGGGTTTGAAAAGTAAGTATAGATTTATATATGCAATCATGCATTAAGGGACACATTTAATCATTGACTTCGCACATACTCTTATATTAGATTAAAATCAACAGCATGTAGATTTTAAACTATGTGATTATATTACATTAAAGAAAAGAATCGCCCTCGAATGAGTGATTTGCAAGACAATAAAATTGGAAAATTATAAATTTAAAATATGCCTTAATAGCGGCATCTTATTTTCAATAGAGGGAATAGTTCACTCGGTCAAAGATGATTCTGACACATTATCATAATAAAATAAAAGAAAGCTTTATAATTAGAAAATATTAACCCAAGGATAGAGAGCAAAATGTTAAGCATATTTAAACACACAAAATAAATACACAATGAAGTTGTGAAATATAATAAAACAATGTTAAATAGCTATAGCAGGTTAGTTAGTGATCACAAGAGCTCTTGGGTTAATTTAGGTTACCTCTGGAGAAGCATTTGCAGGTAGATGTTCGGCAGGTTTTATAATTCAGCAGCAAAATCTGGAATGTTCATATTTGGCAGCGGCAGCAGCAGTTCCGGGATCCGTGTGATAATTTTTGATGGTATGGAGCAGCGGCTGGCTATTCCGAGGGGACATAGCCATCTTAAACGCCTCTACTCGGACATGTCAAGGTTAGCAAATTATTAGAATTTTAGAACAACTCAGAAACCTTTAGACAACTCAGAATTCTTTAAAAGCTTAGAAACCTTTAAGAGCTTAGAAAGCTTAGAATAGCTTAGAAAGCTTAGAATAGCTTAGAATGGAGAACAAAAGAAAAACATCCTTTTTATAGTAAAATTTAACAATAGATTTGTCCTGGGGCGTACAAAATTATTGGACTTATCTGCTGTAATTAAATCTATCCGAATGTCTAAAGGAATTCAACATTAATTGATTTCTTTTGTTAACTTCCCCATCGACATTCGAATTACAAACTAGATTTAATTAAAATTGCTGCTACTAATTAAAGAAAACTTAAGTGGACAGCTGCTGTTTTTAGATAACTTATATAATTAAACTATTGTCCCTCATTTATTTTAACAGAAATATTTGGGATGATTTTTATCAAATAAAACGAAAATTATTTTATTTTAAATTGTAATATTTGAATCTATCTACTAAACGAATATTTACTAATTGAATTTTATTTTAAATCAAAATATATTACGATGGTAATATATTTGTAAATAGATCCAAACAAAATAACTAACAATTTATAATTTTGATATGTTTTAAAATGGATATCATAGTGTGTGCGCAATTACGACTTATATAACTTACTTTTTAATAAATGTAAATTATGTGAACAAATACATAATTCCTAATATTTTATTTGGGAATAAGTTATATATATAATATGAGCATTGTGCTCGTGGTTTAAAATTAGGCAGGATTTTCGGTATATAAGTGTATGACAGACACACTATGATAGATTGGGGTTCAAACTAAGGTATGAGGGTAGGAAATAGGTGAGAAAAGGTGAAACGAAGATCTGCAAAGCAGACCTTACTGTTTCAATATATATATACAAAAGAGGTTAGCTAATTAAAATGCACTTGTTTTTGATTAAAGAGCTATTTTCCAACTTTTTTTATTTAAAATAATAACTTAATGAAAAAAAAATTTAAGGAATAAAATCAACTGATTAATTAATTTTTGTAAAACTATACATTTTGATAACAATGTATAAATTGGAATTATATTATTATGTCAATTATTTATTTTTCATTATTAATCAGTTTATTAAATATTTGTTTATAAATAGATTCTTGTATTAATTGCTTTATTCTTCCAACTATCTGTTGCATAAATTGGTTGGGTGTGTGACTTGATTTCAATACAGCTTAGAGTTTGAGAGATTGTTTCAAATTATCCTAAAAATGCCATTTAAAAGTAAATTGAAATAAACTGTTGTATTTATTTATCTCTTGCCATCAATGTAGTGTTTAGCATTATAATTACAAGTGTAGTTATGGTGCAGTCAGATACTACTATAAGTATTAATACTGAATCAATATTTATTTTTTAAAACATTTAAAATAATGTATTGCAACTTCATGAGATTGAGATTTCTTAATAAAAGACAAACAAATGTATAAAGATTCTTGATGTTTTTTAGCTTCATCCATTCTAAATTAACTAAACACACTAATTTCTAATAGAAAATCGTTATTTTTTATTTAAGTGAATATAATAGATAGGAGATTAACTTTTTGCTTATGGTTTCTACAGTTTGAATACTTTTGTACCTAGATATAGAACAGTCAGGTTTTGTATCTAATGCATCTATTCTCAAAGCTGCCAAATTTTCTTTATTTACTAACACTTTACTGCATAAAGTTAAAAATCATTTAATATTTTTATCATAAGCCAATTTAATTGCCATAAAAATGCAATAGAAAATTTTACATAATAGTAAAATTTAAACAACTCAAAAAACTATTTATTCTATTGCAATTCTATAGGTAATTATAAACTTGAATATTTGATAGATACAGAGTAATACTTATTATAGTACTGTTCTATAAGTTCTGCCTTATGGACTTCATCAGTGAATAAGTTTGGCTCTCAATCTAGTCATGGGTATTGATAAGAATAAATAAAAATTCAATAAGCTCTACATATAACATTTATTATTTACTCGAAGATTATATTAGGTGCTTAGCATTAACTTCTGATTTAATTTTAAACAGCTATTTTACATCAGTTTATATTGCTTTAGTTTAATCTCAAAGAAGATTATAAATTAGATCATGTATTGGATTAGTGATTGTACAAGCTTACAAGTTACTAAGTTCAGCATTTTATTTGTATAATGTATGATATTATCACACACAATATTAATAAATACAGCAAGAAAATATATGTAAATTATAACTTTAAAAAAGTTTTATTCACTTAGGAGCTTTTTCATCTATCTTTGCAGTCTTTATCAACTAACACTTTCAAAGGCTAACCTTCCCATACTTCCATGAACTTTACATTTGCTGCCTACCTGTTTATTAAGTCTTTCTTACTTTTATATATAACATTGAAGAAATACCATCATCAAACAAGAATATTAAATAAATAAATATATATATATATAAAGTTAAGTATTATGTACAGCTACTAAAAAAACCTTCTATTTGATGTAGATATGTAAATGATACATTTGTCATATGGTCTTATGGCACTGATGCCTTAAATTCTTTTCTTGTTTTTATAATCCAAATATTAATTTTTCTATGGAAGTGGAAAACAACAGATCGCTTTCTTTTTTAGATGTTTTAATTGCAAGAAAATGTGATGAAACATTGTCAATATCTTTTTACAGAAAATCCACCCATACAAACAGATATCTTGATTTTAATTCTCATCATCATCCTGCACAATTTTTTTCTGTAGCAAAAAATCTTTTGACTAGAGTTTATAATTTATCTGATAAAAAACATCTTAAGAAATAGAACTTAACAAAAAATATTATATTTTCTAATAATTATAATAAAAACATCATGTGTAATGCTTTGCATAACATTAATGCTAAAAAAAAAAAAAGAGGATAGAATTGAAAATTCCTCTTTTAATATAGTAATTTTACCTTATATCAAAGGGGTTACTGATAAAATCAGTAGAAGTCTATCTTGTTTTAATTAGAGACTACTTTTTCTACTGGCAAAAAAAATTGGTGAATTTTTATATAAACCTAAAGACAGAATATTTTTGAAACAACAAGGAGTTTATGAAATTCCATGTTTGCAGTACTCAATAAGCTATGTGGGTCAGTCCTATATATGAATAAATGTCAGAATTAAAGAACATAGAAATGCTTTTAATCAAAAAATTAACACATCAGTTTTTACTTGCCATTTTTTAGAAATTGATTACAAACCTGATTTTGACACTACAAAAATACTTGCTAATTTGGAAAGATGTGATTTAAGAACCATGAGAGAGTCAATTGAAATATTAAAGAGACCTACTGATTTAAATAGGGCTGATGAAGCACAATGTATTCCAGCTATGAGGAAACCTCTCATTTTATCTTATAATATTAATTTAAAATTAATAGGTGAAAAAACTGAGGGAAATAAACATTTTGATAAATCTCATATTGTAAATGCTAAACTACTTCGAGTTGAATCTCATTTCTCATCTTGCACTGAGTCACATTATTGTTTGAGATCTGGTGATTTTTTTTTCAAAAGTTGACCTTGATAATGGTGGATGCTAATCTGTCGAAATATTGGTATGTAATGAAAAATAACACATGGTTCATCCCAAAAAACTATATATATATATACACATACTGAATCCCAAAAAACTATATATATATATTCTTACTGAATTGAATTATTCACACATAATCAATTTAATGGACAACAATATAATATATTTATACTTTTATTTTCATCAAATCAACTTTCGTTCAAAGTTGAATTCTAATCAAGATGTTACATTTATTCTGTATGTCATGTGATTAATATATTTTCATTCAGCCACTCTCCCTATTGATAAATCTTAACCCTAATTTTTTTTTTATTTTCAATTTTTATTCAATGACCATTATCTTTCAAATTTTATTGAGTCTTGCACTAAATTCATACTGTTCTCTTTATTATTCTGTCTGTACATTGTCTCAAACATTTTTCTTTGTTTATAATTTTACAATATAATATCACCTCAAAATTTGTCTTATATTCCACATAATAATCAGTTTCTAAAAAACGACATAATGGTATGACTTAATATTTCCTTTTTAATGTTTAGTCATACTTCTTCCCTGTTTCTATCTTAAAACAGGCAAAACTTTTCAATGGCTGACACATCCTTTACCTGAAATTTTATAACCTGATCTTATATTCTACTATTCCCATTCATTTCTCATTTTTTTCATTATTCAATAACTATTATTAACATTTTACTATTTTTTCATCCAATACCTATATTCTTATTCATTTTCACTCTTTACCATTCAGAATTTTATAAACCTATTTTGAATATGGACTGAAACTCCATTTCTTATTCTCATTTCTGTTACTAACATTCTTATATACACTTTAATATATCATCAATACATTTGTTACTACTCTATTATTATATCCATATTCAATATATTCCTTCTTAACATGCAACATTTGCTTCTTTGCCTCTTTTTTATTCAATGTAAGACTATAATTTTTTTCTTTTATTCCTTTCACTATTTTCATTTTTTGACACCAAGGTTGATAAGATCTTGGATTTGTTATTCTCATAAATTATTTATGTTTTATACATTGCTTTATCTTTATTCCCTCCATTTCCCTCATTTTTTACAATTAAATCTAAATATTTTACTCTTTTTTTATTATTTTCTATTGTAAATTTAGTATTAAATCTATTTTAATTTACTTCATGAAATGTTTTCATTATACTACTTTTATTTCCTATTATTATTATATCATCCACATATCTATAATATTTTATAATTTCCGCATTCTCAATATATATTTGTTGATGTGGGATTGTATGATCAATTATGGTAGATTGGATTGGATAAAATTTACCAATAGAATATTGTATGCATGGGAGAGCAGTTATTGATTTAAAAAAAAAAGAAAAAGTAATTTAACTAATTAAAAACAAAAGATTCATCTTTCTGCTGCTACTGCTTACTAAACATACTTACAAAATATATAATTTGCAAATTAAAAATAACATTTAAAATTTCTCATTTAATTATATTTTCTTTATGAAACTATTTGGATTTACTACTATTATATGTTTTAAAATTTATACATTAGTTATTTGACTAAAGTTGAAAAGAATGTAATTTGTTAGCCAAACATGGGAAAAAAATAGGCATACATTTTGCCTAGAGGATGTACCATAGCAAACATCATCAATTCTTATCTACTATTTTAAGTTCAAACCATTTCATTGAAAAAAAATACTTTTTTAAATGAAACAATTGTCTTTTAAATATTCTCTACTATTTTAAAAAGTGGCCATTTTCTAAGACTAATGATCTTATTAAAAAATCACTTATTAGTGCCATGACATCTAATGAAAATTTTGGCATATATGCTAAATATGTGAAATACAGTATCATGTTTACATACTTTGCATTGTACAATATTATAATTTAATCATGGAATTAATATAATATACTTACATTAAAACAGGCAAAACTCTCCAAACAGTAGTACAACTCAATGCAAGCCAAAGTAATCAACAGATTTACTGTATGGAGAGTTTTGCCTGTTTTTTTTTCATATATCATAGCACTTGCTGTGAACCCACAACCGTCTGCAACCAACTACTTGCTTGCAAGGCGGCTGTGGTGACCTCTCGGCTAATGACGCTTGACAGTTTTGCCTGTTTTAATAACAGTTATGAGCAAGCATAAAAAATGGTGATCATGTGATATTTGGTGGTTTAATATATTTACCTACAACACAAACAGTGGGTTCATTTAAGGTAATAAAAAAAATTTTAAAAATCGTCATGAGTAGCTGACAATTTATACTTTTTATTAATTATTTTTCATATCCTTTTTGCTCCCAAATCTTTTTGGAGCATTATAAACATTGAACATCAATTACAATTTTACTATTTAAGAAAATATATAATCCTATCTGTTTTTTTAATGACCAACATCATTAGAAGCAACCCTAAATAGATATGATTTAATAATTTATAAATTCAAAACAAATTACCTGCATTTAAAACAATCTTTAAAGGAATTTCATGTCTTAGTAATATGGCAAACTTTAATATCTAAATTGGCAATTTTAATGTCTGCTAGTTGTTAAAATATAGCATAAGTAACAGGTTTTTTTTTTTTAATATCAAACTTTATTATAATCGGTTTTGTATTTGGACTTTTAGAGCAAAATTACTAAATTCATTTTTAATCATACTAATATATTAGATATAAAGACTAAACTATTAAGTATTGTTTTTTTTTATATATAATATTAATCTACTTGACATTTTAACTACGTTCTGTAACAAAATTAATAAAATGTGTCAACTTCAATTTATAGTTTTTTTTCCTATTCAAACTTGTCATGACTGCACATAATTTATTGTCCTGACTAATATAGATAAAAAAAAAAATCTTTCAAAAATTAAAATTGGACTTTTAATTATATTGACACTTTTGCGTTATTAATAATCAACACAAAAAAAATCTATTATTGGATCATAAATACTGATAAAATTGGCATAAGTACTATCTATAACCTAATAATTATTATTAATATTGATTTCTAATGATATACCTAAAAATTCCATAAATTTACTTCCATGTAATATCTTCTTTTTTATAATCTTCTTTTTCAAAAATGAGCAGAAAACCTGCATCTTTAATAAATATTCCTCATCTGCAAGATGACTTAAATAAAAAAAAAACATGCCATTTTTTTTTATTTTATAGCTTCTCAAATAAACTTGCATTTAGAATTTTAAAACTTTTCATCAGTAGTTGTAAAAAGAAAATTTTTTTTTACTTGTTTACATTAATAGTACCATCTCTGGTTTCCATTATTGTCATTATATTTACTGTAAGTTTGTCTATGCTAACCTCATAATTGGCATGCAAAATAATATAACTAAGTTATCCTTTTATATTCTACAGACTACCTAAACATTCAAATATTGAGTAATTAATATCCACATCCATAGCAATTAGTAAGTAGTTATATTTTCTTATAAAAGAATACCTAAGATTTGTTAGCTTCTAAATATATACTCATCTAATTTATCAAAAGGCATTGCAAAATCACATACTAAGATAATCTTACATACAAAAAACAAGAGAAGCAAATTAAAATTATTGTGTTTAAATTAATTAAAAACTGAAAATACTTGTAGAGTTTTCATGATATCATCATTTATTGCTCAAGACAAGGCTGAAGTATTTCTAATCAAGCGTTGTTAGCCGAAATGCAGTTGATTGGAGACGGTTGTTGCTTATTCGCCTCTCGGCCGTTGCTATGACATACGGGAAAAAAAAGTATTTCTATAATAACACTTGATTATCTGAAGTGGTTATTTACCTTCAATTGTTTGTCATTTGTTGATCATGAAGGAGTTCTATCTTTTTTATAAATATTTTTATTATTTTCCCGTTAAATAAGAAACAGTACATTGTTTTTCAATATCTATAAAATAGGTATTCAAAATTGTAAACGATAACTCAAAAATACTTATTAACAAATTAGAATGATTCAATCTGTTTTCTATCATTTTTGTACGAATTATCTCTTTCACTCTCGTTCACTTTTTCTCTTTAACTCCCCCCACCCCGTTACACGTAAATATGATGACTAAAAATATGACGCGAAAATAAAAGTAAATCTAGAATGTAGTGTCCTCATGTGGTTAATTCACAAACTAATTTTAATATTTCCTTAAATAATATGACAAATTGTACTTGCGTAGAGAAGAATAAAATTAAAAATTTACAATTTTAATCAAATCATTAATTCGTAAAAAAAAAAAAACTTACGAAGTATTGAAGTCATTATTTTCTATCTCAATATTTTTTTAACATTTTTTGTCGCAGATTCTGATACAGGCTAATATATATATAAAGATATACATTTATTTAAAATAATTTCAATAAAATACAATGATTTTGTCAAGCGTTGTTAGCCGAGAGGTCAGCGCAGTATGCAGACGGTTGTGGGTTCGCCTCCCGGTCGATGCTATGACATATGAAAAAAACAACAATGATTTTGGTGAAGGGTATTTTATCCCAGTAATATAATTTAAAACTATACCATTGTATATAGCACCAGTATTTTATCCAATTTATTGTATGAAAGTAATAAAATAGGTGTATGCTATATAACGTTACAAAAATATCACGGCTAAATCATTAGAGAAATCCAAGTTTACTTTTTTTTTCTTTCCCATGTGTCATAGCATCAGCCGAGAAGCGAACCCGCTAACCCGGAACAACTGCTTGTGAAACAGCTGTCGCTGACCTCTCGACCACCAATGCTTGACAGAAATCCAAGTTTTCTTTGCGTTTCAAGTGTGAAATTATTAAATTTACAATTGCAAAGGTGTGGACAATAAAAGGAACAATTGGAATTTGATATGAATTGTAATATGGATTATAACTGGTAATACAATATAATGGTTTAATTAGTAAAAACGCTAAATTCTTTCAAAAGCAAATATTGTTGCAGAAAAAACTAAAAGATTGCAAATAAAATATCTTAAATAAACAATCTTAAAAAAATACTTGTGATAGAGAATATGCTACATAATAACTATATATTTATTTCTGCCATTATTTGATATCACCACCAGGAAGTTTATATTTATTATTCTTAGTCTTTGCATTTCTTTGATTATTTTTTTGATTAATGTGAAATTCTCAGTATATATATATTTCATCATCATCATCAAGCATTATCAATCCACTGCAGGATGGTCTCTCCAAGTTCAATCCATCTTCTCCAATCTTTAG
The DNA here is from genome assembly GCA_028023455.1 of Epiperipatus broadwayi. Lineage (NCBI taxonomy): Eukaryota > Metazoa > Onychophora > Udeonychophora > Euonychophora > Peripatidae > Epiperipatus > Epiperipatus broadwayi. Next base: position 3,928,341 of record JAQFVV010006261.1, on the reverse strand, counting down.
CTTCCATCCATTTCACATATGGTCTCTTTCTGGGTCTTTTAAATCTCTTTGAATCCAATTCAAGATTTCAATTGTCTATTATCATCTCTTCTAGCAATATGTTCAGCCAACTTCATTTCAATCTTTTAATTTTTTCAATGAAGTCAGTAACACCTGTTTGTTCTCTTACCCATACATTGCATTTTTGATTTCTTCTTGTTACTCCCAACATGCATCTCTCTATACTTCTTTGAGTGGTCTGAAGTCTCTGTATTGCTCTTGTATTCAGTGTCCAAGTTTCAGATCTATAAGTAAGAACTGGTAAAACACATTTGTTAAAAACCTTACTTTTCAAACACATAGGCATATTTCCTTTTAGTATCAAGTTATTTCTACCAAAATCACTTCAAACAAGTTTAACTCTATGATTATTTTTATCTATTATGTTTCCATCTGTATTAATAATCTGACCAAGGTATTTGTAACTGTTAATTTCTTCTAACTCATCATAATCAATCTTTATTTTCATATTTTGAGAAAATCAATTAAACATTACTTTAGTCTTTTTAACATTTGTCCTTAGTCCTACTTTCAACTGATAACTGCTGCAACATTTCCTTCACCTCTGAAGCATTATTTGCAAAACCAACTACATCATCTGCAAAATCTAAATGACTTAAATAATCTCCATTTACTTTCACTCCTTTAGCTTCCCATTTTAATCCACAAAATACTTCTTGCAATACTATTGTAAAAAAAGTTTTGGAGATATGGAGTTACCCTGTCTTATATCCTTCTCAATGTTGACTTTCCCAGTATCATTATGTAATCTAATTATTGCTGTTGCATTTTTATAAATATTCTTTAAAATATGACAATATCCTGGCTCTATACCTTGATGATCCAATGCTTTAATCACTGAAGAAATGTTTATAGACTCAAATGCCTTTTCATAATCTACAAATCCAAAACATAATGGCAACTCATATTCATTTGTTCTTTCTATAACTTCTCTCAATACCTGGATATGATATACTGAACTAAAGCCACTTTTAAATCCAGCTTATTCTCTTGGTTAGTGGAAATCCAATGTTCTCTGTAGATGAGTTGTAATTATCTTGGTAAAAATTTTGTATAAAACTGATAAATAGGTGATAGGTCTATAATTTTTAATATCTTCTTTCTCACCTTTTATAAATATTAATACTGCATTCTTCAAATCATCTGGTACATTTTTATCATTTAGACATTTGGTATATAACTTTGCCAAAAATTTTATATTTTTTCACTTGCTTCTTTTAATATATCAATTATAATTCCATCAATATCTTAAGCCTTTTCTTTCGTCATAAATTTAATTGCATGACTCACTTTTTCATTTAAAATTCTGGACAAATTGGAAGATGTAATAGATATAGGAGGTACTTGTTCTTTATTACTATACAATTCTTGATAAAAGTCTTCTACCCATTTCATGATGTCATCTCTCTTTTTAATAATAATTCCATCTTTTTTTCTTGTTGCAGATATAAATTTCCTACCAATACCAAAATATTGTTTTACACTCTTAAGATTTTTATTTTCATCTACAGCTTTCCTTGCTAGTTCACAGTTATACTTTCTTATATCATTTTCAACTCTTTTCTGCACCATTTTACAAAAATCGAGATATTCAATCTATTTTAATACATAATTTTTGTATATCCTTATATTTCTTCTTTTCTTCATAAATTCTCTCATCTCAGTAAAAATTTTATTGGTCAACTGCTGCATTTTTCTAACAGCTATCTTTGTTGCAATTTTTAAAAGTGTATCAGTTATTTTCATATTAATTTCATTCAAATTTGATTCATGTTCAAAACCTACTAATACTTGAAACCGATTTGTAAGTTCTAATTTAAATTCATTAGAATGTTTCTGAAGATTAGGAATATCAACTGTAAGTATTGTTTTTTTTTAATAATTTTTGTCTCTCTAGTTTTGCATTAACAGGTACCTTACATCTTACTAATTGATGATCACTTCCTGTTTTAAATTTATTAAAAACATTACAATCTTGAAATATGTATTTTCTATTAGTGACAATATAATCCAATTCTGCTGTACCTTCATTTGGATACTTCCATGTCCATTTCTTTTTTTTAAACATTTTTCTCAAAAAAAAATTCATAATATAAAGTTTTTCTTTTTCTGCAAACTCCACAAGTCTATATCCTTTCTCATTTCTATTACCATAACCAAAATTACCTACAACACTTTCATCTTTCATTTGTTTACCAATTCTAGCATTAAAGTCTCCCATAACAATTTTAAAATGCTGTACACTCTGATCAAAAGGCTTTTGTACATCCATATAAAAATCTTCTACTAGTTCATCACTATGAGAACTTGTTGGGGCATAAACCTGAATTATCTGCATTTGGTATATGCCATTAAGTTGCATAACTAATCTTGCCACTCTGTGTGATACACCATCAATCTCCACAATGTTGTTCTTCCACTTTTTATTTATAATGAATCCTACTGCACTTGTATTTCTAATACTTAAACCTTTATAATAGAGTACATGTCCACTTTTTAAATCAATTATCTCATCTGTTCTAACTTCACCCAGTCCAATAATATCCCATTTAATATAAGACAGTTCTTCTTCTAATTCTTGCAATCTTCTTACACTTGAAAGTGATCTACAGTTGTAAGTGCCTAAATAAAAAGTCATCATCAAATGGCAGCCTGGGTTCACAATCAGGGATTCTTAACACGCTCTGCCTTCAGCCACCAACCACTGCCTTGGTTGGTGACTTTACAGCCTCCTGAAAATAATGGCCATGATTTATTTTTGTCTGTCATAATTGTATATATGTATTGGAAAAATATTTATCATTTACACAAAGATTCATTCTGCCTTATCAAGCAACTGAGAAAAAAGCTAATAAACTCACCACACTGGCTAATGCGTGTTGGTGAGCAGTCCATCCATATTCATATATTAGATGAATAATCACATAGTAATAACAGCTGCAACAAGAAGAACGTATGGGGTGGACATTAGGAAATTTGACCTTCTCAGTTCCTTTAAGGCCTCCAAGAGGAAGCAAAGGGTCTCTTTTCGCTTAATAGCAAACTCCTTTCTGCAGCCATATATATATATATTGACTTCTAATGATGAAAGAAAACACAAATTACACTTTTATTTTATATGTGAAATATTTTAAATTTTGAAAGAAAAAAAAATCACATTTCAAATTTATGATTTATAATCTTTTTTTTTTTCAGTTATTCACCCAGAAGTGCTGTTTTTATTAGTATAGGTACAAGACATATTTTAAAAATGATTCATCTGCCAATTTTCAAATAAGAAAAATAAATACAACACAAAATTATTATAATTTGATTAAAAGGAATGTGTTAAAATATGGAAACAATATTATAAATTTACTCACATTAAAAAGAAAAAGAATACTATTTTAAATAAATATTAGATTGAGTACATTTACTACATTTTCATCATTACCATTAAACACATAGCTGTAAACTTTTTTAATATTAACCCAAAAATATTTTTTTTAAATTCACGTTATTTAGAAAACTATTCCCTTTACACACTTTTTTTACTATTGGTACATCATCCCCGGTACAGTGATCAAATTACATGGAGAACAATGGCCAGCATATGTTTCCAAAGTTAACTGTCATACAATAGATGTTCTAGTTAATGTGTAATGCTTACACATACATATAATTTAATATAAAATCAAGGAATGTAGGACTGGATCAAAACTATGCCTTGGATGTGTAGCCACAGTTAAGTAATATTTTTTTTTAAAAAACTACAAAAGACAAGTTAATACTCAACAGGCATACAGATAATCATAGGAAATAACTGTTGATATACTTTCCAAAAGAAGGATGACCATATCATAATATTTAACTAAAATAAATATACTAGTTTTATAAATACCATACACATAAAATAAAACAACCTCAGATATAGCAATGCACCAGAATAAAATAAATACCCATCTATCAGGTAATTATAAAAAAATAAAAGAAGAACCTTCTACTTTATTTATATAAATTCCTCTTACTACAGGCATAATCTTTTTTGCATATATTTTCATAACCATCATGATTATTCTCAAACATTATTTTTTCTACTGCAGGATAAAGGTCTCCCAAATGTTTCGTCCATCTTATCTGATCTCTAGCCTCTCTTCTCCACTTCACTCTAGAACACTTCCTTATTTTATTTATCCATCTCTTATGTGGTCTTTTTGTAGATTTTTTTTTTTTTTTTATAAATGCTAATATATGATTCTTTTTGCTTCTTGTGATCAGTACAAAAATTTTGTAGTAAAATAAATTTATGGAGTTATCACTTGCTTAACTCTTTGCTGCTCAAAAACATTTTTGGTGGATGTATAACTACAGCTTGGCAATGGAAATAAATATTTGTGGTTTTCATTCTGGGATTTCTTTCAAATTTAGCAATACTTTTTGATATAACAAAATGTTGACCAAGAAGTAAACCTGGGCCAGCTGCTTGTGCTTGGAAGGCAGCTATGCTAACTTCTAGGCCACCAACACTTAACAAACATAGCAATACTTTCTGTTCTTTTTAACATTCTTTTATTGTTTGGCCTCCAAATGATACAAGAATTCCTGAACAAAAACAACTTTTATTTATTAAATCTTTTATTACATCAACTTTTTTTTTTATTAAAAAGTAAAAAATAGTTAAAAATATAAAAAAGGATTTAATTATTTTGACACACTTTTATTTTATTGGCTAATATTTTTTTTATTTGAACTATTTTTTGATTTTACTGAAAAAAAGTTTGGTAAGTTAAAAGATTTCATAAATAAATGTTATTTTTGTTCAGGAGTTTTTGCATCATATCTACATAATTTTTTTAATTACTCTTATTATTAAATCATAATTTTTTGACAGACTAAAATACTCTGACTGAGATTTTTTTTAGTTTTAACTACTAAAAATCTCAACTGGAACAAAATTAAATAATGCGGACATACAGAATGAAATATCCACAGACAGGACAAGTTAATGTAAAAGCATATAACAACAAATTTGGTTATTTAAAATAATGATATATATTTCTGTATATTCTAAAAAGGGTAAAATATTATTACTTTTTCATTTACCATTGTCAAACTTTCTCCACACACAACTTTGAGTATTTACTTCGCTGGGAATAAAATACTGTTATTCAAATTATTGTATTTATATGTATGGTTTTTTTTTCCCTCAAAAGTAACCTTTATTAGTCAAAAGTTTACAAAAAATTATCGAGTACACTTACCCGTGGAGGATTACAAAGTGTTCAATGTTATATGGCAAAACAATTATTGACCAGTTTTATAAGGTACGTACGCTAGGTAACAAATATATCCATAAAAGGCTTGTATAATTTTGCTTAATGTGTATCTATACATGGAATGTTTTTGGGCAGTGCAGATCTGTGTTCGTCCATATATATATATGATTTTTTTTGTGTGTGTGTGATTTTGAAATAATAATAAAAAAAAGACATAATAAGGTGTTTTAACAATTTATTTTGTATATAAAAGTACACATTTGTATAATTGGTACAAGTTTTAAAAATAAATTTATTTAATAAAATAACATAAATAATAGTAAGAAAATTTTAGCAAAAAAAAGTGTTTCAATAAAATTTTGAATATTACAAAAAAAAAAAAAAAAACATATAAAATATTTGTTCTTTTTTTCTTGAAAATATCTTGAATATAACAGATAAATAATAACCACCTCGATTTATTATTAATTTATTTATTTGGTCTATGTTGAAAAATATAAATACTTCATTTTACCTTATTCTGAAAATAAAGGAAACAGTTAAAATAAAAATTAATAATAAATTCTAAAGTAAAACAAATACTATATACACATGTGTACATACGTATAAAATGAATATAAAATGCAGCAGATATATGTTATAAATAAATCATAGTAAAATTATTCTTTTAATTAATAATAAAAAAACTTAATTAGAGAAACACTTTACAAATAATGTATTCGACATTTTGTGTTTAATTTGGATAAATTAAAAATATTACAAGAGCATGGCGATGGTGGTGGTAGCGCAGCGCCGGCGGGTGGCAGCGGCGGCGGTGGGAGTGGGGTGGTGGTAGTAGTAGTAGTACTCGTAATAATAATAATGATAATGATGATAATAATAATGAAAAAAAAATGTTTATTAAAGAAATGACAATTTAATCAATTGTCAAGAAGTTAATGAGATAATTCACAAATTAAATAAAAAATATGAACCAATGCATTATGGGATTTATTATATTCATTTTAAATTTGAATGTAGATGACAATAAGGCTTCTGAAATTTACTTATAATTTAATATCTAAAAGTTAAATTTCACAGTAATTCGTTTATTATATATATGCCAGACAAAAACCTATCTAGAAATTAATATATAATAATGTGAATATTTAGTTTATAAGATGTAAAATTTATAATATACATACACAATTAAAAAATTGTTTATCTAATATTTTGTAGAAGAAACACTTATTCATTGGCAAATCCCTCCATAACACATTTAATTCAAATTAATTATGACAATTTATTGATTTTAATATAATTTACAATTTAAAATAAATGTTTTATTATATAATATCATGTTCAGCAAATACTTTTGTGCTTGGGATTGATATTTTGTTAAATTATATAATAATGAGTAATTTATTGCTATCTTAAATTTTTAGCATTTTTGTTAGAAAATATAGTTATCCTGTAGTATGAAAGAACAGGCAGAACTCACTATATATGTTGCCACACACAGCAAGCTAGAGTAATCAATGGATGCCAGAAGGCTTATGCATAAAATACCCATCTAGTGCCTACTCATCCTATATCCCCAGACTAGTTTCTGGCTTATGGCCTTCATCAGTGAGGAGCTTTTGAAGGCCATAAGCCAGAAACTAGTCTGGGGATATTGGATGAGTAGGCACTAGATGGGAATTTTATGCACAAGCTTTCTGGCATCCATTGATTACTCTAGCTTGCTGTGTTGGCAATATATATATATAGTGAATTTTGCCTGTTTTAACAACAGTTATACACAAACATAAGAGGAGGTGGTCATGTGATGTTTATTAGTATGAAAGAACATGTTAAACCTCCAAGTATTCAAGTATAGCAATATTTTATGGCATATCACTTTCTGTATAATCTAGCATTCTAGGCATAAATTGAGTTAGTTGTTGTTATTTTAAACTCAATTTGACATAGTCAAGTAATTATTACTTCATCTTATTATTTTATGTAAAGCTCTGCATTGAACATCTACAAAATATCTCAATAAGTACCAGTAAATTTTCGTGGACCCATAGCATGGACTCATAGCTTTCTCTAAGGAGTGATCAACTTTAAAGATTGTGTAGATAAATAACAGTAATTCAAAACGTCATAAATAGTGGAAATGTATTTATTTTGAAAAAAAAATATTGACACACTGCTTTCTAAATAAATGCTATACTTTAAATTTTTCTTATCTTTTAGAAAAAAATCATGAGAGTACAACATTTCTGATTTTTTATTGCACAACTAAGATGTTATACTATTAAAAAAATGTATGAGTCTGAAATGAGTAAAAATATCATCTTACTAGAATCATCAAATCTGAATATAAGACAATAAATAAAATTTATTGAGAAATAATTAAACGAATATGTCAAAAGTAAAATTGCCACAAATAAATAATGTTTAGTATATATATAAATCAAAAATGAAAATAATAAATTCCAATATGCTATTACTTCACATAAATTACAACAATAAAAAAATATATAAAATAGATAATATAAATATGTACTAATCTTACATACAAGGCCTTTTTAGCACATTAAATATAACAAATAATTATATGAATATTTACAAAACTTTAATAAATTTAGTTAACAACTGGTCAAGAATGGAAAATTATGCAAAACATTGTATATAATTGTTATGGAGCATGGAAAATTTTTTTTTGACGTTATATTCTTTCTTTATATGTGCAATATTCCATTTTACTGTTTTATTTTTGTTATTGTAGCTGTTTTACTTTTATTCTAGAGCATTCGATAGTGTTGTATACGTAATAATTTGTTAGTTAAGTGTGGTGAATAGGTATAACTATTTGAGAATCGTCTTAAGTATTCAGAGAAATTTCTTGAATGAATGGAAGAAAAAATTGATTAATGAAGCAAAGAAAATAAAAAAAAGGAACTTATAAAGAAATTAACCATGTATTCATATAATAAATATGATGTAGCTAGAATTGTATGCAAGAGAATGGCAGTAGCAGGGTTAATATATGGTAATGATGAATTAAATATTAGTTAAGAGGTGTTAGATTACTTAGAAAAAGAACAAATGGAAGTAGGAATAAATGCATTAGATGCAGATGTGTGGATGGCAAAGGAGGCAATTCAAGGAAAAATGGGATGGTCAAGTTTTTATATGAGAGATTCAAAAAGCAAAATGAAAATATTAGGTAGATTGCAGTTTATAGAGAATAAAAGAATAGCCAAAATATAATATAATTGGGTTGTGAATAAAGGACAGACAACAAAATGGGTAAGAAACATAGTACAATATACAGAAGATTTGGATAAAGAATTTATACCAATATATTTATACAAAATATGGAATTATTGTGTTAGGAGAATTGCTGAGTGTTATAGTGGTAAGGAGTAGGATAGAAGAATATATGAATTAATAAAGAGTTGGAGAGAGAGACACCTAATATGGAGAGTAAAAAAGTTTAAATATATATAGAAGTAAACAGAATATTGTGTGTGAGTTAATTTATGACAATAGCAAAAAAGATAGTTTATTATTTAAGACTTGAACAGAATCTTTAACAAGAAAGGGATATACACATAAATGGAAAAATGTTGCAAAGTTCTGTAAGGAAGGCAAATAAAATATTAAGCATCTGTTAATTGAATGTATATGTCTGAAACCAGGAAGGGTACAAATAATGAAGTTGGCAGGAGAATAAATATAAACAAAGTGATTATACAGATTGTTTTTTATGCTGGGTTTGGGAAATGATAAGGGGGATTTAGATATAAATGTGATAGATTTGATAAAAATAATGTTGTGGAAATGGGATGGAGCAAGATAAAGAAGAATATGGGAAAAACTTAGGGCAGGAAATGGAAACAGAAGGTAAAGTGGCTAACAGATTTGTCTGGGCATAGTGGCTGAGCTATTCCTGATTCCGTATAAGAAGAAGTCACAGTGCATCAAAACATCTGTAGAAAAAAGCTTTTTATGTGTGATTAATATATATATATATATATATATATATATATATATATATATATATATATATATATATATATATATATATATATTTATATTAGCTATTTTCTATGAGTTTTGTTGTAGTAAAGTCAAATGCATGAATAGAAAGTAATTTATCACCAACACTTTCTTACTGGAGTCACAATAATGCTGTGATTAAGTCCTATCACTTACTTGAATATTAGAAACCCAGACTGCTTACCAAGATACTATAAGTAAATCATACAATAAATGATCTTACTAAGAACAAAATCACAGATGGTAATTCAAGCAGTGACAAAATTAAATAGTTGAAACTTACAGATAATAAACTTGCTTTTGTGTGGTAAATGAGATTACATTCAGAAAATTATAAGTACTGTTAAAATGCTGTAATAAATGTGATGAAAAAAACTCAATCAAGATAACTTCTAAGATTAGCAATAATTGACATTCAAGAAACAAAGTAGTTTGATATTATATTTTATTTTCTTATTATTAATAATAAACTTTTGGTAGAATTATAAAATTAATAAATTGTACAAATATAATTTTCTCTTTTGATGATTTAAGTTTATTATTATAGTTATATCAGCTAAATCTCTATAATTTTTCAATTATGAATGCTATATTGTATTTCCAGAAAGCAGTAAAATTCACATGCAATAGTGATTATTGCAAATAGGGAGGTAGAACCAGTGAATTAACATATAGAATGCTGGAGACTATTAAATAAATGAAGAAAATGGTTTTCTGACTATTATTAAACATAATTAAAATAAACTGGAGTTTCTGACCATGAAAAATAGTTACATTTGTGAGAATACCTGACATATTCAAATAATTGAATTATCAGGTACAGACAAAATTTGGTCAATGAATATATATAAATTAACCTTTTCCTTGTCAAATATTCAGGTTGGCCATGAGGTAAAAGTTGAAACTTTTGATTGGTCAACTACAGAATCAGAAGTAAAAATATATTCATCTTTTAATATTATATTCGTTTTAGTTTTGTCTGTAAAAAATATATTAATAATTTGTCAGATTATGAAAGTGAACAAAAGTTTTTTCAAAAATAAATTTCTATTTATAATTATAAAAATATTCAATACTAGAAGACCTAAAAAGAAAGTTCATAACAAATTAGAAAGTGCTACAGATGTCAATGATTTCTTTCTCAATTTACTTTCATGTAAAAGTAAAGAATTTTTTACTAAAAACTTATTTTCTTCAATAAATATATTTTCAGCATATTTTATCAAAATTATTTATAGTATGTAAAAAAATACCAAAAGAAATACCCTAAAACATTTATTTTTATTTGAAAATCAAATAAAGAGCTTGGAGTAATGAAAATTGTTGACAAGTGTGAAAATTGTTGACAATGCTGATTTATTTTCAATTTATTTTCATGTAAAAGAAATTTTTTTTACTAAAATCTTACTATTTTTCTAAAATAATTATATTTTCAGCATATTTTATCAAAATAATTTATAATATGTAAAAAAAAAATACTAAAAAACACTCTAAAACATTCATTTTCATTTTGAAAATCAAAAAAAAAAGAAGTTGGAGTGGTGAAAATTATTGAAAGGTGCTTTTCTTTTGCTCAAAATAAGAACCAACCAATCAGCATCTAGGAAAACATACCTTCTGCCATTGTTGTAGCTTATAATGTCAATATTATTTATTTTTTTACTTATAAAATAATTCTAGAGAGAGCAGCATCTTATGGTACTTTTTAAGCTTTAAAATGAGCATAAAAAACTAAAGTAATGTAAAAATAGATGTTTTTAAAGTGACTTAAAGCCATGACCACATCAATGTGGTTGTTTCTCAAAAAGAGTTAAAATACATATTTTTATATCTAATTTTGTAATTGACCAATCAAAAGTTTAGAAATTTAACTCACTTGGCAAATAGGAATTTCATCTGCATGCAATGAGTTTGTTCATTTATGGCTTCACACCATTCTAAAACAGGCTATTTTTATGTTATCATAGCAAATTTATGCTCATTTTTAAGCTTAAAATGTACCATAAGATGCTGTCCTATCTAGAATTATTTCGCAAGTAAAAAATCAATAATATTTAAATTTAAAGTCTTAACAATGGGAGAAGACAGACGTTCCAATTGCTGATTGTTTGTTTCTCATTTTGAATAAAAGGGAGCACTTGTCAACACTTTTGACAGCTTCAAGTTCTTTGTTTTGATTATCAAAGCAAAAATGAATGTTTTGGAGTATTTTTTAGTATTTTTTGAATATAAATTATATTGATAATATATGCTGAAAATATTATTATTTTAGAAGAATAGTTAATATTTTAATAAAAAATATTTATTTATATGAACATAAATTAAAAACCTAAACAGTGATGTAGGCTGCATTTTCTTATAGGTTGCAAAACATTCATTTTACTTTTGCAGCTATAAATTATTTTTATAATTATAAATAAAATTGTATTTTTGAAAAATACTTTCCTTCACTTTAATAATCTGATAAATTATTAATTTGTTTTTTAGAAAGTAAACTGAAACAAATATATTAAAGCATATAAACTCTATTTTACTGATAGATAGATAGATAGATAGATAGATAGATAGATAGATAGATAGATAGATAGATAGATAGATAGATAGATAGATAGATAGATAGATAGATAGATAGATAGATAGATAGATAGATAGATAGATAGATAGATAGATAGATAGATAGATAGATAGATAGATAGATAGATAGATAGATAGATAGATAGATAGATAGATAGATAGATAGATAGATAGATAGATAGATAGATAGATAGATAGATAGATAGATAGATAGATAGATAGATAGATAGATAGATAGATAGATAGATAGATAGATAGATAGATAGATAGATAGATAGATAGATAGATAGATAGATAGATAGATAGATAGATAGATAGATAGATAGATAAGTAGGTAGGTAGGTGGGTAGATAGATAGATAGATAGATAGATAGATAGATAGATAGATAGATAGATAGATAGATAGATATGTAAGTAGGTAGGTAGATAGATAGATAGGTAAGTATGTAGGTAGGTAGGTAGATAGATAGGTAGGTAGATAGATAGATGGATAGATAGACAGACAGATAGATAGATAGATAGATAGATAGATAGATAGATAGATAGATAGATAGATAGATAGATAGATAGATAGATAGATAGATAGATAGATAGATAGATAGATAGATAGATAGATAGATAGATATTGTAATGGTTTTCACATTTTAAAGATTCGGGTAGGCCTTCTTTTACACACTATAAAATGAAAGTTAATCAAGCTATGGCTAAGAAAATATGATGTTCGTATTTCTAAAAACATAGCTATATTTCCTGATTAACTAGCCTACTAATTATTATGACAGGAATTGCTGACAAAGTTAGTTTTAATTTATAAAAGGGCACCATAATAATTAGACTCCTAACTTCTTCATATCCCATAATTTTGATATAATAAAAAGGTTGGGGTTATGATTCCCCCAAAACTTATTTATTTTTTTAGAGAAAATTATTCCTGGAGCTTAGTCAACAAATATTGGCAAAGATAAATTATATACTCAAATCTTAATAAACTCTCAATAATAAATTTAATAACTAACATTAATAACACACAATGAAAAGGTTGATAAAAGCAAAATATTTTATTCTAATAAATTAAAACATTTTAAAGATAAATTAGTTAAATAAAATTGGAGAGCACACATGCTAATCCAGACATGAATCAAATAATTAGGTAAAGTAATTAAAAACAATTTTACAAACAATATTCACTTCTTAAGTTTCTTCTAGAAAGTTCTTAAATAAAAGTCGCTTTAATAAGAAAATTAATGTCTCTATTGAGATTATTTTAAGCTTATTTTTTAAGAATTGTTTGCAAACAATTAATTTAGTCACAATCCAGATATGAATAATTTTAATTTACCAGTAAGTTTGTATAGATTTATGCGATCCTGAGCTCCTAGAAATTATAATTGGTCTCTCCGCCGGCATCTTCAATTATCGGTTCATGCTATAGCTGGAGCTAGAAACTGGGTCACAGTAATCTCTTTGTTAGAGTGTTCATGAGGTTTCGTTTCCATTCTTGTGTGACGGCTTCATTCTGCAATTGGCATACCTGTGCAAAAGTACATTACTGCCACAGATTATGCTTGTGGAAACCTCCAACTCTAAGCTACGTAACCCAAGGATAAATGAAAAGACCCAGATTGAAGTTGTCCTCTTCTTTTTTATACCTCAATTCAGTTTGGAAACTTCTGCACATTATTATTATCATGATGCTTAGGTTTATAATCTTATACATTTATTTTAGCTTTCTGTAACAAAGTTCTTTTTTTAAGTAAAAAATTTCCACCATCTTTAATTAGAGTTAAAAAGATTTTCTTGATCGTAATCTTTGTACTTTTGGAATTCCTTTTGCTTATCTGGATTAGTAATCTGCATGTCTTTTTTTTCTTTCCAATTTTAACTTTTATTTTTAATTACATATGAATGAAAAATTTAACTTTCATTGTACGTTTTTAAATAATAAAAAAATGCACAAACTAAAAAAAAATTTAAAATGTGTTAATTTAAAAGATTTTTAAATTTACTTTTTTTTTTTTTTTTAGCTTTTAAATATTTTAAATGCCAATTTCTTTGGACCTTCTATTTGTAGATGGTACTATATATATATATTATTTGTCTGTAAATGGTATACATATATGAATCTGTATGAAAGATGTAAATAAATTAAATCTAAAAATTACTAAATTTTATTTAAATTTTTTAATATTCTTTTTTACTTCTAGTTATGCTTTTACATGATAAGTGTAACATTTTTGTAAACTTTTTTATTGACCAAATTTTACATATATTTTTTTTAATAAAACTTAGTTGGATAAAATTAGATAATGTAATAACCTGAAAATTAGTGTTATATGGAATTGCAAACAATAATATATACATATTACATACTTAAAAAAACAATGTTATTCTCAGTAGCATTATTAATAATTGGAAATAATATGTTATGGTCTCAGTTATTGCTGTATTAAAAACCAAGTATGAGAGTAAATACTATGTGTAGAAATATTTTCATACCTTGCTCTAATTGACATTCGTTTAGTCCCAAATGTATTTTAGTGTTTTCTAGAATCGTTGTTATATAAAAACATGCATGTAGCACAGAAATATAGAATAAATATAAGGTTACATTTTTTCCTATATATATATAGTTACTCATGCTTCAATATTTGAAACACACACTATTGCTTAATAATATACAGGTTTATATTTACCTCAGACAAAAATTCAAGCATTTTTGTTTCAAATCAAAGAAAGTTTCCTGAAAACCAAACAAAAAATTACATAAATAAGTAAAATTAAGAAAAATAAATTTAATCAATCTGTTTATAAATATACATATTTAAATACAAGTATATTGTCTATACTAAACATAATCTAATTAGAAGTCATATAAACTCATTCAGGCTTCCTACAGGAATCCACTCCATATATATGTCCATATTACATGTAAAAAAAAGATCTCCATTATATTTAATTTGTGCTGAACTAGCACTCATCATTTGGTCTAGATTATGATTTCCAACATACAAACACACACATACACACACACACATACTAATATATGGAGTATATGAATTAAGTTCAGGCCCATATGATTTTTTCAGTTGCAGAGCTGACTTTAAAGACATGTAGATGTCTAAAAGTTTCAGATCTTCTTCTAACAATTAACTTTTAGATAAATGCTTTGCTTGAGTTGGTTTTTTAAATCTAATGTCCCAACTCCTCACTGAGGAGACCCATACGTCGAAACCGGTCTGGGGATGGGGACAATCCAAGATAAAAATGATTTGAATGCCTTCTCTTGTAGTAGCATTTATCATAAATAAAAAAAAAAAGCTTGTTTAGAGCTATTAGCACGCTCTTAATATTATATATATATATATTATATATATATATATATATATATATATATATATATATATATTGTAATGGAAGTTTAAGACACCATTACAAAAATTATACTTTCATAGGGGTGAAGAAAATAAAATAAATTTTTATATAACGTTTCGTTTGTAAAACTTGATTAAAATTTTTTTTTTTAATGCTTGTACAAATATAGATGTATGTGCGTGGAAATTATATTTTAATACCACAGTTATATTTGGTTTTTAATTTTAATTTTGAAAAAAAAAAAGAAAACTAAGATTTTTTTTTTGTTAAATTTATGTAAAAGTAAAGTGTACAAATAGATTGCTTTTCAGATTTGGGGATTTATATTGATAAGGCTAATTAAAAAGAAAGAAAACAAAAAGAAAAGAATTTTTCATTAGTTAATTCCTAGATCTGTAAAGGGCAATTTATTTCGTTAATTAGATAACTATTGTTATCTAGATCGAGAATTTTTAAATTTTAATTAAAAAGAAAAAGGTTGGTAATTGGTTTAAGAGATATGATTCAGATATAACAGGCTGAATCAGGCCATTGGATTATCTTGGACTAGCATTCAATACTTGCATCAGTTAGTATACTTGCACCAGCGCAAAGAGACAGACACCAACTCTGACAGGAGAATTGCACAAACTCTGAGACACTTCCAACAACTCCGAGAGATACTTGCACTAACTATTCCTGCATATTCTGAAAGCTGATCCGGTAATTATTCTACCTAAAATGAACATTAAACCTACAGAAAGAATATTTTCTTTATCATGATGTGCTAAGCTTCTCACCAGGACAGGTTTGGACATCCTGTGTCTCCATTAACTGCCTACAATGCCATAAGAACCAGCTCCAAAGAAACCAGTAACCAACTCACCCAAGCCTACCATCAGTGAATCCAGAGCAACGGACTATACTTAAGAAGTCTAGTGCACTAGCATTTAAATAAATTATTAAGGTACCTCACATTTTTGCAATTTAAATAATGCTATCTTAGATTTGTTCCCTTTTTAAATATAAATGTTTTTTTTAAGTAATATCTTATGTAATTCGATTTCTGTGTACTTGATTTTTTTTTTTTTTTTTAACGAGTGCCAGTTTCAAACCTATAACTGTCCGTCCTATTTAAGTCTTAGTAAGTAAGATAGTAGTCTATTTTAATCTCACATTCCTTTTATTATAGAAAGCAGTCTGGATATTACAGACTATTATAATTGACTTCTGGCTTGTGACCCATTTTATTATTAGTTCTACTTATGTCGTGAAACTTTAATTATTTATGATAGACGATTATGAAATATAATAGTTTTTAGGTTTATTTCTTCAAGCTTCCAATTCGTTTATTAGGGGCATGTACGATCGTTTTAACCCTCTCAATAGGTAGATTGTGAGCTCCTAACCTGTCTCACTCAGAGGGAGGTCAATTGATTGAAAGTAATAACTTTCAACACTCTTTTTATTATTATTAATGTTTTGGAAGCTACCTTAGCATTTCTTCAGTTTTGACATAAGCTTACATAAATCTCAAATACGGAGATTCAGCCTTTTTCTAACTATGGTTTATAAGCAGGAAGCTAACCTCCCTTTTCTTACGTGAGATCACTGAATACTTACTAATACTTCTGCTACTGTCACTGTTTTGCACTCTTTCACGCACAGAAAATCGCTCTCAAAAGCCATATAAAATATTTAAATTTAATTTTGACAAATGTACGTGTAGTACATATTTTAAGTGTGCTTTAAATATTATTATTTAGATTTATGTTTATTTAACCATTCTACTAATAAAATTATTTATTCATTTACTTAGTTGATTTTGTTTTCTGTTGCTACCTTTCCAACTCACTGAACAAAACATAGATCTCATTTGCTTGATTGAGCTAGTCCAGCGCATTCGATTCACATATCCTGTAACCCCTTAAAAATAAATGTCTAGTTCCAAATTTTAGACTAGTGGCGCCCTGGCAGTCAGTATATGTGAGTCTAAAGCTTTTGTCCGGTATATAGGATAGTAATTTTTGGTGCAACCAAACATGGGAGCCGATATTAAAACTTTACGTGAGATGTTTTGTTCAGGTGGTTGGGTAAAATAAACAGAAACGGTGGGTGAAAATAGATGAAATAAAGTTAGTGGTAGAATAGAAGTTGATGGAAAGATGCAGGTAGTTTCTGATCTGTCCGTATTTAATGTTTTGATATTCAAAAAGAGTTTATTAATTAGTTCAACATTGTAAAGTTTTAAAAAAGTAAAGAGTTTAAGTTTGCTTTGTAAAAATAAAATAAAGTTAGCTGTTGAAGATTAAATAAATAAATATATAATAAAATAAAGTTAGCTGTTGAAGATTAAATAAATAAATATATAAAAAAAAACATTAATAAACAGATTTAAAAGAAAAGTTCCATTGGTAATTTGAAAAAAAAAAAAAGATTTCATCGGGGCTAAGTTTATTTTGAAAATGGAATCTAAAGAAGAAAACGATAGGTAGGTAGGTTTGGAAGAGAGCCCAGTTGCACTTAAACACCCCCAGATAGTAGAAAAAGAAGAGAGCGAGACACAGACAATGATGAAGATGATGATGAAGTTGATAATAGAAATGAAACAAAATCAGCAAGCCGACATGAAAGAAATACAACAAGAGTTGCGGGAAATGAAATGGAGTGAACAAATAATACTGGAGGAGCTGAGAGCAGAAATGAAAGGAATGAGACAGGAAATATTGAAGAGAGTTGACAAAAATCAGGCAGCTATAGATGCCATAGAGAAAGATTCAAATAAGGAGGTTCAGGAAGCTGAAATAGTAAAGGAAGAGGCAAAAGACATGAAAGTTAAATTAGAACAGGATAGTTTTAGAACAGGCAAGGTAGAAATAGAGATAGAAGATGGTAGAGATTGAATGCAGATAGGTGGTGAGATAGAAAATGCAGATCAAAAGACAGAGAATAAGGTAAAAGAGTTTCTGCAAGAAACTAAAAATAAATTGGTTAAAATATCTAGTGGTTGTGAATATGAATTTGAAAAGAAGAGAGTTAAGAAAAAAGTTAAGGAGTATGATTTTAAGGCAGAGATAAAAGCTATCTATAGAGCAATTTTATTTGAAAAGACTATAGAAGAAGGATTTGTTCCATTTCTTATTAACGAGGTGGGCTGTACTAAAGTGGGACACATTGAACAAATATATTTTGCTTGGCTAAAGGGTCATAAGATATACGAGCTACAAGATAAAACAGAACGAGAAAGAGACAAGGCAATAAATTATAAACAAGGGATAGATAGAAGGGGAAAAGGAACGTACATTAGAGAGTCAGTAAGAATAAAGAAAGAACCGCCTGACCGAGCGTAAGTGATATTGATCGGACGTGATGCTAAAAAAAAAAAAAAAAACTACAAAGGATTTGTAATTGGACTACGAGTTGAGAATAGAAATTTATTTTGACGTAGGTGATAAACCTGAATAAATTTTGTAAATAATATTATATAATTACAACTATATATGTGTGTGGTAAACAATATTAGAGTTTAATATTTTAAATTATGTTAGTTTTCATTTAATAAAAAGTATAGAGTAAATCGTAATTGTATTACTTTGTTGTAGTTATTTTAATAGATTGCCAGTATATTCCTGAAAATTTATGTTACTTACAAATGATTTAAAATAGTATTTGTTAGGGTAGTCGGACGGATTTGATTTTTTTTTAAAGTGAGAACAAACTTAGAGAAAACTGGTTAGTGATACGCAGAGCAAAGTCAACTAAGTTTTTTTTTTTTTTTTGTGATGATGGAGAGGCAGTTGTAATGGAAGTTTAAGACACCATTACAAAAATTATAGTTTTATAGGGGTGAAGAAAATAAAATAAATTTTTATATAAGGTTTCATTTGTAAAACTTGATTAAAAGTTTTTTTTTAATGCTTGTACAAATATATATGTATGTGCATGGAAATTATATTTTAATACCACAGTTATATTTGGTTTTTAATTTTAATTTTGAAAAAAAAAAGAAAACTAAGATTTTTTTTTTTTGTTAAATTTATGTAAAAGTAAAGTGTACAAATAGATTGCTTTTCAGATTTGGGGATTTAGATTGATAAGGCTAATTAAGAAGAAAGAAAACAAAAAGAAAAGAATTTTTCATTAGTTAATTCCTAGATCTGTAAAGGGCAATTTATTTCATTAATTAGATATCTATTGTTATCTAGATCGAGAATTTTTAAATTTTAATTAAAAAGAAAAAGTTTGGTAATTGGTTTAAGATATATGATTCAAATATAACAGGCTGAATCAGGCCATTGGATTATCTTGGACTAGCTTTCAATACTTGCATCAGCTAGTATACTTGCACCAGCGCAAAGAGACAGACACCAACTCTGACAGGAGAATTGCACAAACTCTGAGACACTTCCACCAACTCCAAGAGATACTTGCACTAACTATTCCTGCATATTCTGAAAGCTGATCCGGTAATTATTCTACCTAGAATGAACATTAAACCTACAGAAAGAACATTTTCTTTATCATGATGTGCTAAGCTTCTCACCAGGACAGGTCCAGACATCCTGTGTCTCCATTAACTGCCTATAATGTCATAAGAACCGGCTCCAAAGAAACCACTAACCAACTCGCCCAAGCCTACCATCAGTGAATCCAGAGCAACGGACTATACTTAAGAAGTCTAGTGCACTAGCATTTAAATAAATTATTAAGGTACCTCACATTTTTGCAATTTAAATAATGCTATCTTAGATTTGTTCCCTTTTTAAATATAAATGGTTTTTTTTAAGTTATATCTTATGTAATTCGATTTCTGTGTACTTGATTTTTTTTTCTTTTTTTTTAATGAGTGCTAGTTTCAAACCTATAACTGTCCATCCTATATAAGTCTTAGTAAGTAAGATAGTAGTTTATTTTAATCTCACATTCCTTTTATTATAGAAAGCAGTCTGGATATTACAGACTATTTTAATTGACTTCTGGCTTGTGATCCATTTTATTATTAGTTCTACTTATGTTGTGAAACTTTAATTATTTATGATAGACGATTATGAAATATAATAGTTTTTAGTTTTATTTCTTCAAGCTTCCAATTCGTTTATTAGGGGCACATACGATCATTTTAACCCTCTCAATAGGTAGATCGTGAGCTCCTAGCCTGTCTCACTCAGTGGGAGGTCAATCGATTGAAAGTAATAACTTTCAACACTCTTTTTATTATTATTAATGTTTGGAAGCTACCTTAGCATTTCTTTGGTTTCGACATAAGCTTACATAAATCTCAAATACGGAGATTCAGCCTTTTCCTAACTATGGGTTATAAGCAGGAAGCTAACCTCCCTTTTCTTATGTGAGATCACTGAATACTTACTAATACTTCTGCTACTGTCACTGTTTTGTACTCTTTCACACACAGAAAATCGCTCTTAAAAGCCATATAAAATATTTAAATTTAATTTTGACAAATGTACGTGTAGTACATATTTTAAGTGTGCTTTAAAGATTATTATTTAGATTTATGTTTATTTAACCATGCTACTAATAAAATTATTTATTTATTTACTTAGTTGATTTTGTTTTCTGTTGCTACTTTTCCAACTCACTGAACAAAACATAGATCTCATTTGCTTGATTGAGCTAGTCCAGCACATTCGATTCGCATATCCTGTAACCCCTTAAAAATAAATGTCTAGTTCCAAATTTCGGACTAGTGGCGCCCTGGCGGTCAGTATATGTGAGTCTAAAGCTTTTGTCCAGTATAATATATATATATATTTTAAAAAAAAATTTTTTTTTATTCTTTTATACATACAGAGATTTATATGTATAGATTTATTATTATGAATAAGCAGTTCTTTTTGTGATTTATTATATAATATTTTTTTATTAAATAATATGTGTTAAATTTATTTAATTTTCATTTTGTTAAAAGAGAGTAAATCAGAAAGGTGTAAAATAAAATTGTTAGATTAGGAGATAAAAATTGTACACGTGTGAAACAATGAATAGATCTGTACAAACACAAAGATGCTTTTACACTTATTTCTGATGGCTATAGATGGCCAGCTTTGTTGTTATCTGTATCTTAAGATTATTTTTACAAAAGAGGTGCTTTGATGTAGATAACGATAGCATCAATTTTAAGTCAAACTTGTGAAGCTTTGATTTTTTTTTAAGATAAAGATTTCCAGATGTTTTTTTTTTCTTTGGTTGAAATTCACGATATAAAAGATTAAAACAATGTTTTTAATCAGTCAGTCTTAAATTTTTTAAAGAGATGATCGGTCAGTCTTAAATTTTTAGAGAGGTGATCAGTCAGTCTTAGAAAATTTTTAGAGAGATGATGAGTTAGTCATTAATTTTTTTTAGAGTGAGAGTCACTCAAATTATGATTATTATTTTGAGACTCAACTCAGTCGGTCCTTCCTTGTTATTATTCTTAAGCAGAAATGTAAGCTTGGATTTTTTTTTTGTAAAAGAGAGTGAACGCTTTAATTTTTTTTTCTCTCACTCTTTGAAAGTTGAAAAAAAGAGCAAATGGAATGTGCGTTTACATAAAGCAATTACCAGCAATATTAAAGAAGAGGAGAGAAATGGAACAAGATTGAATTTATTATAAGTTAGTAATAATTATAAAAATGATATTAACATATTTGGTTATGCAAAATACAATGCCTCTGCATTGCTAAACCATTTTTTTCTGCTTCCTGATTAATACAGAATGAGTCAAAATCGCTGATCTGTCTATGAAGTCATGTATCCAGTAATAACCAACAAAATGATAGATTTTGAAGCCAACCACACAAGCTATATGGAATGCTTTGTTTCTAGTTCCTTGCTTATTAAAAGCTCATTGCCTTCAAATGAATGGAGAAGAGGAAATAGGAGGAAGAGAAAATCCATAACAGCCATGTAGAACCAAGTTTGAAGCCATAAATCAAATTTTTGTTGATTTACCTCAATCATCTAAAGTGTCGACAGCAATTATTTTTTTAAAGAAGAGAGACAAGCAAATCCACTGGTACCTACTTATTCAAAGTACTTATAATAACTTTTTTTCTTTTAAATGGTAGAAGGAAGCCAATCAACAGTGAATAATAATGGAATTGAAGAAACAAGCAAAGTCAATTGATTCAGCATTATCTTAAAAGTATCTGCAATATTTTTTTTTGTTGTTGTTGTTGTTGGTGAGCAAAGAAAAACAGTCTGAAAATTCAAATTCAGGACATTAATAAGAAGTAAAAAGTAGACGGGTAAATATGAACTTTCTTTAACCGATTTTATTCTTTTACTTATTAAAAGTAAACCTTAATTTACTGGTCAAAGCAATTTTCTTTTTTGATACAGAAACATTAAAGACTTGTTTATCTATAGTTATTTGCAATATCTCACAACATAGCACAAACATAATTTAAATCTTTAAACTTAAATTTTTCATTATTTTTTTTATATTTTTTTTATTATATATTGTAATGTTGAAATGTTTTTTTTTAATGGTTCTTCAGATGTTAATGATAATGAGCAACCTATAGATATATGCATTTATAATGTTTTTATTTTTATTTTATCTTGTTGCATATTAAAAATTAATATATGTATTTTATTTTCTTTCGCTATAAGGTTGCAAAAGAAAAAGATATTTTTATATATGTGATTTTTGGGTATACATTTTAAACATATATGTTAACATTACCGAATGCGTGAATGTGTAACTGCTTATCCAAACACATTAAAGAATAGGTTATATATGATTAGTTTAAAATAGTAAATTAAAAAGTAGGGCATTACATTTGAATGGAAATGAAATGACATATACAAGTTACACCTGAAATTTATTTTATGATATGATAAGTAAGAAAAGTCTTAAATAAGCATTTATAGAATATGTATTTTTTTTTTAATATTGATTTAAGTCAGCTTATTTTGAGATATCAAGAAAGGATGACAAACCTATATATTAAGTTTATTTGCTTATACTTATATGAATTTTTATATTAATAAGCCATTTATTTAATTGTCGATTTGACTTTAAAGAAGAAAAGAAAGAGTAGTAGTGTTAATAAAATATAATTATATATCTTAATTGGTTTCCGAGTTATTATTAAGAATATTGTGTTTTTTGTTTTTTTTTTGTCTTAATTCTATCATTTTAATTCAGCATCATTGCTTGCAGTTATTAAGTATTACCATTTATATATATTGAGCAATCACTTGCAAATATTAAGCGTCCGCAAAATAATAGGTAAACTAGAATGTTGATATTTAAGTATTTAAGGATTATGCTTGAGAATAAACAATTTTTGATAATTATAGTTCAACATAGAAAGCTAAAATTGTGTTGTGTCCATGAATTTAGATCATCCTCATCAAAGATGGATATCATGTTATTAGTTAAAAAAATGTTTCAAATAATACTATATAAAAGTTATGATCACCATCAATCATCATTAATAAATTATAATCATTAAATTTAATGTTTAGCGTAATGAATATGTTTTAGTAAATAGGGGTTTATAGAAAATTGAATATTATGCAAAGAGATTCATGGTGATCAATCATCACCATTAGTATTATTAAATCTCAGTATGAAATAGGATAATTTTAATAGATGCCTATAAGTTTAGAAAGATGAATTTATTGTTGTGAGTTTATTGATAAGCCATGGCTGGTATCATCATCACTATTATAATCATTATTGTGATATCACTATTATTATCATCATCATCATTATTACCTTTATTGTGATAAATAATCTAGTTAAATGGCCATCAATATCAATAATGGTCTTCACATGCTTGTTTGGAAGCCATTAATAGGATTATACATGTCTGTTCATCAATATACGCTAATGAGCTAGCAATGTCTATAAGAATCTTTGATCTATGGTATAAACTTTGGTAATATTGGGATCTTGTAATTTTATCAATATAGATAAAATGTAAGAATGTCATTTTTGTTCAATAGTCATCCAAGTCATGTGTAATAAATATGTACTGAATGAGTTTGAACTCAAGCACACTATAAATAGATACTTATCTAGATTGAAAACAATCTAGTGGTGCTCATGGGAAAACACATGTACTTAGCTAAACTGAATAAAGAGTGATATCATCCCTTTCCAACTTCATAATATTAGTTTTATAAAATATATTTTTATAAGTTGTCATGAATAGCACCCGTGTGTGCATATGGCCATGAATGGTCTTGTATATTTGGAAAGAAGGATAGGAAGGATTCTTTGTTAGAAGAACCTAGTATTGGAGATAAGCATAAGGCACTCCAGGAATCTCACAGTGGGTACTTTTATTCAGTTGCTATATTTAATATATTTTTATTAGATGACAATATCCAGTATGTTTTACTGTTTAAATGACTGCCCCAATATATAAATAAATACCAAGAATCTTTAATGCTGATATTTTCTTTGTCTATGCTATGATGAATTGATATAGTTACAAATTATAGTTACAAATACAGATCTTTTATAATAATTTAATAATTACAAAAACCACATTTATATTAATTGATAAATATTGTTACAATATATATATATATATATATATATATATATATATATATATATATATATATATATATAATCAGTGTTCAGTTTATATTAAGATAGCAAGTTTTCAAACTTTAATGGAAAGACTTCAGTATTCTCCATACAACAACTTTTCAGCCATCCATATCATTGAAAATCTGATAATGGAAGAATCAAAGTCTTTCTTGATTCCAGCACTATTGTCATACCTATTTTGACTACAAGTCACTATGATCACTATTTATAGGAACTCAACATGACCATTTAAATGCACAGTAGAGGGATAGATAGAATACAGGCTGAATATGTTATATATTCCACTCCTATAACTGATACACATGGCCACATACACGTAAAAAAATCTCTAATTTATATGTCTTGTGCTGAACCAACACTCATCAATTGGTCCAGATAATTATTTCCTATATATATATATATATATATATATATATATATATATATATATATATATATATATATATATATATATATATATATATATATATATATATATATATATATAATCAGTTCTCAGTAAATAGAAAATATTCAAACTTTAATGGATAGGCTTCAGTCTTTCTCACCTGCCAATTCTTCAACCATCCTTATCATTGAAAATCTGATGATGCAAAACCCTAAGCCCTTGTTTATTCCAATACAATTTTCATAAATACATTGACTCTAAATTACTCTGACCCCCCATTTGTAGGACAGAAGAGGTAAGGGGAGCAATACAGACTGTACATATAATATTTAAATACAAGTAAATTGTCTGTACAGATCTTAGTGTAATTAGAAGAGATTTTAATTGACATTAATATTGGAGATTATTTATCGTTTTCACAAATATGTGGTTATTTATATGAGTTGAATAAAATGGAGTGATTACTGTAGGGATCTTGAAAGTCTGAATTTAAATGGATTCTAATTAAATTAAGTTCCGTATAAGTAATGTACTTGTAATTAAATATTACATATTCAGCCTGTATCCTGCCATCTCCCTTTTGTGCATTTAAATAAATATGCTGAGGTCCTATACATGGGTTATCAAAGTGGCATAGTGTCAACATAGGTATAACAATGGCATAAATATGGGTTTTTACTGTTCCATCATCAGATTTTCAATGTTATGGATAGCTGAACAGTTGGAAGGCAGAGAGAATTAAAACCTATCCAATAAAGTTTGAAGATTTTTTATTTAAACATAAGCTAAGCACTAATTATATATATATATATATATATATATATATATATATATATATATATATATATATATATATATATATATGGGAGATGATGATCTTGACCAACTGATGAGTGATGATTCAACATGAAATACATATATTGGAGATCATTTATCTTTTTCACATGTAAGTAGTCATGTCTATCAGTTGTATAAGATGAATTGGATAAATGTGAGGAGTTTGAAAGTTCAAGGTTAAGTCTCTTATAATTACATTAAATTTAGTATAGACAATATACATATATTTAAATATTACATATTCAGCCTGTATGCTGTCCATCTCTTTTCTGTATGAATAAATGGACATATTAAGGTCCTATGTGTAAGGAGTCAGATTGACTTAAGATCAACATGGGTATTACAATAATATTGACATCAGCAGGGGCTTTGAGCATTCCATCCTTGGATTTTCAATGAAATAGATAGCTGAAGAGTTGGAGAGTGGATGATTGAAACTTGTTCATTAAAGTTTAAATATTTGCTACCTTAATATAAAATGAGCAGTGATTGTATATATATATATATATATATATATATATATATATATCACTATATATATATATATATATATATATATATGCATGCATGGGGGATGGTGATCTGGACCAACTACTGAGTGCTGATTCAACACAGAATACACATATACTGGAAATCATTTATCTTTTTCACATGTATGTGGTCATGTGTATCTGTTGCATAAGATAACTTGAATAGATGTAGGGAGCTGGAAATTTTGAGTTTAAGTCTCTTATAATTATATTAAGTTTAGTATAGACAATGTACATTTATTTAAAATATTATGTGTGTATGTATATATTGTATAAGTTGGTTCACATGACAATACAACCAGATCCATAATCTAAGCACAAATATCTTGAATCCAATCATGTATGAGATACACATAAGGAACACTAATGAACTCTGCCTTGTATGCCCAGTCCCTAGATCTACCAACATATGAGCTCAGCTCTTATGATACATGATTATTTTATATTATTTCCAGCCAGCATCGCACAGAGGAGAAACAGAGACTCTATGGAAAATCATGATAAGTGCATTTATACATATGGTGATGACAGATATATATATATA
Organism: Epiperipatus broadwayi; assembly: GCA_028023455.1. NCBI lineage: Eukaryota > Metazoa > Onychophora > Udeonychophora > Euonychophora > Peripatidae > Epiperipatus > Epiperipatus broadwayi. Next base: position 3,901,193 of record JAQFVV010006261.1, on the reverse strand, counting down.
TATATATATATTCACAATTAGCAGGATCTTATGATTTTACCCTCATCATGACATTAACAACTTGATAATTATTTATTAAACTTAATTAAATTCAATGAAGAAATGCAATGATCAAGAGATATTGGGTTTTATATAATATTTAATAAACAAAATTATAAGATTGGAATTTTATAAATAGATTTATTATTCATGAATTAGCCTCATATTACAAGATTGTCATTCTGTGCTCAGTTAACACTCTGACATGGATATGTATGTATAAGTTTATATTGCATTAGTTTTGATGCAGTTTAATGATACGTCAATACTTATACTAGGACTACTATATAACAGGTAAGTTTAATAATTCACCCTTGATACATCCTTAATGTAGTTTAAAATGATTTATATATATATATATATATATATATATATATATATATATATATATATATATATATATATATATATATATATATATATATATATATATATATATATATATATATATATATATATATATATATTGATTAAATAACCTTTTAAGTTGATCAATAATTTGTTATATATGAGAAATATATGAAATCAAAATTTATTTTATGGAATAACATCTGTGGGAGCATTTATAAATAACAATATATAAAGTCAATAAGCATTGTATTAAAAGGAACATTAATTAAACTAAGAAATAACTTTAAGTAGATCATAACATCATATATCACAGATATTTATAGGTATAAAATTTTAAAATAGGAGTTTAATACAAGTGATAACCAGGGTGCTAACTTAAAAGGTCAATTTGATGAATCCATCCCTAGGAGTTGAGTGCTTTATTATTTTGGAGTAAGAGAATGCCAACTTGCAACACCTATGTTTTTATGGAATCAGCTTTTTGGAGCTCCAGGTATCTTACAGAGTTGCTATGGGCTGGTTTTTTTTTTTGGAATTATCCCATGCAAAGCTCTCGTTGTGAGAGTCCAAGGTCCAGGAACATTTACCGCCCTGTTTAAGAACTAAAATGAAGAAATTATGGTCTGGACTTTCCAACACACATCTTATGACAAAGCTTAATTAATGAAGAATAAAACCTATGCTAGCAACACTTAAGATAATCAATAATGATTTGGATACTTACAATTTAGTTTATTACCTATAATAATTAATAACAAATGTGATGGTATGATCGGATTACTAAATATAGATTAAAACACATTATCATAGAATTATATCTAAACTTAACATAATCCAAAGTTTTACCTCCTCCCTTTCATTTTACTCTTCAATAAAACCTCCACATACATTTAATATAAATATGTTTACAGCCTAAGGTGTGCTTTATATATATATATATATATATATATATATATATATATATATATATTGTGACGGCCACGAAAAGTCGTCGTCACACGTATATATTTATTAATAAAATTAGATAAATTAACTACTAGAAAGTAATAAAGGTAAATGGATTAGCTACTAAATTTAAAAAAAAAAGAAAGAAAAAAGTTGAAATTCAAATGTCGAAATTACTTTGGATTTTGTAATAGTAAGAGAAGGGGAGGGGGATGTATAAAGAAATGCATCTCTTTCTCTCTTTTAAAAAAAACTATATTGTAACAAGTTAAAATGAATTACAAACATAAATTTGAAAAAAAAAAGAATTGTAAACTTTTAAGTACAATTTAAATGTAATATGTAATGTAAAAACAATATGGCCATAGGTGTTAAAGTCTGTTGGACTAATTAAATTCCTCGGAAAAAGAAAATGTATAACAAGGAAAAGCTTATAATCACAGCTAAATTAATTAAAACCTACATTCCAGCCACTAATTAAATAAAGAAACATGATGATAAAGATTGGTTGGAAATCTAAATCTTAATTAAAAATTTACAAAAGCAAGACAGTAAGAGAATTACAGAGAGACCGCCGCTTCATGACTGACAACTTAAAAATCTACCTAAAGAATCGACAAGAAGTAAAAAACTGGAACGAGAAATAACCCCACAAACTGAGAGAGAAAATCAATTCAGCCGACAGTGAAGGACATACCGTCTCTACAAAAAAGGGATGATCTCCCACTGGACGGTAAAGAGTGCTCAAAAGAAATACCCATGGAAACAACTACAATGAAAACCTAGGTAAAAGCATGCATGCATTTTAATTTTTAATGTTCGTAAATAAATAAACAAGGAACAATTTTGATAAATTTAGAACTCTGTCCAATAGGACTTCAAAATAACTTTTATATTTGATCTGTTTTACTATGTTTTATTATAGCCACGTATTTATATAAGTGTGTGTTTTTTTATTATTGTTATCATGTATTTTTTATATAAAAGTGAGTGTTATTAAACATATTTATTCGTAAATTGCATATACTTGCTTTATTCTCCTATCACCAAGCTACGACAGGAGGGAAACTGAAATTTATTGATTAAAGGGTAAAGCTAATTTTTAAAGGTATTCATGTGCTGCTTGTTCATGTGAATTTCCCAATTATAAAAAAATAAATAGCAAGCGCTGGACATTCGTTAAATTTCTTGAAATAGTTTTTTGTTCAGCAGCCAAGGGTTCTTGATCAGGAAAAATAACGCCAAGATAATATGTACGTATTGCCTTGGGGTTCGGTCAAGGGTATAGATATGAAGTTAAATTTGTATCTGTATTAGCTCTCTGCTTGCATTGTAATGGTGTTGGTTAAATAAATAAATAATAATATCCATTACAGTTGGAGGCTAAGCCGGGATATTTCGGTTAGCAAAACTGATAGTAAAACAAAAAGAATAAATAAATGAAAGGAAGAATCAAAGTGTGAAAAAATAAATGTATAAAAAATAAGTATAAAATATAATTGAAAGTATAAATATATAAATCAAACCATCCAAATAATCATTTCCGTTATAATATATATATATATATGTTTGAGTGAACAAGGGTCACAAAAAACATAGAAAGATATATATATATAATTAACATCATATTTGTTTTAGAATTATTATTGTGCTCGTAACTAATGAGAAATAGATTAAAATTGGTATAACTCATAAACTAATCAAAGGTGGAACTTTATTTTTCCCCCTGTTGTTTATGAAAAATATATAATGAATAAAAAAACACATTTGAAAATCTTCCCCCAACCTAGCAAGTGATTGCAGATTTAAAATAAAAATAAAATAATCAATTGGCACTCCCCTCTAATGGCAAGGACCTAAGCAAAAATAATTATACTTGTGAGAGTGGGAGATTATTGACATATCATTTTGGATTTGAAAAAATATATATTAGACATAAAATATCAAGAAAATAGTGGACATACCAGATTAAATTTAAATTAACCTCTTTTTTGCTGAATGTTTTATTGGCAGAGTGAGGTAAAAGTCTAAACTTTTAATTGGTCAATTCACAAAATCAAATGTCAAAATATATTCATCTTTTAATATTACATTCACTTTAGTTTCATTTGTAAAAAGTATATTAATAAATTGTCATGTTATGAAAGTGAACAAAAGTTTTTTCAAAAATAAATTTTTATTTATAATTATAAAAATATTCACTAGCAGAAAATCTAAAATGAAATCTTACTCACCAAGTAAAACATTTGGGTGATGCCATGATTTTTTTCCCTGTCATGTTATGAAAGTGAACAAAAGTTTTTTCAAAAATAAATTTTTATTTATAATTATAAAAATATTCACTAGCAGAAAATCTAAAATGAAATCTTACTCACCAAGTAAAACATTTGGGTGATGCCGTGATTTTTTTCCCAACTTTATATTGCAGATAAGTAAATAATTTTTGCTAAAGTCTTAACTATTTTTCTAAAATAATTTTATTTTTAGCATATTTTATCAAAATAATTTATAATTTGTCAAAAAATACTTTTAAAATGGTCTAAAACATTCGTTTATCATTTTCAAAATGAAACAAAAAGAAATCGTAACTCTTCAGTAATTGACAAACATTTTCTTTGTTGTCGAAATGTAACAACCAATAAGATTCAAGAAGAGGATGCCTACTTCTTTGGTTAGACTTTCAATATCAGTTTTATTGATTTTTTTTACTTGTAAAATAATTCAAGAGAGGGCAGCATCTTATGAACTTTTTATAATTTTTCAAATGACGGTAAAACCTTAATCCAAATCATCATGTTTTTAACTGTGACTAGCAAAAAGTAGGTTAAATTATGAGACTAATATAAAGTATTTATAAAATAATATAGAGTCTTACATTAAAGATTACATATTATTTAAGAGATTACTTAAGATAGTGGATTATACAGAATTATTAGATTTTGAATTATATTTGATAATTATTGGAAAGAAAGGTTAGAAACTATGAGAGTGGCATTTCAACGGTTTTACCTTCAATCTTTGTGAAGTCCAGATTTTACCGTGGCTTATTTAGAGTGTAAATGTCCTTCTGATCATGTTTGGTAGCAGGTAGCATGTTTCTAGGTCAGTCTTTAAGGCATAGCATATCATTTTATGGATATTTAATAGTAGAGTGACATGCTGGCAGGATATGGTTTAGAAATGGTTGAGAAAAGGTGCATTTTCCCTACTACTCAGCAGTTGACATATTAAAATTTTGAGTGACATGGATTTGTTTGGCCAAAGATTTACAAATTTAGATACTTGACCTCTTGACTAAATTTCAGCATTTTTTACGTGATTACTAATGATTTTATGTTCCATAACCTGGAGTAATGAATAATGTTGCTACAGATGGTCTTTACATGAAGAATTCACCTTTTGTTCTAAAGGTAGTACAAAACAATATATACATGGGTTGGTTAGTTTCTAAATGATTGTTTACAAAATGATAAATTTTCATTAATTGAAATTGACTTGATTTTTCATGTGTCAAAGCATCAGCTGGGAAGTGAACCCATGAGCTGTAACAACTGCTTGTAAAACAGCTGTGCTGACCACTCAGCCACCAATCCTTGACAAATTGATTTACTAAAATTGATAATGGATTTACCATTTTTATAATACTAATGGATTTTTAATTAATATTTGGACTGCTTCTAGAATCTTCCAAGCCGATTGCATCATCCTATGACTGCCATAAAATACAAAAAAATATATTCATATTTTAAACGAAATTTTAGATATAATTTTAAATATATAATATAATATAACATATATGAATTCAGTAATTGTTTTATACACAATCCCCCACCATCTACTATATATACATGTCCTTTATGCATATATTACAATCTTTAAATTATCTGAAATATTATTTATTATTCAGTTAAACTATTATTAACTATCTTATTCATAGTTATTTTTAAAAGGAAATACAACAAATTAGATTATATAGGAATGTATATAAGTGCAGGGATTGAATTTGAATTTGGTTTGGTAGTGGGCAATTAGATAGGATAGTGAAGCACAATTTGAATCTCAGATTGACCGCTTCAATATGTGAATAATAAAACAGGACTGAGTTCAAACCTTGTTCTAAGTCAGACGGTAATATTACCGAGCATGTATATCTAATTAAATCAAAAGTAATGTTAAGTAAATTATTATTTTTCTTTTTCGTTGTGGTCTTGTATGCAAGTGCATACATATATATTTAAATAATTAAATAAAAGCAGATTGAAATATAAGAGGGACGGGGGATTTATATGGTTTGTGCTCTGATATTTATTTATAAATCAATCAATCAATAGTAGTCTGTCCAATAGACAGGTCCAGAGAGTAGTCACTACATCAGTTCATCCATTCTTCCATTCCATTCTCTTCCTTGCCCACTTCCTCAATTCCACATAACCCCTTCCATCTCTTATATCATCCAATAATGTCAATCTCTTCCGTCCTTTCTTTTTATTTCCACTCACCATTCCTTCCAAAACATCTTTCATTAAACTATAATCTTTTCTTAGTATATGTCCAATCCAGTTTCTCTTTCTCTCTTTGATACTTTCAATCAATCTTCTTTCCTCATTAACTCTTTTCAAAACTTCTTCATTTGTTATTTTATTCACCCAACTGATTTTTTCCATTTTTCTCCATGTCCACATCTCAAAAGCTTCCAGTCGTTTCTTAATTCTATTACTCAATGTCCATGTCTCACAACCATACATTAATACACTCCACACATAACATTTAATTAATCTTTTCCTTAATTCTCTTTCCATAGGTCCACAAAATATCTTCTTTCTTTTTACAAATGTCACCTTTGCCAATGCTATTCTTCTTTTAACTTCATCTTCACTTCTTCCATCCTCACTCAACCAACAACCCAAATATCTAAATCCCTTCACCTGCTGCACCATGTCATCATTGATTCCAATTTTCAGTCTTTTTGCATCTCTCCCTATCCATAAACACTTAGTCTTTTCAATATTAATCTTCATTCCATATGCCATACATCCTTCTTCCAATTTATTCAACATATTCTGAAGATCCTTTTCTTCCTCAGCAATAAGAGCCATATCATCTGCAAATCTTATACACTTTATTACTCTCCCTCCAACATTTGCTCCTCCACAGTCCAAATAATTATTTAGCATATCTTCTAAATAAATATTAAACAAAACAGGTGACATACTACATCCTTGCCTAACTCCACTTTCTATATTCACTTCATCAGTCTCATTACATCCAAATCTAACTCTTATTTTTTGCCCATTATACATATTCCATATCAATCTTCTTTCTTTCCAGAATACTCCTTTATCTCTTATGATAGACATCAGTTTATTCCAGCTTACTCTATCAAATACCTTTTCTAAATCTACAAAACATATACCAATTCCTTTATCTCTTTCAATATATCTTTCTGCAATTGTCCTAACAATACCAATAGCATCTCTTGTGCTTTTCCCTTTCCGAAAACCAAACTGTTCTTCAGCAATATAACAGTCAACCTTCCCATAAATCCTTTGAGTTAAAATCCCCAATAACACCTTAGAAACATGAGACAATACACTTATTGTCCTATACTCTTCACATTTAACAGCTTTCTTCTTTTTAGCAATTGGAATCACTATAGTTCTTAAAAAATCTTCAGGCCAAACTCCACTATTATATATCAAATTGCAAAGTCTAACTATTTCTTTCATAGTAAATTCTCCCATTTCTCTCAAAAATTCTATAGGTACTGCATCAAATCCAATGGCCTTACCATTCTTCATTTGTGCGATTGCCTTTCTTACTTCATCTGGCAGTATGTCCATACCTCTATCATCCATTGCAACATCTTATTCATTTTCAAGTTCATAACTAATTAAATTATTTCCTCTACTAAACAGATACCAAATATATTCTTCCCATCTTTTTAATATATCATTACTATCGGTTAACCTTCTTCCATTCTTATCCGCAATCTCACTTGCTACCCATGTCTTTTTCTCCCAAGAAATACTTTGTATTCTATCAAATGCTAGATCATATCTTTTCATCTGCTGAAACCTTTCTATCTCTTTACATTCTTGCTCCAACCACTTTTCTTTTGCTAAATCTGTTTCTCTTCTTAATTCATTATTAAATTTCCTATATTCCTTTTGCCCTTCCTCAGTATTTACATTCTTCCACCATCTCTGCACTTCCATCTTTTCCAACATACCTTCAGTTATCCAAGATCTTTTAGCTTTTTTCGCATGAATAATACCTATCTCATTTTTTGCTATTTTCAAGAATCCCTCTTTAATTCTATTCCAACACTCATCAGAGCTGTTAATATAGTTCCCATCCTGAACAATTCTTTTAAATTCATTTTAACATATTAAACCAAATTTTCCTTTTTCCATTTGTCTCAATTTATCCAAGTCCCATCTTGTGTATCTTTTCCCTCTTTTAATTCTTTTTAAACTTAACTTTAATTTAGCCATCACCAAATTATGATCCGAATCTATATCAGCACCTGGCAAAGCATGTAAACCCTTAACAGCATTCTTATATCTATTCTGAATCAGTATATAATCAATTTGATAACATTCTTTGTTACCTGGAGCTTTCCATGTATACAATCTTCTAATATGATTTTTAAAACAAATGTTTGCAATGACAAACCCATTCTCTTTACAAAATTGTACAAGTCGACTACCCCTTTCATTTTTTTTTTCAATACCATAATTTCCAACAATTTTCTCTTCCCTACCTTTCCCCACAACAGCATTCCTATCCCCCAATAGCAATATACATGCATTTTTTCCTTCACATTGAATACTTTCTTCTATCTTCTCATACATTTCATCAATTTCACTATCATCATGAGTACTAGTTGGCATATAAACTTGTATAATTATCAAATCCCTAGGACTTGCATTTATTCTCATCACTATCAGTCTATCATTAATACCATCAACCTTTGCAACACTATTCCATATTTTCTTCCTCACAGCAATGCCAACTCCATTAATTGATCTATCACCACCTGAATAAAACAACTTTACATCTCCACTACTTACTTCTCCACATCCCTCTCACTTCACTTAATCCCATTACATCAATATTATTCAAATGCAACTCTCTTTTCAAATTCTCCAATTTCCCACCTTTCCTCAAAGATCTAACATTCCACGTTCCAATTCTCAGTGTATCCCCTCTCAATGAAATATATTTATGAGGATTTCACAGGTTGATGACCTGAGTAGCTTCATGTCCACTCCTGCTGGGCAAGACACCAAAGTTATTCTTAACTAAGGTCTCAACACCAAACGTAATGATTCCTATAGACATACTCATAATAAAACAAGGGAATTATAAGACAAAGTGGTTTCCCGTTGCCTTCTTTGCCCAGCAATAACCTCTATAATAGGCTTAGTGCACTAGCCAAATTCCATAAAATGAAAATCCAACTACCATTTCCTCCTCATCGTTGTCACCTCTAGTGATCTTCTGCTGACTTGGAAGAAATGCCGTTGCTGACCCAGCACCCAGAGGAGTGTTGACTTATTTAATGGCAGTCAACACTCGCCATTATACATCCACCATCATAGGAATTGTGGCACTTTATAGAAGTAAACACGCCACTGTCTCCCTCACCACTTCCTGATAGTGAATGTTGTCCCATTGTCAGCGACTGCTTATTTACAGTACTCTGCTTATTCGCAGCTAACCTTCATATCTGAAGGCCATTCCCCTATCCGCAACCTGGGGACGCTCTGGGTGGCATGAGACCCATGCCTTATTCCAGGAATTTATATGCATGTTTATATTGCTGCATGAGTGAGTAAATGTAATAATTTCATAAAAAGAAATAGTTATTTTAATTTAAAAAGAAATATTCCAAGATGGTCGATTAAATGAAGAATGTCACAAATTATAAAAAAATTAATTAATTGCAAAGAAAGGACCCGAACAGTTGCAGATCACTATCTTGAGACAAAGACATTTTAATTAATAAAATAAAATGTTAAAAGTAATAGACAATGAATGGTCAAGTGTAGATCGCAAGGTAAATTGGAAATTCCTAAGCTTAGATAAAAGAAACAAAGAAAAGAAAAGTATTGAAAAGATTTTCGTTTCGCAAACCACGTGGTTCAATTAAAGAAGAAAGAACAATAGCATGATTAAGGAGAGTCAAGAAAGTTGAACTGAGAAGGACTTCTATAGCTGTGACTGCCACGAGCAGGATCGTAAGAAAAACTTAGTAAAAAAAAAAAGTTTATAATCGAAAAATCATGAACAGGCTAGGGTAGAAGAGCAGAATGTGCCAGGCTATGCCATCCATCCCGCAGAGAGACTACCGTCACTGTAAATGTAGGAACAAAGCCCTTCTTCAAACCATGAAAAGAACAGCATTCACCGGACGCCATTGATTGCCTTATGGAAATAGACCAAAGAAAAAAATCTTAAAATCGTACAGCTAATAATCTACACCCGGGTGAGATAAACCAAACATTTTTTCGTAAGTGATACTAACTATTTTGAATGAAAGCATGTCCTATTTAATAATGCGTAAAGGGTTAAAGTAAATTAATAAAATGTTGAAATAATACCCTGTATACGCCTTAATAGACAATGCCTGATTGAAATTGTTTTCAAGCTAAGATCTGTATTTTTGTGTATTGCATTTATAAACTTGTGCGAGTGTATTTATATGCGGGTTATTTAATTATTCGGGCACAAACCAATATCCAATTCTGGGATTCTATGGTTTTTGTTTTATTATTTGTTTTATATTAATAAATATTAATTAGTATTACAAATTTAATTGTCTGTGTTAGTGTTAATTTCTTAAAATAATATTAAAAAGCAAAAAGTAGGAAAGCAAACGAATCGTTCATGCGCTACATGCACATTTTTATATGTTCCCTCCACCTCTTTTCCACGGACACCGACTACTACCCCTGAGTGAGCTAGCCAGAGGTACAAGCTCTAACCACCAGAAATAGATACTCATTCTCTCCCAGCATAATTCTTATTTATTCGTAGGTAAGATTGGCGCGTGAGGTTATTATTGATGCTCATAAATATGCTGGGCGAGTAATTAGAGGGCATCACAAAACCAACCACACATATATGTGTTCATATTATAAATTTCTGTTAAATAAAAGAGCAAAACTTAAGTTTAAAATACATAATAAACGTATGTCACATATATACGTGTTTACGCCGGAATAAACGGTTTCAATAATAAGATTGACAGTGACAGATAAATATATAGATAGATATATGATGAGCAGATAACTCCACAGACAGACAGACAGACAGATGGATGGATGGATGGATGGATGGATAGATAGATAGATGGATGGATGGATAGATAGATAGATAGATAGATAGATAGATAGATAGATAGATGGATAGATAGATGGATGGATAGATGGATGGATAGATGGATAGATGGATGGATGGATAGATGGATGGATAGATGGATAGATGGATAGATAGATGGATAGATAGATAGATAGATAGATAGATAGATAGATAGATAGATAGATAGATAGATAGATAGATAGATAGATAGATAGATAGATAGATAGATAGATAGATAGATAGATAGATAGATAGATAGATAGACAAACAGATAGCTAAGTTATAAATAAATAGGTGAGGAAAATAAAAGGATAAATTAAAAAAATATTTTAAAAATAGCTAAAGCAATGTCATTAAATCTATATATATATTAGAAGCAATTATAAATTGATACTCGAGTAAATTTTAATCAATTTATGATAGAGTTTAATGATTTTAGATAAGTAGTAAAAACAAGTAAACAATAAATATACTTATTAATACTGAAAATAAACGAATAAACATAAAGATTCTCAAAAGCGCTTTAAAAAAATAGACATTGGTCTTAAAGGTAAAATAATAATAATTATTATTATTTCTTTTTTGTTTCATGTGGATTTAGTATTTTTTTTCGGAAGTCAGCATTTGATTTTGTTGTACAATTTATCATCTAAAATTTCATTTATTTATTTTTTTAATTTGCTTAGGAAATTAATTTTTCAAACATAAAACTATAAATTATCTTACTTCGAAATTTTCTTTCTTTCAGATTTTGATAATGTGATACTGTAGCTAGAATACCTGCAATCTGGAAAAAAAAAACACAACACATAACCGAGATTAAATTAAAATCATTTGTAGCTCTCAATTTACAATAATTTTAAAATATAATGTCGTGTATAATCTTTCATTTAACATTTATTACAATACAATATTTTTTATGTTGAATATCTTTGTACTTTTAATTACTGTTTGTATTATGTATTAATTTATAATATAAAAAATAAACATAAAATGACTACCATTCCTCCTAATGTTAGGTTTTTCCAGCAATTCTACCTTGTAAATAAAGATAAAATAAATTTTAACAACACAATCAAGAGATTAGCTTTTGTTACGTTGTTTAAATTCAGTTATTATTTTTAAAAAGCATAGCACCGACGGAATGAAGGTGTGAACATTTTATTTTTGAATTTTTAGCTAGCGACATGCATTGGGTCTATTTCAAATATAAACATATATAATAAGGATATAAACTGCACTGTTTGATCAAAATTTGAATTTACAATTTAAAAAGACGGGACTGCCTTTAATCAACCCAATTAACAGTACAAAGCATGGATCAGACAATACAACAAATTATTCTTAGCTATAAGATAAAGTAAGCATTGAAATAAGTATAATCCTTTATACAAGACAATTAGATAATCTGAATTGAAATGCGTTTTTCCATATTTTTCCTTTTAACCGCTAATTATATTATTGGTTGTATGAGGTAAAAATCAAATCTTTTAATTGGCCAACTCACAAACTGAAGACAAAGCTTATTGTTAAAACATATTCGCCTATAATATTAAATTCAACTCAGATACGTTTATAAAAAGTATATTACTAATTTTTCAGATTATGAAGAGAACGAAAGTTCTTTCAAAAATAAATTGCTATTTATTTATTCTAAAATATTCAATTTCGGCAACATAAAAGCTATAATATAAACAAAAAGGTTGACTTTTACGTTATAGAAAAGTAAATATTTATTTTTACTAAATCTTCAATATTTTTACAAAAATCTTCGATATTTTTTGAAAATAATTTTGTTTTTTTAGTATTCTCTCTGAAAATAATTTTAATTTCTCAAATATACTTTTATAATACTTTAGAATCATATTCGAAATGAAAATCTCAGCGTTTTTCTTTATTTTCTTTGATCAGGCGGTTTCTTTGTTCTTTCCAGCCAATCAGAATGTCTTTTTCGGCTGAGAGCATGCTAAGAACCAATCACAAGTAATGTTCTTTCTTTGTTTAGGTTTAAATGCGTATTTTTTTATTTTTTACTTGTAAAATAATTCGGAAGAGGGCACCATCTTACAGAACTTTTAAAAACCTATTCAATACCTGTTTAACGAATATTTTAGCATAAGAACTGGCAGAGTTAGAGTGACATCAGATGTCTACGAGGAGCCTTGTAAGAGGCGGGAAAAGGGTTAATGAAAACAAAAAAAAAATGAATGAGATTTTAGACTAAATTCTTTCTGGAGTTAAATATTTAAAGATGTTTCAAGCGTTGGTGGTCGAGAGGTCAGCACAGCAGCCTTACTAGCAGTTGCCCTAAGTTGGCGGATTCGCTTCCCGGCCAATGCTATGACACATGAGAAATAAAAGTTAAAACCATCATTAGTCATAAAAATAATCGTACGTTATTTTAGTAAGTTAATCCCATTTATATATTCATATATTAAATTACTGTACTTTAAATTTAATTTAATAATATGACATTAGGGCGAATTACTTTAAAATTAATTGCTACATATGAATTTGAAAATACTAATCTGGTAAAATTGGAGAAATCACAAACTTAATTTTATATAGCTTAATAAATTAACCAAATAATAGGTAATTTTGAGATTTAATTTTTAAGTTTTGATGTTGTTAATTGTTGTTTGGGGTATTTTTTTATTATTATATATAAAATTTATAGTGCTGAAATTATTATATTATAAAAATCTATTTTTAAGAAAAAATTACGTATGTGCATATATGTATATAATGTAAGTATGTACATAAATTAGTATGTATTTTGCGCATTTATATGTTTTGTTTATTTTATATCAATATATAGATTAAGTAATGTATTTAAATATATAATAGATAAAATAATATTATAAATTAATTTTCACACTTATTGTTTAATACCCTCACTTACTATTTTACAAATTCTAAATTCTGAGGCTGGTTAATCATGATTGGCTAAATATTAATTATTATTCATTTTATGATTACAGCTATTCTATTGACAAGAACAAAAAAAAAGAACACTAACTAATTTATATAGTAGTTTGTGATTATTTGTAAATGAAAATAGAGAATATGAAAGGTTTATGATAGTTATATTTTCACAGTTTATATATATATATATATTATAAGATTTAAAAAAGATATAGAAAATACAAAAAATTACAAATGGCAAAGCAAGACAAATATATATATATATATTATCCAGGTACATCTATGTATAATTGAAAATATATCCTTAACTCAACATTTTGACCAGGTCACCCTAATCATCAACTGGACAACAAAAAATACATAAAATAACTATAGAGGCATTGTAAACAATAAAGTATAACAAAAATAAATCTTCTACTAATAGAAAATGTAAATAATAATTATGAGTAATTAGTTAGATTAACAGGTTTAAAAAAAATCCTAACAGAAGATAATTTGCATGTATCATCGTATTTGTTGATCCAACCTGGTCTATTAAATATCTGAATGTCTTCTCTCATTTGACATTGTTGCAGATAGTCACATCTGGATAGTATTCTCATATTAAAAAAATCAATACTATGGCATATATATATATATATATATATATATATATATATATATATTAACTTGTTTTTGTAATATATATATATATATATATATTATGACTTTTAGCTTTGCCAGAAAAGTTGGTGTCCCACTATTCTGATATTTAACTAGAAAAAAAATGTTTTTCTAAGAAAAAATTATTAAGACAACAGTATCTATAACTTATCTAAGCATGGACTCCATGAATATATAATGTTATGTTTTAATTTATTACTTGCTAAAATATTTTAAACTTATAATTAAAGCATTAATAAGTTAAATCTAAAATGTAGCTAATCATATTAGTTTAGATTATTAATACAAGTTAGAATAACTAGATGAGTGCCTGAGTTAGCCAATACTGATTAGATTAATATAAATGCTAAAATGTTAAGGAGTAGCTATTATAATTCTAATAAAATAATTTATTAAAAATAATTTGTAAAAATAATCTGAAAAATTGTTAAATAATAATACTATTAAAATTGGGCTAAGAATTTAAAATTTATTAGGTAATCAGTTTATTGCTATTTAAGTAACTTTAAATTTGATAGTTAAAAGATAGGGAAAAATTTAGAAATGTTTGGATGTGCATGCTTGCATGGTAACTTTATTTATTACATCACATGATCACTATTCCTTATGCTAGCATTAAAACATTCAAAACTCTCCATACAGTAGTGCCACTCAGTGCCAACCAGAGGCTGGCATCTGTTGATTACTCTGGTTGGCACTGACTTCTATATAGAGAGTTTTTCCTGTTTTAACTTTATTTATTAATGAAAATATTTGTTTAATGTGTAATATTTAATAATATTTTGGAGTATTTTATTTGGTTAAAAATTATAAATAAAGTATTAGTGAAACTCTAAAATTATTCATTCATATAATTTATATTTATTAAAGAAATTGATAAAATTAAATAATATTTACTTATTTTATTTGACAATATAACTTGGTATTTGTTAAAAGTCCAGACTACAGCAGGATTATTTGGCTATTATGTTGTACATTTAGATTTGGACTAATCAATATGAAATGATGTTTCTTGTCAATCACAATGATTGCCAGTAGCAAGTTATATAAGGATGCATATGCATATATTTGGTGAGAAGTGTATTCAAATGCATAGCAGCAGCATGAGAAAAGAAAAAGATTGAAGAGAACAGTTTATTTCCTGCCACTCATAAAATTTGCTGACAAAGTAAATTTAAAAAACAAAGTAAAATGCACAATTTTAATAAGTTTTTTTTTTTTTTTTGTTAAAGTAAAAATGCATATGCAAATTTGTATCAGGCTCATCCAAAATTAATTAGGGGTCTAAATCAAATGTTAAAAAAAAATTTATAAACAAGATGTCAATTGACTGTCTAGAGATGATGAAAGTGCTCTTTTCTGGAGATAAAGTATTGCAGGTATCCCATTTAAATTATTATAATTCAATTTAAAATGTTATTCATTATGAACTGTTTATTACATTATGATTATTATTATTTGTTATATTATAAATATGTTTGTACAAACAGTGTTCTGAAGGAGGAATTGGTAAAATATGCAGTATAAAGTTTTATTTTATGCATTCATTTTATTATACCAGAGTTTCCAATATGCGTATTTAAAATTATAAATGATTGCACCCAGAAGTATAACAGCCTTTCATATATTTAAGAAAACTATTTTAAGAATGAAAGTATTATAAATATAAGTATGTGTATGAGAATTTTAAATAGTTTATACATAAAGTGTTGTTACCATTATGCAGTAACTGCTTTGTCAGCATACATATAATCTGAAACTGTGTGAATGAATTGTGTCTTTTTCTATGAGTATACAAGATAAACATTTATATTCATATGTTTATTCTTATTATTATTTCCATGCATTTTATTATTAGTAGTATTTCTACAGCAAATTTAAGTAGATGTTATACTTTATGAATATTTAGCCATTCCATGATAGAATGCACTTTGTTCATTCATTAGAACTACCTGTGTATAGTACATGGTGTTTGATTGCATTTTTCTAGCTTATATTTCCCTGGTTTACTATAACTAGAATATCAATATTAGAATAATATACTTTGGTGTGCATATCCACAGGTGTATTCAGATTAACAACTTATTATTAGCTCCACTGTAATTTTTGTAACTTCAAATATATGATTAGTGTTGAGGTAATTATTTTCTCACCTCAACCTGAGATTAAGATATTTTAAACTTGTAAAAGAATTCTTATTTATGATTAAGATATTTTAAAACATAAAATGTGATATATTAAACTTGCAAAAAAACTTATATTTAAAATAAATATATTTCTAGAAGATAAAATAAAATATTTTGAATTATAAAAAAAAAAACCTTATATTTTAATAATCATATTTAGCTGTGGTATTATCTATAAGAATAATCATAGTCTAGGGTGGTTTTTCAAAATCTATGTCATATGGTGTTTATATGTGTAATTTTGATTGGTCAGCTAGCCTTAGACATCCTTATGGATTTGCATGATTTCATTGTTGGTTTTCAGCAACCTACATAGTGGACTTGATTGTAAGACCTCTCTTGTGTTCTACCACCCTTTGGTCGGACGGTTCATTGGGTTACAATATATATAAAAATGTAAAATACAATACCCGTTATATATATATATATATAAATTTATATATATATATATATATTGTAAAAATGCTATTTTATAATTTGTATATTTGGTAATAGTTTACTAGACAAAGATGTCACCTGATGGTCCTGTTTTCACGCCAAAACTATAATATATGAACATTCCTAGGCCGTCTATTTTAATTATTTTGTGGTGTATTTTATTGTGAAAAAAAAAATCAAATACAGAAATCGTGCTTTTTAACATTTTTTTTTATTAACATAAACAAATTAAATGAAATGAAATCAACAAATGTAAAATAAAATCAACAAATTTCAATTTTATTAGAGTTTTTTGGTGTTAGACTTTTTTGGTTTAAAAAATAATAGGAACAAAAATAAAAGTTATTACATTTTCATTTTTACCTAGAAATAGCAACAAATACTAAAACGGTTTTAAAGTTATTACGCTTTTTTTTTAACATGCTATTTGTTTTAAAAAACAATTTTCAATTTCATTATTCTTTTTTTTTTGTGTGTGTTACGGTGTTTTTTTTTTTGTTTAAAAATCAATAATCGCAACAAAAAGTAAAAGTTCTTAGACTTTCTTTTATATTTTAATTTTTACATAGATACAGCAACAAATACTAATATGGTTTTAAACTTATTATGTTTTTTATTTTAACATGCTTTTTTGGTTAGAAAAAAAAATTGCAATTTTATTACTAGTTTTTTATGTTACCCGCTATTTTTTGTTTCAAAAATAATCACAATAAAAAGTAAAACTTGTTACCCTTTCTTTTTTAAACTATAAACAACAACAAATTGTCAAGCGTTGTTAGCCGAGAGGTCATCGCACTTGCCTTGCAAGCAGGTAGTTGGTTGCAGACGAGTGTGGGTTCGCGTCCCGGCCGATGCTATGACATATGAAAAAAAAAAAACCAACAACAAATTAAAAAAGCATTAAAAATAATATGCTTCTTGAGTTTTTAAAAACCAGTTTAAAACTTTTTAAGCTTTTTTACAAAAACAACAACCAAAATGAAAGAGAAACAACATTAAAAACTATTACTTAAATAACCATTGAATACTTTAAACTGTGGAATGTTACGGACAGTACGTTACTTGAAGTTACCTAATTCAAACTATCTTCACACATCTATTTGGACAAGGTTTTGCTGTTAAAACTTCATTATAGAATGGTGTAAAGTGTCCGATAATTATTACTTAAAAAAATCGCTTTATTTCAATACTAAAAAAAAAATTAAATAAAAAGAACAATTTTCATACAATTCATATATAAACACCCTCACACGAAGCCGTAAAAAGGTATGAAGTGTGCAAATTCGCAAAAAAATATTTACTGTGATGTGATAAAGCGGCCTGCAATATGTAACACAACATGGGTGTTGTATTATAGTAAATGTAGGTTCGAACAAGCTTATCGACCGCAGAAACGGCATTTTTATGTGCTTTAGCACATAAACGGTGCTATCAGGCCGCTCTTTGTCTAGTAAACTATTACCAGTATATTTAATGAATGGATGATGAACAAAATTAATATTTAATGGCTTTATCTTTTTTTATATAATTTTAGGACTTATATGTATTTTTTTTTACATTGTCCTTATCTACATGTCAGTGTAGTTAAAAATTCATTAAAGTAATAATTTTAAATGACCAATTTATACACAATTATTAATATATAAAAATCAATAATAGAATTTTTAATGATTCTTGCTAATAATAATATTCAAGATAGAATTTATCTATTGCATTTATTACTGTTATTTTTTTTAAATACATATGTGAGGAGTTTGACATATTCACACATTTCCCTCCCACTTAAGGGATTAAAATAAATTGAATGTTTTTATTTTTTATTTTAATTCTCAATCTTTTATTTACACCTAAAACATTTATCATTTGCAATTGGTATATTTAATAGTATTTACATTGGTGTTATTGATAATTTGATTGTATACTTATTGGAGAATTAATTGCATGAGAAAATTATTCAGTTTTTATTGGACTTTCCTTTGACCGGTGGGGAATCTTTTTTTTTTTTTTATTTTTTTTGTAATTGATAATATTTAATAATACTTCTTTCTTTTTTTTACCAAAAAAACTGTTAGCTAATTGATGATCATTTATATCAATATTATTTAATAAATCAGTTACCTGTTTAATGCTTTGTGCATGGATACAGTGTAAAGATCGTTTGATTTTTAGGGGTAGATTATGTTTTACAATTCTGATAATTTGACTTTCAACTTAAATGGTATATATTTAAGGTTTTTAATTTAGCCACCTGTCATCAGAAAAATTTACTTAAAGTCTTTCCAGGGTTAGGTTGGTGCTTTTCTTGGAGTATTTGATATAGTAACGATTCCTCTCTATGCTTATTCCAAAAACTTCTCATTATTAATGCTTGGTATTCATGGAAAGTAATTGGTGTTTGGAATAAAGATCCAACCATGATAGTGCTTCATTATGTAAATGGGATATAAGCTACTATTCACCTTTTCTCCTTCTGATAGATTGCTGTTGACAGAGAAGTATAAATCCAAACTTTTTAGGTGTTCAATGGAGACTCATTTGTAAAACCTTTAAATATTTTGAGTTTTACAAATTGGTTGATAGCATTCATTTGCATATTATTATCTTTATGATTTACCTCCTTACATTTATCTGTAGTTAGTTGTGTTATTTGCTCATCAATTTCTGATATTGGTTTATTGAAAATAGTTTCTTCTACATCATAAAACTAATTTGAATTCTTTACTTCTGCATGCTTAATGAATGGATCAATAGTTTAACATCTACATTATTTATTTATTGTAAAACGAGGTTTGATTTCTCTTTATCATATCATATACATTTTTCGATTTTCTAGTATTTTGAACATTTTGTATTATATTTATTATGTTATGTATACTTACTATTTGACTTTGAAAATCATTTTGTTCTTCTATTAACTTCTCAATATTATCTTTATTTTGAGTGACTTCAGTTTCGATTGTGATTTGTTTAATTCTGACACATTTATTATCATTTTCTAATGTGTAAATGTTCTTTTCATAATTTTCTAATTTATGATCTTCTTTTATAGAATAATTTGTTTTTGAATGTATTTTACTTATTTCTTTATTTATTTTCTTCTGTAATTGTTTCTGATTTATTCTAATTTCAGTTTTAAAGTTATCACAAGGTTTCATTATTTCAGTAAATTTATCATCAATTTTATTTTCAACTTGTTTTCCAAATTCCATAAACCTTATCTGACATTTATGATCTCTCTCATTGATGTCTTCCTTTATTTCTTTCATCTCTGTCTTTAATTCATTAAACTAAATAGATAAAGTATTGTTTCATTTTGTCATATAATCTTGCATCCATATTCATTGCTTTATCTTTTACCATCATCATTAATTGGTTGAGAATAGAATCATTGGTGTTTGTTCTCTCTTCTTGTTCTTTTCTTGTATTCATCCTTTTTTCTTGGAATGTAATATTTTCTAATATCTCATCATAAGATGAACAAATAATTTGTCCCTTTTCATTTACAATTAGAGTAGTATCCATATTATCTCCCACAAAATTTGAGATTTGTTCTACACTAACTCCTTATGTTTCAAATTTAACCTGAATTTTATTATTAGTTTCAGACCCTAACATTTTTCTCTTGCTTCAAGTAATTATTTACTATATTGTTCTATCTTATTGTTTATTATTTGTGCAGTAACTTTATACATTTTATTTTACTTGAAAATATTTGTTTTTACTATATGTATTAACTAAGCTAATAAAAACATTCATAGATATGTCAAAACTTTATCTTACTTGGTTATTTATCTACATTTATTATTTCCTACCTTAAACCTGATATTCATGTTCTATTTATTTGAATTACCACTGTGTTGTTGTTGTTGTTATTATTATTATTATTATTATTATTATTATTATTATTATTATTATTATTATTATTATTATTATTATTATTATTATTATTATTATTATTATTATTATTATTATTATTATTATTATTAAGCTGTTGCACATGCGCTTTGCAGATTTTAACTATAAATGACTGAATACAAACACTTCAAACACATGATAAAGTCTTTGGGAAAAGATAGAATGGCCATCTATCTTTTTGAACCCAAACTCTTTTGTATGGGCAAATCTTAAGTGTCTGAAAGTGAAAGCATGAAGATATTAAATAATCACTTTAAATTACTTTTACATGCTTGAATGAATGACACTGGTGAAAATTACTAGAATTTACGATACATCATTCTTATTTGAAATTAAATATATGTAAATAAATCAATTATTTTATATAGCACGATGTTTTAATATATTTAATTTCAAACAAGAATGATGTATCGCAAATTTTAGTAATTTTCACCAGCGTCATTCATTCAAGCATGTAAAAGTAATTTAAAGTGATTATTTAATATATTCACACTTTCACTTTCAGACACTTAAGATTTGCCCATACAAAAGAGTTTGGGTTCTAAAAGATAGATGGCCATTCTATCTTTTCCCAAAGACTTTATCATGGGTTTGAAGTGTTTGTATTCAGTCATTTATAGTTAAAATCTGCAAAGCGCATGTGCAACAGCTTAATGCTGTTTAGCTATTACAGTTTATAAAACATCACGCTATATAAAATAATTGATTTATTTACATATTATTATTATTATTATTATTATTATTATTATTATTATTATTATTATTATTATTATTATTATTATTATTATTATTATTATTATTATTATTATTTGTTTTATTTCTCTATTTACAACCCATCTTATATTCAGATTATTAGTATACACTAATACAATCATATGGTTTTCATGCCCCTATAATTTTTCTTAATTTTAACATTATTAAGAAAGCAAAATAGTCTAAAATTTAAATGCTATAAATAATGAATCCAAATATATGCTACATTTAAAAGAACATGATATAGCCTAAACGTTGGATGCCATATATAACAGGATGACATAAATGCCATTTTATTATTTTGTATATATGATGAATGGATGACTAACAAAATTAAAATTTAATGGTTATTTCTTACCTTTAATAATTTTAGCGTTTACATTTGTATTATTTTTTTTTACATTGTGATTACCCACATATCAGTATAGTTAAAAAGTCGTTAAGATTATAATTCCAATGTTTATGCAATTATTAATATGTAAAAATCAATAATATAATTTCTAATGATTCTTGTTAATAATAATATTCAAGATAGGTGTGTCTGTTGCATTATTATTTTTTTAATACATACATGCAGAGTTTGACATATTCTCACAATATATATATATACACCTGGGTCTCTTTTTACGCGGACTAATTTAACACGATTTTGAAGTTACGCGATTCGTGTTTCACTGGAAGTGTGTTAAATATGTCCACGTAAAAAGAGACCCAGGTGTATGAACTCCGATAATGCGCTATTACTTTAAATAATAAATTTTGTGCACTTACATTATATTGAAAGTAATAGCACATTATTGGAATTCAACCTTCATCTTAGTAATTTCAATATTTTCAGTGCTTTATAATAGTAAGATTTTATGCAATAATGAAATTAAAATCATAATTTCCACATTTTATGTATACACACATTAAATTTTACAAGATTATAATGTAAATTTGTTCAAACATTGTACATGTTAATTTTGCATTTTAAATCACATTCTGTTTTTGCTTTTTTTAAAAAAATGTAATCAATTATTAATCATTTAGTGTCCACAAGTTTATTTTTAAAAGGTCAGTAATAGCAGTGGGCACAATTAAATTTGACAATTAATATCTGATTTTTAATTGTAATTAACAATTTAAAAATTACTTACTGCGACTTGAAATTAATGTGAAATTTGATTTTTAAACCGAATTAAAGACAAAAATAAGAATTTAATTTTTAGTTGTTAGTTTCATAAACAATTAATAAAATCATCATCTCAAAGATTAATTACTAATTACGTTGTCACCAGAAAACCACTGTTACAAGATGAATGTGAAGTTGGCGCTAGTTGTTTGCAAACGAATGTGTCTTTTGGCAAATAGCTATAATAATTAAAATGTGTATAAAAAATGTACAATTACCATACTGTAAATTGTGCATAAAAATATATTATTTTGAATAAAATTAAATATTATAGTTAACAAAAGTTTGTCTTGTATCAATTTTTTTCAAATTTGAAATTTTTTATTAGTCATATTTTATTTCCTTATTTTGTTTTTTTGCGCTAATTTTAATATAATTTTACGTTGGTGCTTTGCTTTTACGCGAATTTTGAAAAATCACAGACCACATCCCCCCTTTTTCAATGTAAGTTACATCTATTTTTGCATGATTTCATTTGCGCATGTTTTCTGAGGAACCTATCTTACATAAAACGAGACCCAGGTGTATATATATTACACATTTCTACAAACAATCATAAACACCTTAAGTTATTATTAATTTTATATATAAACAAAGGCCAAACTCTCCATACAGTAATGCCACCCAGTGCCAACCAGAGTAATCAATGGAAGCCAGAGACCTGTGCATAAAATCCCCATCTAGTGCCTACTCATCCAATATCCCCAGACTAATTTCTGGCTTGAGGCACTGGGTGGCACTACTGTGTGGAGAGTGTTTCCTCTGTTAATGACAGATGTGCTAGCATAAGAAATGGTGATCATGTGAATTTTATATATACTCATGTAAAAGTTAAAAATAAATCAACTTACACCAATTACCAGACCTATAACATAAATGACGATCACAAGCCACAACAGATGTGAATCTTCCTAAAAAAACAATTAAACATTTTTTTATGATTAGTTTTATATATACTATTAAAATAATAACATTGTTAAAATAATAGATTGTTAACATGTTGCTGTCATCATATTAAATATATTTTTAAAAAAACAATTTAGCTTTACATGTTTTGATTTATATGTAAGTTGGAAAATAAAAATATTCTACGGTTAAAAAAAAAATGAAACAGCTTTCAAAAAACTTTAATGAAAGAAATGTAATCTACAAAATTGTCAGTAATACAAAATATTCTATCAATAATCAAGATTAACAACTGATTTCACAAAATTTACTTTTGCCACAGATATTTGACTCGCCACGTAATAGTATGCAATGCTTTCTTGTACATGTAGAAGTAAATATTGGAAGTTTTAGGTTTTCTCAATTACTTTTCTAGATCTATTAAACCTTGCATTTGTCTAAAGAAAGAACAGATAAATATTGCTATCTGTTGTGATTTTACTATCCTATTGCAGTATTTATTTCCTTGTTTAACTAAATTATTTAGGTAAAAAGAAACAACAAAAAATACTAATATTTTAATTAAAAATTTTAATAGAAAAATACGCGCACGTATACAAATATATATATATACTAGAATATCTCCGTTGTTTAATATATGAATAACGTTTGAGATGAAAACTCGTAACAATGTACAATAAATATTTAAAATACTCTCTTACCAAGCTTAAGTCAAAATTTGCTAAAAGCAAAATGGCGGTATATTATTGCATCACTATCTCTATATGTATATATAGAAAGTTGTTTAGAATACTTTGGTTAGAAAGAATTAATATTTAAATCAATCCACAATATTGTAATTAAATACGTTTCTATTTATTTACGTACAATTGTTCTCCGTAAATTTGGAATGTACTTAAGATTAGTCTGACACTAATGAAAATTGCTGACACAAGCAAATATATATATATAAAGACCGAATTAAAGCCATGCACAATCATCTAAAGAAGAATTGAATTAATTTTGTGAAGGAATATTAAATAATATTAGATGAGCAGAAACTAATTAATCAACATGATGGTTTTGCTCAGCGTTTTACAATTTAAACTATGTTATGACATCATGATAAAAACACTGGCATGACTCATCGATCAGCTAGTGAAAGTAACATGTACCCAGGATTTTTTATTCATCAATAATTATTGCAAAGTAAATGTGCATGGTACTGTTGTTGTTGTTATTTACAAAATCTAAAGAATTCAAATTTGGAAGCTACCTGCAAACTAGGATGATGTGGTCCACTATTTTTAAACCAGTGGTACCTTACCCTCATAAAAAGTCTGTGCAAATAGCCATAATATGGAACTTTATGGTCATAGTTTGGCAAGCAATGGTGCTGTTTTATTCAGCATTTAAGATTGTCAAAATAAAATAGCCTTTGGTAATGGAATGTGGTTTGAGGGATACAGAATTATGTTTGTGACCATAGTCAGATTTATTTATATCTGATAAAGACTGTTAACTTTTACTAAATGGGGCAAAAACAGCTAGATATATGGCAGATAAGATGGTGATAGATAGGAATATCTATATGTAAGAGCATTGCTAGTATTTTAGCATGAGAAAAATGTTAAATCTGAAGGCTTAACAAATTGGTGGTAATTGTTGAGATCCTTTTCACTAGGCAGAAAAATTAGGTCAGACAGATACTTCCATAGTGGTATATATTTGAAAACTTTTACAAGATGACCAATGAGTGATTCCTGGTAAGAATTCTGGACTAAATGGCATCTACTCTGATAAATTCAGTCAAAGAAAATGTCCAAGATAGCTGCACAATGGTTTGTTTGTTTGATTACCACTTGAAATAAATAGAAGTTTACTAGCTGGAACATCATTTTCAACAAAAAATACATATTTATCTCATTTTGACTATATAAAATTATAGCTCACTATTTTGCAGTAAAAAAACTTAGACATAGTTATTTTTACAAATTGATCAATTAAGTTTATCAGAAGCTTCCATTTAGATACAATTTTCCAAGCACTTAAGTTAATATTTCCAGATTAATACTTGACATTTCAATGTTGGACTAATTGTATGTTTCTTTTTTGACTTAGACTTGGTTAGAGAGTTTTTTAAATAGGTATTGTAGGGAGTTATGGATTTTAATCTCGAACGTTAATTATATTTTTAACACAGGATATATTCTATTAAATATTTTCATGTGTTTGAATCGTTGCTGGCAATGCTTAAATTGAGATAACTTTTGCTAACTATGGTAAGTAAATCAATTAATATATATTTAGATACAATATTGTGGATTGATTTAATTATTTATTATTTCTATCCAAAATATTTTAGTCAATCTTCTTTTTATATATATTATTTTTTTTTTTTATATATATATATTCATGAAGAATAAACGGCTGCTTTACTTTTAGTAAATGTTGACCTATGCTTAGGTTAAAGCGATGCTTTAAATACTAATGCACTGAATTATGGATATTAATCTCAAATATTATTTACATATTAAGCACTGGAGGTATTCTATTACATATTTTCATTGTTTGAATCATTGTTTCCATGCTTAAATTGAGATAGTTTTCTGACTTGCTAACTATTTTAAGTAAATCATTTAAAACATATTTACATGCAATGTTACGTATTGATTTAAATATTTATTATTTCTAACTAGTTTAAATGAAAAACAAGAACAAACGTTTGATTCTGGGTAAATTTTGACTGATTTTTCATTAGAGTGTATTTTTAAATATTTATTGTATGGTGCTAAGAGTTCTTAATATTGAATATTATATATGTATATATAATATTTAAATACATGTATACTTCCTATATTACACTTAATGTAATTATAAGGGACTTGAACTCAGACTTTTAAACTCCCTACATCAATCCAATCCACCTTATATAACTGAAACCCATGACCACATACATTTGAAGAAGATGTGACCCCCAACATATATACCCCATGCCAAACCAGCACTCATCAGCTGCTCCAGCTCTCCACCTCCCACACATATACACAATCAGTGCTCAGGCCATATTAAGATAACAAATTTTCAAACTTCAATGGACAAGCATCAATCCTCTCCACTCTCCAAACTTTTAACCATCCATATCACTGAAAATCTGAAGATAGAGACCATCAAAGCCTTTGATGATGTCAGTATTGTTGACATATCCATGTTAACCTTAAGTCAATCTGACCTAGGACCTTAATATGTCCATTTAATTGTACAGAAGAGGGATGGGCAGAATTCAGGCTGAATATGTAATATTTAAATACATGTATATTTTCTATCAAATTTAATGTAATACAAGAGACTTGAATTCAGACCTTTAAACTCCCTACAACTATCCAATCAATCTTATACAACTGATACAAATGACCACATATATGTGAAAAACGTAAATGGATATGTATGTAGGAGATCATGTATCATTTTCGAATGTATATGGCCATGTGTAGTAATTATATAAGATGGACTAAATAGTTGTAGAGAGTTTAAATTTTAGTCTCAGTTCAAGTACTACAAAATATACATGTATTTAAATATTACATATTCAGCCTGTATTCTGCACATCCTTTTTCTGTATAATTAAATGGCCATATTAAAGTTCTTAGTGAGCAGGTCACATTGATTTAAAGTCAACATGGGGATGATAATAATATTGGTATCATCAAGGGTTTGAGGAGTTCCATCTTCAAATTTTCAATGATATAGGTTGTTAAAGGATTGGAGAGTGAAGAGGAGTGAGACATGTCCATTGAATTTTGAAGATTTGCTATCTTAATGTGGACTGAGAACTGATTGTGTATATGTGTGGGAGATGGTGATCTGGACCAGATGATGAATGATCATTCAGCATAGAATACTATGTTGGAAATCATGTATCTTTTTACATGTGTGTTGTCATGTGTATCAGTTGTAAAGATAGATTGGATAATTGTAGGAAGTTTATATATATATATATATATTTCCATATATATATATATATATATATATATATATGATCATATAGATGGCATTTTAACATAGTAACCATACATTTAAATGTTTAAAATCACTGATTGTAGCATTACAAATTTAAATCATTATATGTTTATATTTTTTGCATTCAAGTTCTTGAAGCCATTTTTAGACAAATATTTATATCATTTACATTAATATTTATTAATAATCAATTATTAGACTTGGATATTATTATATCATTTTATACAAAATATAAAATTTAAAAGTGTTTGAAGATTAATATATATATATATATATATATATATATATATATATATATATATATATATATATATATATATATATATATATATATAATTAAATATGCCCATATAGTATGATTTATTTAAATCCACCTTCATTCTCCTTGTAAATTTTTTTAACTATATTTTAAAAACTTCACCTTACTATACAAATTCTTCATATTTCAAACATAAAAATAAAGATATTTGAAAAGAAGACATAAGATAGCTACTTGATTATGTCATAACTTTTCTATTGGCCAAGAATACTACTTTTTATATGTTTTCATCATTTTTATTCAGTATATTTATTAATATCATATTACTACTATTTAATTTACAAATGTCAAACTTTCTGCACTAAATTTTTGATACAATTCACTTTAGGCCATAAATTAATGATTATTAATAATCATTTATTAGGCAATATCTGATCATATTTAAATAACATCATCATCAATCATTATCAATCCACTGCAGGATGACGGTCTCTCCAAATTCAATCCATCTTCTCCAATCTTTAGCTTCTCTTCTCCACATCACCCCTACATACTTTCTTATTTCATCCATCCATCTCACATGTGGTCTCTTTCTGGGTTTTTTACAATCTCTTGGAATCCAGTTTAAGATTTTAATTGTCTATCTATTATCATCTCGGTTTAAATAACATGAATATTAAAATTAATTAAAGTTTAATATTCCACCATTATTAATTACAACCATATAGTTTCATTGATTCAACTCTGCTTTCCATTTTTTTTGTTGAATAACACACACTTCAAATATATAAATTAATAACAACAGACATAACCCCTTCCCAACCATATGCAATTCTGAGTGAATCATAAATCTTCCATTAACTTAGTTCAACTAAAGATTACTGTTTCATACAGATCTCAGAATTATTAGCTTTTTTAAATACTTTTCAGAAGTGAGTGTGCACATATGAATTTCAAATATACATTTTAAACATTATACATAAGAGAAAAAGAAAATGAAGTGGAATTGATGGTAAAAGTTGTTGTAGTTGATAACCTTTTTTTCTGATAATTACAAAAAAAAGTAATTTCTACATTTTGCACCATCTCTTGGCCATTTTTGGTCACATATTCAGTAATTCATAGCCTTATTGGTATTTAAAATTTTAATTCCAAAAGAATCCACATTTACCAATGTTTTTTTGCAAAAAAAAAAAATGATTTTCATTGTGGTCTTTTGTTATATTGTACCTCCTGTTTTCCCTTATAAGGTGCTGTGAAGCACTAACAGTCAACTTCAGCCATTGTTTTCCAGGCATTTCTAACTGTCAAAGTCAGAAATCAAGCCAACATATTTTATAATTGCATAATAGATTTTGAATGTAAATAGATATATTTTTCATACTTTTTTATATTCATAATCAAGTTTTTACATTAGTTGAACTAAATATAAACTTTGATTTGAAATTTTTTAAGTTTTACAAAAAAATAATCAAGGGGAAATGAATAGCTCTTGACCACTATTAATGGCAAGTAAACAACATTGACTGCTAATTGCATATCAATGACATCAGGTGATAACTTGCAAAACACATCTATTATTTATAAATATTTATGTATTTTATGATTACTTTTTATGCTTTAACTTTTTACACTATATTGACCAATAATGTGTCTAGATTTAGATTTTTATTTAAAATATATAATTTTAGATGAAGAAAAGACAACAGAAGTGAATAATCTGAAGTCTGGGAATAATTCAAGATAGAGATTTTAAATAGTTTCTCTTACACCACTTATCAATTAAGAGCTTGTTTGAGCTAATGGTACACTCTCTCTCTATTACATTATTGTAATTTCTAAGACAAGAATATCATTAGTGATTACATGTAATGTTGGTTGAGATATAATTATATTGTTTTAATGTAGGATATTTTTTTTTCTTATATTTTTCTCCAGTTATTAACATTATTTTAAATTTTTTGTTACATTTAACCAATTTGAATGTAAAATAATTCAATTTTTAAAAGATAAATTAAAACAATTCTGATGACTGCACATTTACATTTTTATGAAAGTTTTATTAATAAAATTTATAAAACACACTTATTATTTTAAATTATTTTTTATAAGGGAATTACCTTTGAGGTTTCCTTTTTTCTTATAGAAGGAAGGTTATTCAAAAAGACTCGAGAGAACCTCCTTCCTAATTTTTTAATTGGTTTTTTTTCTACATAACGCCACTGCCAAAGAAAATTTATTTTTATGAAAGGAAATGGGTTAGATCCATATTTAACAAAGTAAATTACTCAAATTTTTGCTCAAGCTGGCCAATAAGAAAATTGGACAATCAAGGGGTTTTCATAATATATTTTTTTTAAATTTTAATTAATATTAAACTTTAAAAGTGCCAGCATAAACATGCATGTATCTATAAAAAATAAACACTTATACAATCTGGCAAACTGACTTAGATAATATTCAGATTAGGAAAAAGTTGTTAGTCAAAATGTTGGTTTAGCAGCTAATTTTGTGACTTCATCAAAAAATGTTGTGGATGACTAATCAATCATCTGGTGAAAGTACAGTGTACACATGATTTAGTTTTCATTTTTTGTTTCTGCTGAATGAATTTTATGAACTATCTTATTTTATCCAATGATTAAAATTTGGGAAAAGTGCCCACTACTGAGGACAATACAATTCACTATTTTCAAAAGACAGTCATATACTGGAATAATTATCTGCATGATGTTTAGTGAGTAGAATGGTATGCTGAGAAAAACCAAAATCTTACAAATGTATGTTTACATTTTGCAGAGCATAAAAAAAACTTCAGTCTGCCCCAGTAATAATAAAAAACAATCTTTGGTTTTTCTGTTTTATTGAAATAAATATATACTGTTAAAAATATAGTTGTAACATTTTGCAAAAAGAAAACAACTTAAATGGAAGTTTGTTTATTTCCAATAAATAAATTTATACATCATCATATTTAAAGTTGTAATTATAAATTTATTTAAATGCACATTGATTACATAAGTAATATTTTACTAAGGCTATAAACCTCAAGAGGTGTGCTGTGAAAATGTGAAAGTAGGGGACCTTCAGCTTCCAAGCTTTTCTTCCAAAGCGTGGCTTGTGGTTAAGACCTGTAGAGATCCCTACCTTTGCATTTTCGCATGCAACACTTTTTGAGGTTTTAGCCTTAGTAATATTATCATCATATTGTATAAAAATAAGGTTAGTTCTGGAAATAAGATTAGATCTTGTGATACACAATTTGCATCCAATTTAAGTCAAACCATCTGTATGTGTTTACTTATTTTCACTAAATAAAGGGTACTTTTGTAGAATCTATAATACTGAAGTTTGTCAGTCATTTTTGTTTGAATTATCCATTTTAAGGGGCATCAAAAATCTTGCAAACAATATGGCTGACTAATGATCTGCTCTAAAAACAAAACTACAAATGATTGTAAGTGCAGTTCTGTCTTTCTTTTCACAGTCTCATATCATGACCATTAAAACATACATTTCAGATGGGCCATTGATCATAATTTTGCAAATAATACACTACATGTTCTTCTGAGTCAGTGGAAGATCCCAAATTTTTAATCATTTTGGGTTTTATTTAATAGTTACAAAGGTTCAGTAAAATATTTTTGGGAAAATAAGTATAAACAAAATAGTTGAGGCACCTGAAAAATAGACAACTAAAAGAAAAATCTCTGAAAAACTCGTATCCTATGACTTCTATTCTTATAAAGTATCATAGCATAATAAAGTTATAAATCGATCACATTTTGGCCTAAATAAGGTTACTTGCCTCATTTATAAAAATTAATTGATTCTAAATAGGTCATAAGACCTCATGTAAATGTTTGTTTTATGTAAACTGCAAGGTGTTACTATATGATAAAGTATCTGACTTAATAAAATGATAAGCAATTGTCATGAAAATATATTTGTAAAATAGACTCATGAAAAAAAGTGAATGCAAAGAAAGTTTGGAGACTTGTCTAATGACAGTGGTGTTATATTGGACAAATGCTGAAAATGAATAAAAAAGAGATTAGCCAAATTAAAAGCTTTTTGTCAGCCAGAAAATTGTTTTTGAGACTCATTTACTCATTTCCATTTATCTCTATTTTTTGTTTCCAAATCTGAGTACCGAGATAAATTAAAAAAAAAAAAAACACATTTAAAAAAAAATCAAAATAAAACGGATATTGTTTTACCCACAGCCTGTTGAGGTTTGAAATGATGTGAAATTAAATATTAAAAACATTTAAAAAAAAAAAATTAGATATTTTTGTTATAAAACTAAAACATATCAATGGAAACTTATTGTACAAAAAATATAAAGAAATAAATCATTGAATTTGAAAATAGTAAGTTGTGCTGCGGATGAACCACATTAGCTTTATTAAGAATAAAGATTTTAACAATTAAAACTTAGTAAATAAATGAGAGCATGTTTCAAAAAGTACTAAAGTATTTACAATTGTGGAATTATAAAATAAAAATTATTTGCTTCTATCTTAAACTAATGTATTTTTTTTTTTAATTATTTTTTTCGCTAATAATAAAAATAAGCAGAAACAAATTACATTTTTAATTTCTATATTGATAATAAGTTATTTAACAACACATAACAATGATTTATTATACATATTAAAAAACATATTTCATATCAGGAACATGGCAGTTGAGACAAGTTTAAAAAAATAACTGAAGTACTTCTAAAGATTTATTGATACTTTAAAATAAAAATATATTAAAATAATGTTAATATATGTTTTAGAACCAAATTCGACATACAAATATTTTACAGATTAATTATGTTTAGAAAAAATTGCAAATAATACTCAAATATTTTTAACATCATTCATAAATACTTATAGATAAGTCATATATTTCACTATCTCATATTGTAACTCTTTGGATCTGAGGAATTGGGGGGGGCATATTGTAACAGTCAGAAAATGTGTGACTCATTTAACATAGTGCCAGAATTCAACCACCATCACAGGAAACCAGCACCATCGAGGTAGCGAAGCCACCCGTAGTACTGGAGTTCTAAACTTAGTTTATGGGTTTAACAATACACTCTCTAAAACAACACATCTGATGTGACATTAGTAAACATTTATTTTGGCATGGTGGTCAGGGTATGCAAGAGATTCAAGGATTTTATTCCGAGTTAGCCAATAATAACACTAATATTAATTAGACAATTATATTTACAAATCAAGGAAACATATTGAATGGGTAATCGAATAAATAAAACATAACTGCAGATCGTAGTTTGAAATTATTTATTTAAAACATTTTAGTGATAAATCATTAACTAGTAAGGCTATTTACTAAGATTTTAAAAAAGTTTCACTAGTAGATTTTCCGATACTATTATATATTAAAGAAATACATTTATTTATTTAGACATGTATTTTATATTTAAGACCTCGAATAGCGTGTGTTTTCAATACTATAATGTTTAAGCAAAAAAGAAAAACATTATTTGATGACGTAATCTAACTACCAGAAGTTCTCGAGCAAGTATTTCTAAGGCATGCCTTGAGGGGATTCTCTACCTTTGCAATGCAAAATATCTAAAGTAAAATTTATTAGAGTAGCGGCGGACTATATATTTATTTAATTAAAATATTTAATAACAACTAGGGGCAAACATTTATTTGAAAGTGAGTTGTGTCACTAATGCAGGAACGGAGTGATACATAGAATAATAGAAGTTAATTAAAGAAACACGTGGTACGTTTTATAAAGGCGATTTGGAATGGCAGTATATTGAAACTGGTAGCCATGAATGAGTTTATAAGAACGAGAATGATGGGCTGGCATTTGCCATTGGCCCAAAAGAGGTAGGTGTCATATAAGCATAATCAGTGACAAGCGGTTCATGCCGTGATTGCCTAGAGCTACCTGACTTTCGTCAGGCCCTGATGGGAGCATTTATTATGTCCCCTTGTGTAGGGCGACTGAGGTTAATTTCAACCTCCTACAATCCGGAATATTCAAGGGGCTTGTAATGGGTCATCGTATCTCTAAAATGTAACACATGTATAAGGTATAGACGATTCCTGGTAAGATTTAAATATATTGTCTAACCTCCGTCCCTACATTATCAACATCTAATAAAGAACGTTGGCGTTCTCAAAGAAATGCAATTTATGGAATTAACTTAATTAAAGATTTAATAAATATAAAACATATATAAACTGGGTGATTATTACAACTAATAATGCGAGCCATTTCCAAGTAGTAGACCCTCTGCATTACAATAAATGATTCATTGAATGTGTGTCGATTTATATGAAAATTAAGTTATTTATGAAGAGAAGTAAATATTAATGAAAAGGGTGACACG
Source organism: Epiperipatus broadwayi (assembly GCA_028023455.1). Classification (NCBI taxonomy): domain Eukaryota; kingdom Metazoa; phylum Onychophora; class Udeonychophora; order Euonychophora; family Peripatidae; genus Epiperipatus; species Epiperipatus broadwayi. Next base: position 3,866,904 of record JAQFVV010006261.1, on the reverse strand, counting down.
CATTCACTGTCTCGGGCTATCATAGATTTAAACTTAGAAAATGGTGAGCATGTGATAATTATACTGATAAAATGTAGATTTAAAAATACGTACCCAAGAAAGATAGAGTGAGGTAAGCTGATTATTAGAGAAATCTTACATTAAAAAATTTTGAGAATGGTACATTTCAGTTTTACAAACAAGAATTTACAGTTTATAAGTTAGATACAGAATGAATAAGCTATGAGTGGGATATTAGTAGAGTACTCTAGAGAATTTGAACACAGGTGTACCTGTTTATGAGAAGTTTTCCGATTCTGTGATCCAGTATGCAAATTGTTCATGATTCAGCATCAGCAGTTCTTTACAGTATTTGGATGATTCATGCAATTTAACAGCAGCAGCTTTCAATTTATTTTGGGCAGCAGATCTTCATGGTTGAATTTATGAAGGGCAATGGAAGTGTTTCAGCATCCGATAGGCCATCTCCGCAAGCGGAGAATAGTCTGGCGTCTTTTTCTCGGGTCATACCGGTGGCAGGAACAATGGCATTTAATATTTTTGGAGACTCTCAAACTGATTGAGAGCAGAGCTAAGAATTAAAGTGTCTGTTTCTAGTAAGTCTAAGATGGTCTCTTTTTTAGATCTTATTTTTCTACATTTTTGTCATAGTTGTTTTCTGATTCACTTAATCTGCCCTGGAGGATAATCAATGCATTTTTGTTAATTCTAATTTAGAGACAGCTGCCTTTTCTATTGTTTACGTTTACATTTAATTTTTCTAATTACATTTTAGGGAAATGTTTTTTTAATTAATCTATTATCTCTCACTGACAGATGCTTTTTAAAATTTCAAAGACAAAAAGGGAACATACGATTATTTTTACTTTTAATTAAATATTACAATCTATTTCTAAATTATTATTAAATGAAATTTAAAACAAAGCAATAAATAGAAGTTTTGCAATTGTATTTTTATAGAACTAAAAGAAGGAATCTAAATTATATTATTTATCTTTATTTATTGCCTTAACTTTGAGATTCGTAAATGTGTGCTTAAATTATGGTGAATTCTACATATATCTATACATTTTTAATATTGCTACACACACAATTCAATACCAAAAAGTTTAAATTTTGGGTAGGATAGATTCGGTGAGTGAGAGACGATAGAAAAAGGTGAAACTTAAGATTCGAATACGTAATCCTTTACTGTTAATATATAATGTTTTAGAACTAAATTGACATATGCTACAAATATTCTTGTTAGATTAATTTATGTTTAGAAAAATTCGCAAAATAATACTCAAATATTTTTAATATCATTCGTAAACATACTTATAGATAAGTCTTATATTTCACTATCTCATATTGTAACCTTCATCTAGAGGAATTGGGGGGGGAATATAAATTATTTTTATTAGTCAATTATATAAAAAGTGTTGGATAAATGTTATTCGTCAGTTTAGAGAGTATGTTCCTGATTCAAAAAAATGTAATATTCAATAAACAGAACTGTTTTAACCCTTTTTTCCCGCTTCGACGAGACTCTCTTCGACATCTAAAATCACTCTAACTCAGTTCGTTTTATACGTTAAAATTCGTTAAATAAGTATATGAATTCGCTTTTAAAAGTTCTGTCTGAGTGGTGACATCTTTCCAGATAATTATTTTAGTAGTAAAAAATAAAAAAAACGCATTTAAACCTAAACAAAGAAGAAACATTATTTGTGATTGGTTCCTTAGGCATGCTCTCAAAAGAAAAAGACATTCTGATTTGGCTGGAAAGAACAAAAGAAACTACCTGATCAAAAGAAAATAAAGTAAAACGCTGAGATTTTCATTTTGGATACCATTTAAATTATTATTAAATAATATTTATGGAAATTAAACATAATTTCAGAGAAGATATAATAAAAAAACAAAATTATTTTAAAAAATATTGAAGATTTAAGTCAATATATTGAAGATGTAGTAAAAAGAAATATTTACTTTTCTATAACGTAAAAGTCGATCTTATTGTTTACATTATACCACTTTTAAGTTGCCGACATAGAATATCTTAGAATAAATAAATAGCAATTCTATTTTTTGAAAGAACTTTCGTTTTCTTCATGACCTGAAAAATTAAATATATACTTTTTGTAAAACGTATCTGAGTTAATTTAATATTATGAGCGAATATGTTTTAACAATAGGCTTTGTCTTCTAGTTTGTGAGTTGGCCAATTAAAAGATTTTGATTTTATCTGATCACAACCAATGATAAAATTAAAGGTTTAGATGGTTAATTTAGCTTCTAAAAATCAATTATTTCCTCACATTCGAATTGGTTAAATGTAACGAAAAATTTAAAATAATATTAATAACTGAGAAAAAACATTTGAGAAAAAACCCTCCAGTAAAACAAAAAGAATTATATTTTAACCAATTACTCCATGACATAGTGATGATTTTTTTGTCTTAGAAATTATAATTCTTCCATTTTTACTGTTTTTTCTTCATCTAAAATTCAATATTTTAAATAAAAATCTAAATGTAGACATACTTTAATAATAATATAGTCGTTACTTTATTAATCAATATAGTATCAATAATTATGCGCTTTAACACTCATAAAGAAGTTATATTTATTAATAATTTATTTAAAGTTTGAAATTTCAAAGCTCCATGGCTTCTATACCCATAGCCTGTGTGGTTGATAGTGATGAGGGGAGTATTCAAATTTATGTTAATAGTTAGATGTTTCAGTATTTTATTTTAAAATATTGTTTAATTAGTTTGTCCATCTTTTTTGAAATGGTGAAACAAACATTTGATAATGATTATTAAGATGGCTAGCCAAATATTGCATTTTTCATAACGATTCAATTAAATGATATGTGCAAGTAGTAGTCAATTGGTTTGAATATACAGTCAAAAGCTTTCTTTATTCTTCTTTTTCTTGATTATTTTTCTTAAAAGGTAAAAATTTTCAAATCAAATTTATATTTAAGTAAATTAATGTAAAAACTTAATTATCAATGTAAAAAATTAAATGTTTGGCAGTCTTTCATAAAATTTAGTTTGTCAAATTGTCCTGTATTTTTATTGTTCACAATTAATTTGTAATATGGTTTGTTTGTATTTCTTGCAAACCAGTAAATTTTTTGGATATGATATTGAGTAAGTTGTTGTTCAGTTTTGCGCCATTTTCAGATTACATAAGATCATAATCATTTTTCATGTTTTCTTGTTTGTACGTGAAACGACCATAATTTTTTAAACATGGTGTTCAAGTGGCTGTCCTTGTTATGCAAAACACATTTCTCTGCATTCAAAGCCTTATTCTGGACCAAGAAATGCTCGCTGGTACTGTTTTGTTGATCTTCCCACAAGATCATATTGTTTTTACATCCCTCAATTAAGGAACCATAATTGCTTGTTCTTTTATAAATTGCCAGCAGGAAGATACTATTAACTCCCCTTTTAAATTGTAGGTGAGAAAGCAATTCTTTCTGCTAAAGCATTTAAGGTTTCAATATCTCGTGAACTCTATGCACTCTCTAGGTCAAACTTTTGTATTCTGTTTGCTAGATTTTACTTTAGTTTGTTTATTGAATTTAATAAAATTTCAAATTAGTTTAAATTATTTTGGCATGGACGCTTGTCCATGTGATTCATTTTCTCATCGTCTGAACAATATTTAAGATTCTCTTGCTGTCTTCATGAGTCTAGCCTGTGTAAACCATCATTACCATTCACTTTTTTGTTACTCGTAAATAATTTTTCCAGAATGCAGTGACTGATAGTGTCTTCCATGATCAAAGGTAGATTGAGTGATCATTACATATATATATACATATATATATATATATATATATATATATATATATATATAATTTTTAAATCAAAGTTTAATTAGTAAAATGACACCATATTTGCCTGAAGGTATGTGATGATGGAATAAGTTAGATGTGATAATATGAAGTACTATTCGATCTTATTAAATGTATGAAATTTTAAACCTTACTTAAACTTTTCAAACATAAACAACTTGATAGTCATAAACCCCAAAGGACAACACTCTTCCTCAGGTGTTGCTAGCCTGACCCAGTCACAAAGCTATCATAGGGAGTGAACCGTATACCTCTAGAAGAGAGAGGAAAATTACACTACTCCTAACGGCAACCTGTGTTGTTTATTTGTGTAAGTTATTACTGTCAAGTTGTTTGTATTTGGAAAAGTCGCAATAATGCTTAGATTTTTCTATACATTCAACATTTACTGATAGATGATGGAAATCGTCCAACATATTATCACATAGGACAACATAGTTTCTATTTATTTTGCCTTGATATCAGGCCAGTTTGTTTGATATTAATAATGTAAGATGAAGATTTCCTATATTTTCATGATGTTGGTAATGTTTTAGACAATAAAAAATGTTGGTATTTAAATATAAATATATTGAGGAATAGATGGTCAATTTTGGAATCTGACTCATGACAGTTAGATGCATACTGGTTGAAGTTTGCATCTTCCATGTTTGATTGAATATATTTTGTATATTTAATATAATTATTTATAATAATGAGGTTTCCATCTAGTATACATATACATATATGTAAGTTTATAATAAAAAAATCTTACTCTTTCTTTATAATCTCCTTTGGAAATGTCTATACAGTAGACAACAAAACAAATGAGAGTCCACTGAAACATGTAATAGATGTTACACAAATCCATGGAAGTAATAAAAAACGGTTCTCCTAAAATTATAATAAATATATAGATATGTAGGTATTAGATACATTGATAAATACATAGATAGATAGATAGATAGATAAATAGATAGATAGATAGATAGATAGATAGATAGATAGATAGATAGATAGATAGATAGATAGATAGATAGATAGATAGATAGATAGATAGATAGATAGACAGATAGATAGATAGATAGATAGATAGATAGATAGATAGATAGATAGATAGATAGATAGATAGATAGATAGATAGATAGATAGATAGATAGATAGATAGATAGATAGATAGATAGATAGATAGATAGATAGATAGATAGATAGATAGATAGATAGATAGATAGATAGATAGATAGACATTTACACAAATAAATGTACTGGAGGGTATTTATATTTTTTTATGTCTGTAAGAGAGGAGTTTACTATAAATTTAGGTATGGTAATGTATCCATACAATTTATGTATTAAACTGATTATCTTAGCTAAAATTGTAATAAGTGCCAAACTTTTTAGATTCAAATAAATATAATCAAAGTAATTAATTTATATTTCAGTAATTTCATTACAGTTTTTTTCGGGCAATTGAAAAACAATAATCATATCTATTTAATTGATATTAAAGTTATTAACATTTTCTAGACCTAATTTTTTTGCGTCTTGTATTACTAAACATTTAAAGAAATTTGTTATTTTATTTATAAATTTTAATTTATTTATATATAGGGTCTTTCATTTTCATAAGATCATATCTACCATCTCCTCCCGATGAAATAAAACAATATGAACATTAAACATACATTGATTTTCTTGTAAATATATATATTATACACTAATTAAAAATACATTTACATTTTTGTTTTATAAAATGGATATTTTTTATCATTCTTAGTATATTTATTTTTAGAGTTCTTAGTATTTTTTTAAATATAATAAAAAAGATGTAGAAACCATAGACGCAATTGAAATGTATATTGTTCAAGAGTTGAATAGACAATACAAATACAGAAATAAAACTTTAAAAATTTATTTGTGAAGCCAGGCATTCGATACAGCTAATCTTTATAAAATCAGGACTATAAAGAAACTTAGCAAACACACGCAATATAAACTATGAATTGAACAATCAGTTATCGAAAAGAACACCATTGGTGTGCCATTACATTAGACAATAAGTTCTTATTCTTTAAGAGGGATGCTATTGGCTAGAATGAATTGATGTTTTGAAATTAATTATAAGCTAAGCTTTTATTTTGTGTTTATTATTATTATTATTTTAACAGCCAAATAATTTTAGCAGCCTCAAATTTAAACAAATAATTATAAGTAAAAAAAAAAAAAGGAGTCTTAGTCTATCATTATTTCCAATAACTGTATTAAGGTTAGAGTCAATAACATTCTTAGTTTAACTTAACAGTCTAACCAGTGGTATTCTTTTCGATAACGAATTGTTTTAGTTTATTATTTATAACATAATCGTTTGTTAAGTTTATTGTAGTTTTGCTTTGATAAACATACTCTGCATCGAAAGTCTGTCCTACCAAAAAACTTATTGAAATTTTATTGTCATATTAATGTCGTCTAGTATTTTTGTAGAGAGTCTTATATACCTTGAAAGAGACACAAAATATTTATTCATAAAAAATATAGGTATAGAAATAAGATTAAATAAATTAACTCTTATATACCTATGTTTTTATATCACCAAATTCTAACAGTACTTGATAAATAGTCTAATATTTTTGTGATATTTTTTAATTTTTTATATTTCAATACGTAGACCAGTGGTAGTCAACCTAGTCCTACTGCCCATTAGTGGGTGTTCCAGCCTTCATGGTGGGTGGTAGGGATTTTCTCCAATACTGAAGCACTTTCTTTTTTTTAATTACTTTTTAAAAAAATTTCATACCCTTATTTAAAAACATTTTCATTAGGTTTTCATAAAATTCCCTGTGACAATTTAAATTTCTGAAAATATACTATTTGTATCTCCTGTGCATATGTTTAGTTCATGTTATGTAAGTAAAACTAAATGGAGCTATAGTATGATCACTACCAAAAGAGCCTTATCCCAGAATAGCTCGTGCATCTCCCTTCCCCAAACTCAATCCATGATGCATGAGAAGCATGTGCAGATGATGATTTATGGGGCAGGCTTTTTTGTTTGTGGTCACATTGGTCAGTATGCAATTAGATTTGTGAGCATGTACCTACAGCTTCAAACAAAATATTATGAAATATTGTGAGCCCATGTCTCAAAAACAGAAATATGCTTGTGGCTATTTACCAGAGTATCTAAAGACAGGTTTCATAGAATCTGTTGTAAATAAATAACACCCAATGTGATTATTGTGTCATAAAACATTATCCAATGAGGCAATAAAGCTAAGTTGATTGTGAGAACATCTTGTTACAAAGCATCCAAATGATAAGGGCAAATCCATTGAATATTTTCAGGAAATATATAAAAAATGTCAAAATCATTCAGCAATCATTGCATAATTTAAGAAACAACATGCAGCAACACATTTCACAATTAATTGCAAAGAGTGGTAAAAGCTATAATATTGGAGAAATTGTAATAATATCCTCTATAAAAGAATTTATCTCAACAGTAATGCATCAAGATATACCTGAAATTTTAAAAATATTGTCCCTAGGTGACAGCATTGTAAAGCAACAAATTGAAGAAATGGCAGTTAATGTTGAAAAAAAACTTATAAGTATTTTCCAAAACTCTTTATTTTCTATGCAATTGAAGGAGTCTACCATTGAAGATAATAATATTTTATTGATGGCATATGCGTGTTATTTTGATGAAAACAATACATTACAAGAAGAAATGATATTCACAATAAATCTCATTAGAAATACAAAAGGATTATCTATATTTAATACTGTGAAATCATACTTTACAAAAAATAATATTCCTTTGAGAAATATTATTGCATGTGCTGTTGATGGAGCACCATCAATGATAGGCCACCATTATGAATTTGTTGCTTATTTGAAGGAAGAAGTGCCAGATGTTTTATTATTCATTGTGTGGTGCACAGATAACATCTTGTAGAAAAACACCTAAGTACAAGTCTCCATCATTAACTATAATAATTTGAGCTACAAACAAGATCAAATCCAATGCAAATAATGACAGAATGTTTTGATAGCTTTGCCATGAGAATAATGAATATTTTAATACATTACTTTTGCACACCAAAGTTTGGTGGCTATCAAAGGACACATCTTTGATTCATTTTGTAGCATTATATAATAATCTCATACAATTTTTTAAAAGTAATTATGAGTTATGAGACCAATCTGTATCAACAGTTAAAAACTGTAAAAAATGATGCTTTTTATTTGGCAGATATTTTCAAGAGATTTAATGATGTCAATTTGCAGCTTCAAGGAGCTAATAAAACTCTTATAGATTGCCAAAGTATTGTGTTATTATTTATTGACAAACTTGAACTACTTCATTATAATTTATTGAAGAGAGAATTTCAGCAGTTTCCTGAATTATCATCTATAAAAGATTATGTAACTCCAGAGGATATTAACAGATTCAATAGCCATCTCAACAAACTGAAATTGGACATGGAGAAATGATTTGAAGATATTTTGAAATTAAAAGTGTATGACTGGATGAAAAATCCTTTTACTGCAAATTTTGAAAAGGCTGCTACAACTTGCTAAAAAGAACTATTAGAAATTAGATATGATGAAGAAAGTAAACATAAATTTGATAGTGATGGATATGAAAACCTATGAAAAAATTAAAAAATGCCTGTATTATATCCAAATATGTGGAAAATGATATTCAGTTTATTGTTATTTTTCCTACCTCATATTTTGTGGAATCAGGCTTTAATGCAGTTAATCATATTATGACCAAAGAAAGAAACCACCTAAATATTTCCGAAAGAGGAGACCTTCGTTTGTCCCTTACAAAAATTGAGCCAGATATCCAGTATTTAGTTTCACAACATCAGCCTCAGGAATCTTATTAATAATTTACTTAATTAAATGTAATTTAATCAGAATTCATGCTTCTATGTACACAAAATATAAATAAAAAGATAGATTTAACTACAGTAAATTGTTTTATAAAGATTTATTCTATCAAATTTACTGAAAGTCCAACATAAAGTATTTGGTAAGTAATTATTATATGCTTTAGCTTGTTGTATTTCTGCTTTATAAATGTTATAAAGTAAAGTTACTTCCCTACTTTATAATTCACCATTACTGTGAAACCTGTGGGTGGTTAGAACATTTTACTACTAAAAGAGATACAAAAGTGGGCAGTGGGTATAAAAAGGGTGACTATCTCTGATGTAGACTATATATGTGGACATTTTGTAAGCATGTATAGATCTAAACATCTAGAATATAATATACTATACAAACTACTAAAATGCAATAAAAGTAAGTCAGCATATTTAATTTAAAATTAGCAGAGCAAAATTCCAAAATTACACTTTAAAACGATTAACGTTTTACAGCATAGAATGAAATAAAATATTCAATGTTCAAGCAATATGAAAATGATAAAAACTTCACTTTTAAAAACAAGTAAACATAAATTAATCAACTGTTTAATTAAACGAGCAGTTTTCCATTGTCCAAGACCTAGTAGAAGTTGCAGCAAATATCAAAGTAAATACTTGAAATTTCCGATTAAAAAACACAGACAGAAAAACAAATCATAGACACATATTTTCACACATAAATAAGAAATGTTAATTTTTAAAACTATGGGTAAAGTTTTCGGATAATAAAAGCATGTAATCTATCCCATATCATTTTTAATGATGATTGGACAATTTACTTATTCTAAAAATGAAGATATTATTTATAATAATATATCATGATTATTCATTATACAATAAATTACTTCTCAACAAGGCTGTGCGTTTAAGCAATATTAAAATAAAGGATAGTAAGCAAAAATAAAAGATTTTAATGAACAGTTTGCCTTTTATCAAAATTCAGTAGTTTAAAAAATCAAGAAATATTTTTAGACATAATGTTTTCATGAAAATGTAAAAAAATATTGATGTGATCAAAAACTTATTTATATATTGATTTTTTTTATATTTGGATCAAGAAGCAAAAAATAAATATTAGTAAGTGAATGTATACTGAAGTTTATTTATATTTTAAAAAATCTATATGTAAATATAAATAGATTCTTATTGTTAATATATTTTTTCTAATAGGAGTTCCATACATCTGGCATTAAAACTCAGTGAAGTTCTAATGGTTAATTGCAATTTCAATAAATATTTATATATGCTTTTAATATGCTGAAGACTACTATTCACTTTAATTTAATGGTGCATTTAGATAGAGTACTTAATGTTTTGAAAGAAATGTATAAAAATGATATAATAATTATTAATATATTAACAAAACTGAATTGGTTGTAAACAAGTGCTGATGTAAAGAAAACAACTTTCAATAATTTATCAGCAAAAAAAAAACAAAAAAAAAACGATTTTATTGAAATATATTTGCATCATTTTATATAAAAAGATAAACTTCGATTTTCAGCCCAATCCAAATTTCAATGTATTCTTTCTACATGTAAGACATTAAAAATGGGATATTCTATCAAAATAATATAACTGCTCAACTAAACCTACGTTATAAAAAAAAACAATATTTTAATAAATTTATTGTATAGCTAAAACATGGCATTTTCTCTATATAGCCTTAAAGTCATTGAGGAACATTTGCTTAAAGATGCTATTTAATTATTCTGCCAAATTGATGCCTATTTCATCATTTTCATCTTCCGATATGATGATATTCAGGGGATAATTGATTTTGTATTGTAAAAGCAATTTTTATTTAATATAAGTAAAAAAACAATGAATATAAACAATTTTTTGAAAAGATATTTAATTGCAATCTTGATAATGTATTTCTGGGGATATATTTCTTTCAATTTTAAAGATTATATCAACCCCTGTAATTAAATGGAATATTGATTGTTTTCGTTGTAGAAATATAATGATGTAAGCGTCATCGTAATCTTTACATATATATATATATATATATATATATATATATATATATATATATATATATATATATATATATATATATATATATATATTCAACTTTAAACCTTTTTTATTTATTATATGTTTCTCTCTTTGTAAATTCATTGCTGAATGATTGATGATATCATTCATGGTTTAAAAGTAGGATAAAGTGGGGGGACTCTAAAGCCTGTGCCCACTCTGCCATTTTCAGTACTCAATCTTCTGGAAAATTATTGACCAATACACCATTTGATTATTTTTGGGGGGGATTGTTAATTATGATGATAATTCAAAATATTCTTATTTTAGGCGATTATAATCTCTATACATTGCTTAATTATACAATAATTAATTCAATTTTTAAAATATATATATATATATGAAAACTTTTGTCTATATTTTTGATCTACAATATAAAAATTAACATTCACATGTCTACGTTTTTAGTTTTATTAGTGCATCGTCCAAAATTATCTTATTGCAACAAACCATCAGATTAGAAAATGAGAACAAGCTCTCATACTTTCATTGAGGAAAGTATGATGCATTTATATATGCATCTATTTTCTCCAAGTGGTTGTGGAATAAATAAAAACTGTACTTGAATTAAATGATACTTCTGTCTATGTTATCAATGACCTTAGTTAAGCAAGTCAACATCTTCACAATCTCTTTACTACATAAATTAGTTAACAATTTATCTACACAAATCTACTAAATTTTTGAACATTATCTTATCACTATGGATTCATTTTTTTAAAAAAATCCCTCTCTTCTTTAGAAAATTTATACCTTACTTTTTTAAAAAGTAAAAACAAAAATTGAATCCTATCAAAGACAAAAAGACTAATATCTCATATTTCCTTTGTTGTCCCAATTCCAATTCATTAAAATAGGTCTAACGACTTTTGTAACTAATCTGCATTTAAAGTATAGTAGACCATGCTAGATAATATAGGGAAACTGGGCCCATTGCAGTGACATTTGGTCTATCAGTCTATTCTATTACCAAAATTATGCCAAATACTCAACAAATATAATCCACACTGCCCTCTTATTTATTGTAGAAAAAAAAAAAACCTTTTATAATAGTATCTGATTTTTTTTCAAACAATTCTATAATGTTTCTTTTTCTAATTTTTCAAAATTACCAATTATGCTATATTAAAAGATGATCATGTGATGTTATGCTATATGATAATTACAAGACTAATTTTGAATGTATTCATATAAATTAAAAATGAAAATTTTAAAATTCATCCCAATGCTATCAATTAAATATTTAATAATTTTATAAACATACTATAGACGAAATTGGAGAATAGAAATCATCATCTCCACAAACATATAATCAATAAGCAAAGATTCAAAAGTCAGCATTAAAACCGCTAAAAGTAATATAAAAGTTATAAAACTAAATCACTAGTATTAATTTACAGTATTTTAATTGCCTGAACAAACACACATGCTGGGATTCTGATATTATATTGATCATCATCAATAATCTGGCCACATAATATTATGGGTTTACTAACCATCTGTAAACTAATTTTAAATCTGTAAATAAAGTAAAGCAAATGAATTTTAAAAAAGTTGATCTTTATCTCCGCAACATCATGAAACTAGAATTACATGTTTTAGGAATTAAACAGAGCAAAACTCTCCCTACAGTATTGCCACCTGTGCTAAACAGAGTAATCAATGGATACCAGAAGGCTTGTGCATAAAATCCCCATCTAATGCCTACTCATCCAATATCCCCAGACTAGTTTCTGGCTTGTGGCCTTCGTCAGTGAGGAGCTTTGGATCTGAGAGCACTGCATCCAGATCTTAGGATCTTAGGAAATGTGATCATGTGATGCTTAATGGTTTTTAGGAATTACTTGATAAACTTTGCTTATAACTATTAAATTACTTGGTCTGGAGTTATTATTAGTGTAGTAATAATCAAATAATAAAATTCTCGAGATAAAGCAGGCATAAGATGGTACAGGTAACAACCTTATATTATTATTAATGACATTGAGCATGAGTGTATAATCTAGGATTTACATTTTGTGTTGGAGAAAGTTTGCATTTAGTTAAATTAACTTATAAACTTCTGTAAACCTGTTCATGTTTAACTTACTTTATTACTTATTAGTCTTTTTAATTCAGCCTCAAATTAATACATTCTGAATAGAGGATTAAGTCACCAAATAATATTTATTTTAATAAAAGCTTTGTTATGCAATGAAGCACTGTTATAGAATCACTAAAATATGTCACATTTGTTAGTTGAAATATAAGAGTTTAACTAATTAGTTAAACTTTAAATATAATATAAAAAGCATAGCGAGCCTTTATAATAAAAGATATGAATGCCATAAATAAGAAAGCTCAATATTCTGTATCACATTTTTATGAGTACTAAGTACATAATTTGTTTTCTCTAAATGAGTTTTAGTAACTAGCCAGCTCTTGTAGAATGTGGTTGTTAAATTATTAAGTATTGTATAAAGATAATTTAGGACATTATAAAACATTATTATTCTTCTGAAATAAAATTATGTTATGACTAAACATTGTTCAACTCTCTCCACAAGACTGTGTTGTCTTTTTTTTTCATATGTCAAATGTGTTGACCAGGAAGCGAACCCTGACTATCTGCTTGGAAGGCAGCTATGCTAACCACTAGGCCACCATTGCTTGATAGAGTATGTTGTCTTTGCAGTACTTTAGAATCATACATACAATCATCAAATATTATTTAATTTAGGGAGAAAAAAACAATAATATTTATTAATACTGCTATAGAATTTAATTATTACAGTATGTTTATTATTCGCTTGTAATTTTGTTATTTTGTTAATATACTTGTTATTTATAATAAAGCAATTGTTGTATTTATATACATCAGTTTTACATTATTAAAATAATCATCTTTACATATTGTTGAAATAAAAGACCATACTTCCAATTTAGTAAATTACATATTCATTTATTAAATGTATCTACACCATTTATAATTACTATTGCTATCTGAAATACAAATTAGTAATGTAACGGTCAAATATGTACATTCGCGGAACAAAATATAGAACTCTGATAAATCATCCTAAGGCTGACCAGTTTTACGGTGGTGGAAGCCATGACTCTGGCCTAATCCTAGTTCCTCTACCATTTCTCAGAGATTTACTACCTTGCAAATGACACAGTTGAGGCCACAGCAGTATTTCCCTTCTTCATGTGCCAGCAGTAGCACAACAGTAGAACAAAAGACTGTGGTATTACAGCATTTTAGCGAGTATATGCATAGATATCGTGTGTCAAGAATATTTATGAATTAAACAATAAATTATATATCAATAACTAATCATAAATAATTATTAAACTAAAAAATGAGCAAGATTAAGATATACATTCAACTTAAGTTTAAATTCAATTTAATAAAAGTTAAGCTTTGAAATGATAAATAAACAAAATTATGATGGGTACATGGTTGTACTCACACGCAGGTGGTTAAAGGATGTTTACAGTAAAATTGGATTCACACACAAGTGATGGTTTTAGATATAATTTTACATGACTGGGCTTTACATGGTTTGTTTTACATATATAGTATATAGATAAAATCACTCGCAGGTGATTATGAACTTTAGATTACAATTCAAATTACAAAGTATGCACTTCCGGTTTATATATAGCATTAAATCACACACAGGTGATTATGACTTCTAAGTTACAAACTAGTCTATCTAACTATATATGTTAATCTATTACTTGCAGATGATGAAATTATAATACACTTAGATTTATATTTTCATGAGCTCTAATATTACTTTATAAACAAATGACTTTGCTTATGGTTATCTATGCCCAGTTTATGCTATTTAATTGAGTATAGACCTGCTTTAATTATTAGTGGAAGTGATAATAATGAATTATAAAAAATATAGTATTTAAAATAAGCATGAATAACTAATGTATTCTCTATATAGATAATTTGCCTATCAATCTGGATTTGAATTCAGATCAACACTGAAATAATAATAAAAGGGCGGGATGAACTGATTATGGGCAGCCAGAATTCAGATATCTTTGCATATATAAACATATAACTCTGGGTCCCTGAGTCTCATATATGTACCTTTTTCACAGGATTTTTACCATGTAACGGTTCCCTTCAATCGAACTCATTGCTGTGATAGATGAGTCCTTTTAGTTCGGATGATCGAGCAATTTATTTTAAGTGGAGTCTTATGCTCTGTGTGAGTCTCATGCTCCATTATTAAGGATGCAGAATGGGTTGGCTCATACTAATCACTATCTGAGGAAGATAATTGCCTGAACTAAATGTACTGGTGTAGCCCTAACACATATGCCCAGTAATGAAATACAGCAACAAGTGAGTTGTGTCGTAGCATTTCTAAAGGACACATATGCACCGCTAACAACATAATCATATACTAAAAATTAAGATGCTAGTTTCCTTCATGAAACTACTCAGTATCAGTTCATATAGTAGTATTTTTAATTATACTATTAAAGAAAATCTATGAATCCAGGTTATAAGGCTATCTATATAGGCTTTTATTTATTTAAGGAGGACTACAGCATACTAAAGGTAAAATTACATTACAAAATTATAGATTTATGCTGCGTTTTATCATTTCAACTAGATATCATTTAAATATCATATTTAAAAGCACATCTATCTGATAAGTTTGTAATAATATCTCAATCAAAAGATTTTATTCATTTCAAAATGGGGTTTTTAGTTTGTGTGTTAATCTACGCAAAATTACACCTATATAGGTGATAATCTACATTTATTTCTCACTAATCATTTAATTATGAATAAAAGCCGGTTTTGGATACATATAGCATAAACAATAAAATAAGCAAAATTTAATAAGATTAGGCATAGTTTTAGGAAATGCAATATATATATAAAAGATTTCACACAAGTGAAATCTGAAATTTAACTTTAGCATATTTTAAAAGAAGTTTCTGTAACGTTATTTGGGATTTGATTGATTTAGTTTAAAAGTTAGAAGTGGTTTATAATTAATGAACACAAATATTATCGTTAACTTAAAATATATATAACAACTGAGAATTTTGATTATTACTAAAATAGATTACTTAACAAAAGTTATTAAATATTAAATATAATTGATTTTAAACAATTAAATTAATTACGTAAAACTAAATCAATCATACATAAGCAAACCAAGACATAAGATATTTGACTTAATAAATTAAATGTTTTTATCGAATTAATATGCAACTCAAAAAAGTAGGTAGGGAAACAAATTAAATTTGGAACTATTCGGAAAATAAATTTAGAAAACTTAGGAATTAATTCAGAAAAACTTAGGAAATAATTCAGGCAAACTGAGGAAATAATTCAGGCAAATTGAGGAAATAATTCAGGCAAGATTTTGAATAAAACTGAGGAAAATAAAAATACATTTAGAACAAGTTTAGTTACATTATTTTTACAATTATTATGGCCATGCACACATACATAATTGGCGTTATTTAAGTTTAAATTTAGGCGTTTTTTATGGTATTATTAATAAAATATCTGAGAATTTGGTGGTGTTTATATTTAACAGAATACTACTATAGCATATAATAAGTGAAACAGTTGGATTGTACAAGCTGACTGTTTCAGTAAGATAGGATGTTGTACAATAAAATTTCTTTTTACTTTTATCATACCTAGAATACTTTAATAAACTTTAAATCAATACATCTTTTAATTGAATAATTAAGAATGATTTATTTAAGAACCCAGAGATTATTAATTCATTGAAAATTATATTTAATTTAGAAATGAGAGATATATAATTTTTTAGCATTAGTTAAAAGGATATACTAATATGTATCATAGTAGTTACTTACACAATGTATATCACAATAGAGTATATGTATTTAAGAAGACATTTATAAGAGTATGCATGAACAATTTATTGTTCCTATACTTAATGTATTATGAAATGCTCGAATAGTATTATCATATATTTTATATAAAAAATAAACATGCATGCATTCGAATTTATTTTTATAAGGATCTAATTAATTTCACATGCACTCCACATGAAATGAACTCATCTCAATTGGTCATATTTTGCTCCTACTTGTTTATCACCTGAACATTGGTGTACAATATATTGTGTGCTATGAAGATATGACAACATAATGAGTTAATAAAGATAGAAAATTATACTCCCTTGTAAATTGGTATGCACTTTTAACCTGCTTGAAAGAACGATTGCTTCCCCAAACTCATCACAAATCAACCAAATTGTATTAAAAACATAGGAATATAAAGTGTTTTATGAAAACAAATTTAGCTTATTTCTGCAGATAGAAATATATCATAAATGTATTAATAAACACCTTAACTTTTTATATACAGTAATTAGAAAAGATAACCCTAATGTGTTATACATTTATGTGTAAACTATATTATGCTGGTATGTACTTAAAACATTGTATAAGTTAATGCAACTTAAGCCTTTATAAAAAGAATTAAAATAACAGAGCTTAAGGTTGTTTTTTCTGATAATCTATACATTCATAACACTTCATCCAGTAATTTGAATCACCAGTGACTCATTTCAAAGATATATTATTTATTATTGTCTTTTAAATCCTTTGATGATCTTGGTTATTTTGGAGATACCCCAGATATTGATCAGCTGAGCATCTCTGGTGAAAAGTTTGAATAAATGATTGATTTACTTTTCATAAATCATATGTATAATAAAGTCTCATTCATTGCCTTAAGGCATTTTTAGATTTTATGAATCATTCTATGACAGATCAAATCCTTTGAAAACACAATTCACAATTTATTCACAGGTTTGTTCATTTTCTTTTACTCATTTATTCCTTTTCTTCATACAGTTGCATTAATTCATCACAAGTTAATTATTTCATGTATAATTACTAAAGTTCTTCAATGTTGTCATCATCAATTTTTTAATGGTGCTTTATCCAAAGTGTTGACAAAATAGAGAAATTGCTGTCACAGTTAATACATCTTGAAGGTTGTGATGATTCTTTGATCTATAGGTTGAAGAATTGATGTGATGTTCAGTGATATTAATTGCTGCTATGATTCCATTTGAAAAAGTATGTAGCTAGAAAAAAAAACAGTTGGTTTCACTTGGCAAATGTACAATAAAATGGACTGATAAAAAGAAAGTAAACCCACACTTGACAATTTTTTGTGTTCTTCTGCAAAACTGTTAATCATTGCATAGCACAAAGAGCCTTACTAAAGTTTCATTTTTAAAAAACTGATAGTCTTAGATTATTTATTACATGAAATTATTTATAATTAAAAAAAACAATGTTATCTATATATTGTTAACTATAATGGTGTGACCATAAAGACTGGTTATTTATCAACAGTGCAAATGTAGCCAATTTTCTAGTAATGTTTATTACCACATCTTTATCATGTAGTTAATTTCAAAAAAAAATTAAAAATTCAGATATATTAAAAAAGAAAAAAAAATGTTTCAAATGTCTGCATATTCTAATAAATATTTAAGATTTTTTTTTACAATATGTAATATGCAGATATAAATTTACAGCAATTTATACACAAATATGTTATTTATGATCCATTTTCATGCATAAGATGTCACATTCCATCATGTGTGGTAGCCATAATTTTTTGAATATTAAAGTATGTTGTAATGGCAGAAGTATGAATCATTTAAATAAAAAGTATGAAACTTCTTAAATTTATTTGTATTGCATTCTCATTATATAAAATTTATTATTAAATGCATAATAATGAACTCATCTTTCTCATTTCTTTTTCTCAAAATATGTTTGCAATAATAAGCATTTTGATTGGACTAAAATTTATGATAATTAGCACTCAAAATTTGACCAATGATAGGCTACATAAAGGTTTTAATTAAAAGTGCTCAAAATAAATATTTTAGCTAATAGATAATTGTACACAATTTAAAATTAATTATTAATAATATATGACCAAAACTAATTTTTAATTTTAGCCTGAATAAAATTTGTATATTTTTTTGTATTATAATTTCTTAGGTTAACTATAATAATGTCATTGCTCTGCAGATGTCTAAAACAAAGTACAAGATTAAATTAAAAACCTAACAATAAATATTATTTTTAAATTTACATTTAGTGATATTTAATGATATAAAATATATTATTACAAAAAAAAATCAAATCAGATGTCACATGTCTTAATTTAATAAGCTTGTATTATTTTGCAAGCTCTATATATAACATTTATAAAATATCTCATTAATTGCATAATTCATAAAATCAGATTATTAATTGTATAATTCACAAACCATATTCCTTTTCCTTACTTTTTTTTTCTGAGAATATTTTAGATTAATGATAATAGCAGTTTAATTTGGCTAGAAAATGTTTTTCCAAAATTAATTGACTGAATTTTTCAGCTAATTTAGTACACAATTTAAAATTAATTATTAAGACTATATTATAAGACCAAAATCTATTTTGTCTTATGTTGAATAAAATTTGTATTTTTTATTTCAGCACTGAATCTTTTTAGTTTTTAATAAAGCCTCCTTTAGCTTGAATATTTCTGAAATAGATTACAATATTATGATTTAAAATTAAGCAAAAAAAGTACAGTAATTGATACTTTACACTTATATTTAGGGATTTTGGTAATGTATAGTTCATTTTTTTTCTAAATAACTATCTATTATTGTAACAATGTTTTATAATTGTTGTATATGCTTGTAATTTTTGTCACAAGCAAAATACAGTTAATAGGAATTTTAATTCTATAAAAGTGAGAAAATCTACAGTTTTTAAGCAAATGTACACATTGTTCAATATAATATTAATACATTTGGTTGTTTGGTGTTATCAAAATAAGCTTTTCTGTCTTGCGTTGTTAGCCGAGAGGTATCGCAGCTGTCATGCAAGCAAGTAGTTGGTTGCCGACGGTTGTGGGTTCGTGTCCCGGCCGATGCTATGACATATGAGAAAAAAAAAAAAAAGCTTTTCATTACATATTATATTAAATGAAGTGTTTTTTTATATGCTTGATCAACTTTACTTTAAATATATGATTAAATAATGTATTGATTGTCTTGCATGGATAGTAGATGAAAATTAGAATACTGGTACATTAAATCTTGATTAATTTTATAATGAAAATACTGTAAATATTGTATATGGTATTATATATAATAAATAAAATCTGTATTTTTTATTTACATTTCTAGCATCTATGTCGTTACTTTTCTTTCAGATGATGTAAAGTCATTATTTTATGGCAACATCAATTTTACATTACGATGCCATTTTCAAAATGATCACATACTAATCATTTTTTTTTGCAATTATTATAGACACTTGTAAATCAAAACAAAAATCTCACAGTAAGTGGGATGTATGTGTATATATTTTTTGCACTTTAGTAATATCTTAAAATTATGACAATTTGATCTTGTAGAATATTTGTTGTGTGCATACAAAATTGATATTTTTTTAAATTTCAAATTATATAAATTGTTAATAACCTTTTTATTTATGTTTTGTCTTATTTTGACTGCTATTTAAATTTCTTTTGTTTGTTTGTTTGTTTTCATTATTCAGAAACATTATTTTCAATAATATTTTCTAATGTTATCAGAGAAATAAGGAATTAGAATATCAAGACACGAAAAAATTATTTCTTCATTTGAACAATTTTGCGGCAGAATTAATCTTTCACAAATTTATTTGGTAAATTCTGATTATAAGTAAAGCCATAGAATTATGCAATTCTTAGGCCATTTATACATCAATGATTATAAATTATTACTGATATTCAATTATAACATATGATTTGTTTTTAATTCTGAAAAAAGATCATAAAGGGAAATACACGATTTTATAATTATCATCGTCCTAATCAATAAATGGCTTTACAAATGTATGAGAATTATACATGAAAATATATCCTCATGCATACATATTATCTATCCACTGTTACCAATTGATTCATTAATGATGGACAAACATGGTGCTACATAATGAAAATTATTTTTGGGACATATCATAATAGTTTTTAAATTGCTAACATTTCAATAAAATAACATTCATCATTAATGAAGTTTAGATTCTAATAAAAAAATGTTTCTCATAAAATAATGGCATTGCAATTGGGCCTGAATAAAAGAATATTTATATATCACTATTTGATGAATGTCAATAATAATAGGTAGAATAACATTATTTTTTGCTTCCTTCTCGCACAATCCAAAAACGATTTTATTTTCAACATATAACCATGAAAATATTGGTTATAGTATATAAAAATTCTAACATTATATTCATTACAAGAATCGGAACTTCCACCTGCTACTGAAATCCTGGTAAAATAAAGTTTGAATTATTTTCTGGTAGTATAGACACTTATACTTCTATTTTCATGTATCCAGTCTATATCTAAAACATTTACTTTACGAATTATTGAACAAAAAATAAAACGATTTATAGTGCAGTGATTGATTCATTTGCTGTAGTTTAAACCCAGATAAAATGATCGTTGAAACCATTTCATGTCACAATCCATCTTAGGAATTTTATTTTATATATTTAGCTTTTAAACTAACTATCTAGGTGATGATTAATATTCAATCAGTTGATAATTATTTAATAGTAGGTAAAGTGTAATGGTTTAATATTATATTCACTTCATAAATTCAGTGTCAATGTGTACAAAAAAGATAAAGATAAATCATTATGAGTTGTGTTGCATTTTTTATAAATGGAAATATGTCATTCTCATAAAAGTTAACTTATCTGTTATTCTTATCATTTCGTGGGCTGTATGTTTGTAATTTAGACTCAGTAAGTTAAATGTGAAGATATTTAAAGCTTCATGATTTCAAACCTAAATGATTTAGACTGGCTTAGATATGTAGAAAAACAAGTAGAGAACAAGATGGATCGCCCTTTTCTAAAATTCTTCGTGTTGTGTTTACGGTTTGATCTTTGTGTTGTGTTTACGGCTTGATCGCTATTCAGACAGCCACCACAACATCTGATTGTCTGTCAGATAAGTATTATAAGTATAATAAAGGCAAGAGGTTTGCAGCCTTTCAATTTAATTTCAAACTGTCTGTGCTTTATAAAATAAAATAAATAAATAAATAAATATTATTACCATAAGCCTAAGTAAATTACTTAGCTACTTTTGCAAGCAAGAATCTAATAAAAAAAAAAAAAAAATGGAAAACCATTACTTTCAATTATTAGCTATTATGGTAAATCATATTTTCTCTTTCAGTCTTCCTTTATGAAATTTATTTAAGACACGTTTCCACTACAATAATCTGTTCATATAATGATTATGTTATTATATACATTAATAACTAGGAGAGATAGATAGATAGATACGTTAGGCAGATATATAAATAATGCACTTTTTCTGACTTAAGTCACATATGTGAATGCAAAAGTGTTATTATGTGTTCTAAGATGTTGTCACAGTTTATTTATTTATAAAGCAAATCATGATGTATTAATAAGTTTAAAAATAATAATAATTTATAAGAAATTAAATTTATTTCTTTGTTTATTTTTACAATAATAATTAAAAAATAATAATTATTTTTTAAAAATATTAAGTATTAATTATATACATAACAATGGATTCAGATTAATTCAAACAATTCAGTTGTTAATATAGGAATTTGGAAGGTTGCGAACCAAAATGGGGGGGGGGGGTATCGTCAGCTATAAAAATTGGTTTCATCATTTTTTTTTAGTAGTGGCTGATAAATTAGAAATTGTGAAAATGAATTGTATTCATGTATATTGATCTTATTTCTAATGTTAAGAAAAAAATTAGTTGTAATGCTAACTTCATATTTCTGTAAATGCACCTTTCTCCGGAAAACTGTGATAATGACTGTTCTTATTTTTAACAACATAATAATAATAATGAACATAAGTAATTTGTTATAATCAAATAATTTAACAGTTTTCTCCCAAAATTATCATAAAAAATTATTTTGAAAAAAATATATATTAAACAATAATACTGAAGTTGTATTTATAATTATAGAAAATACATATTTGTGTTTTTGTGACAACTTTTCATATTATTGTAATTATAACATAAACAATTCAATTGCAGGAAAAATAGAGATTATATATATATATATAATTTAAATAACTAAAATGTTTTTGTAATTATTAATATTTTTTCAAATACATACTGATAAATCTTACCGAATGTAACGCGTAAAAAAGTAGGAGTGAAGAAATTACAAGTATAGACGCAAATATTATACCAGCAATGTAACTGTTTCGTAATACTAAAAAAAAAAAAAAAAAGAAAGAAAATAAATAAATAAAGATTTCAGAAAAAGTTACTTATTTAATCATACCTTAATAAATTTCTAATATAAACAGATTATATTTTAATTAACACTAGATATTAATATCTTTAATAAACATTTTAAAATAATGTGTTAATTAACTAACAGATAAGGGCTAAACAGTTTTTAAGACCAATTATAAATGGTACAAATTCACATTTCGATAGAATATTTAAATGGATATCAAATAATATTTTTTAAAAATATATTAATGATAAAAGTAGTTTTTATATTAAAAACAATAAAGAGCTAATAAAAGAGAATAGAGATAAAATAAATGAATATAACAATTATAGGTTGATTACAGTAAAAATAGATGTTGTGTCAATGTACATGAATATAAATGTACCAGAAGCAATAGAGTTAGCAATAAAAATATATAGAAATGATGATCATAAAAAAGTAAACATACCAATAGATAAATTAAAGGCAATAATGAGAATATTATAAACAAAGGAAATAATTATTAATAGGAGCATTAAGTAGGGTACTTAGTAGTATATATATGGACAATATAGAAGATTTAATGATTAATAATAGTAATGGTCCAATTTTTATGAAAATGGTATGTTGATGATTGCTCATTGATTTTTAACAAGAATCAAAGATAAATAGATATGTATCTTGAAGAGATTAATAAGTTAGATAAAAATATAAAATTTACAATAGAAAAAGAAAATGATAATAAATTATCATATTTAGATATTTTGTTAAAAAAGTCATATAGAAATGGTAAGTACAAGATAAAAACATCTATATATAAAAATAATGTAATATGGATAGTAATATAATCAGGGGTGGCCAACTTTTGTGTTCATAATATCGACTTTTTATTTTGAAAATGTGTTGCGATCGACTTGTTGTCATAGGCGTAGTCTAAGTGGAGAGAGATATGAAATACATACTATTTTTATATATCTACCTACGTAAAAAATAACAATTTTTTAACAAGCTAAAAAACTCATGTCCTTGGGAATTAAAGCAACATGAATAATTATTAACAATATTTATTAATTCCAATTAGCTACTGATAAAGACAGATTTAGAATTTATTCTATTATCTTGGTATTAATGGGGAGACTGTGTTTGCATGTCTCTAACCAAGGAATCATAATTAGGTGTATTTGCTGATAAAGATAATAATAAAGAATCCTCAGTATGGGAATCAGTTAGGACTGAACATTGTTTAGTCTTCGTTCACTTTACGTATGAAAATGCCGATTCGTGCAAGTATGTAAATCCGAAACAAGAATAAATATATTCGCTACATTTGATGATATTGAGATATTTTTCTCGGTTGACGTATTTCCAAAAATCTTCTTCAAATTTTCTAGCTTGCAAGATTAAATCAGTTTGTAAAATTATAATTTCATTTTCTAATGCCTTTTGTCCATATGAAAAATGTCTGAAATTTTTTGGCTAATGCGTTTCACATTTAAATATTTTTAAAGGGAAAAAATATACGTTCCACAATTTTTTTAATTTTTTCAAATTCTTGGAATCTTACCTTAAAATCTTCAATTACTTTTTGGATTTCCGCGACAAATATGTCGATATTATAATTAATATTTTTATGCTTTTGTAGGTGATCCGCCATATTTGGAAAATGATTCAGATTATTTTATTGCAGATCTTCTATTAGCAAAATAAATTTTGTCTTATATGCATCTACATAGCTGATCATATCAATTACTGTTTTATTCTACCTTGTAATTCTAAATTTAAATGACTTAACATTGAAGTAAAATCGGTTAGAAAAGCTAAATCACTAAGGCAAGTTTCACCCTTTAAATTTTCACATTTACCATCTTGCTTGCGGAGAAAATCTATTACTTCAGGCAATAAATCATGAAATCGTTGCAGAAATTTATCTCTGCTTAACCATCTTACATCGGTATGTAATAATAATTCAGGTTGGCCTTCATCGAGCTGCAGTTGGAAGAGACGTTGCCGTTTGAGGGAACTTCCTTGAATTGAATTAACAAATTTAAACGCTATATCCATTACTTCTTTTGTAGTTAGTCTCTTGCTGGCTAACACTTGCTGATAAATTATGCAGTGATAGCTCAAAAAAGCTGGGAATTCATCTTCATTTTGACATAGGACTATAAATCCATTTATGCGACCTATCATTGCAGCTGTGCCATCCGTTGTTATTGAAACTAATTTAAAAAGTGGTACTTTCAAATCATTGAGCAAGTTTTTAAAGGCTTTGAATATATCTACACCTCTAGTTCTTTCTTTCAAAGAAATGAGACCAACAATTCTTCATTAGATGTAAAATCTTTAAAAACGATATGAATGCAAACAAGTAATTATGCTATATCATTTATATCTGTTGATTCATCACATTGAAGGGAAAAACAAGAACATCTATTAATATCATTATATAACTGTCTTTTACATTTCCACTCATCTTCTCAATTCCTCGCACCACAGTGTTCCACAGTGTTTTGAGACAGTTGCAGATCTTGAATTGCAGCAATAATTTCACTCTTGTTATAAAAATTGTTAAAAAGTGAATCTGACATTTCCAAAAAAATTTCCTTTACAATCCACCCTCAGAAAATGGTTTACATTTTTTTGCTAAAAGATAGCTTACTTTGAATGATACAGTAGTTACTGCTTGTGATTTCAACATTGTTTTTTTAAAAACTTTTTGTTGATTTTTTAATTGAGTTTTAAGATCCCTAACTTCTGTTTGATACTTGTTATGTAAAGCTAAAAAATGTCTTTCCAGATTACACTTTTTAGCAATGGCTATCGAGGTAAAGCATATTAAGCAACAACATTTATCATTCACCATTGTAAAAAAGTAGTCAAGTTCCCATTCTTCATTGAAATGATAAGTTTTTGATTTTTTTGGTTTACTATTCAGGTTTATGGGTATACTAAAATGAAAAAAAAGAAACCTATGACAAATTTATTTTCCCAAACATAACTGATAAAAATTAAATATTCAAAGTAAATAATAAATATTGAATTAAATATTTTCCAAGAAAATTAAAAACCCATGAACTGCAATCATTAACTCTGTTAATGACCTCAGGTTAAACATCTGTTGCCGAGTAAGTATATAGATAAGAAAAGCCACAATTTAAATTAAAGCACAAGAAAAGATACTTTCATTTTAAACTGAAGAAAAATTCAAACTCAATGTGGTCACTGTCGATAGATAATATTGATTAATAATAATAATATTGTTAATACAGGGCACTACTACATTCTGAATATTAGAGAATGAACATTTAGTAATGAAAAGGAGTTTTTATATAAAATATTTCTTTTTCCCTGCATAAGTCATAACTTGTTGACACTTTAAGTCTTATATTTTAGTTTTTAACACTATTTTATTAAATCTTAATAAAGACAAAAACTCCAGCTGAGTAATTGATAAATAGTGCTGGTCCAGTGATTTTGCCTTTGTCTTACATTTATTTTTAATGTTTTTTTTTTTTTAAATTTCAGCTCTTGGTTTCCAGGTGTGAGTCAGAATGATTTTCAAGAAATGAATCTTTTTTTAAAAAAGAGATTTAAGTTCTGTAAAGTGTAAACATTCTCTTATATGTGTAACACTATCACACCTGAATTTAGTATTTTATATGCAAATGCAAGCAAATTTATAAACTAAATTTATAATAACTTAAAATAGATAATTTAAAAAAGTTGTAATGTTCACAAAATCTATCACATTACAGTTTCCTTCACATATAGACATAGGTGTGCTTCTACACACACAATAATGTCTAACCAACTTACTTAAAATTATTATTTTAAATTAGAACTTCTTATTATATAAGTAGTGCCACCCTATGCCAATCAGAGTAATCAATGGATGTCAGAAGGCTTGTGCATAAAATCCCCATCTAATGCCTACTATATCCCCAGACTAGTTTCTGGCTTGTGGCCTTCTGGAATCCATTGATTACTCTGATTGGCACAGGGTGGCACTACTGTATGGAGAGAGTTTTGCCTTGTTTAATAACAATTATGTGCTAGTATGAGATAGTGATCATGTGATGTTTAGTGGTTTAAATTCTCATTATAGTTATATGCATATGGATATTATTAGCTAATTAATGTGCAATATGAATATACGCACATATTCGTTAACAGAACTTTTATACAATATTTTAGTATTAATTTAAAATATACATGGACTTGGATGGATTTGAATTAGAGAAAATTATACTACTATGAAACATAGTAGTCTGAAACTTGGAAGATAGATAAATCCTACTGTTTCAATACTAAAGAAAAGAAGCTGTCGTATGACACTACCAAATATTCAAGCTATATAGCTGTGTTTTTTTTGAGTCAATAACTGCATGCATACTGTTGCATTTGCACATTATGTTCATGTGTTGCATTCAGTTACAAAAACACATTAAGTCAAGATTAAAAATATTATTGTCAATAATGATACGACTTATTGGACTCCACCAATCTAGAAATAAAAAAAATTAGAACAAAAACAAAAATAACAAAAAAACTTGAAAGTCTTGACTTAATTTGTTTCACTCGTAATTGGACAGTTCTTGGCAGATTGACCTGGTGATCGAACATTCAATTGCAATCGACTTTTTAGACACCCTGGAATATAGATATAAAATAAGTAGTATAAATTCAAGAATATATGGAGCTGGGAATTATTGCTCAGATGAAGAAGATTACAATAAACAGGTAGAATTGATAATTAAAGAATTTAAAGATAATGAATATCCAGGGAAAATTATTGATGAAAGTATAAAAAAATCAGAAGAAAAAATTAATAAAAATAAGGAGATAGAATCTAGAAAAAATAAAATAAATATGAATGAATATATGGGTGTTAGAATGTATAATAATAATATTGTAAAAAGGGTGAATAAAATAATTATTAAAGTTAATAAAAAGTTTAATAATGTAATAAAATTTAAGATAGTAAATAAAAAAAAGAAAAAAATATACTTAATGTATTAGATAATATGTAAAAAAAGTAGAATTATGTATAAATGCAGTATATAAAATTGAATGTAAGTCATGTAAAAGTAAAAATATAAAAAGTAATTATATAGGAGAAACAAAGAATTCAATTTAAACAAGATTAGTTCAACATAAGTATAATAATAAGTCACCTATTTATTTTCTTTCATTAGAAACAGGTCATGGGTTTGTGAAGGCTTGTATAAAAATGACTAATTATGCAAGTAATAGAAGGAATGGGAAAATTAAAAATATAAAATAAAATCTTGATAGGAATTTTGGGGTAAAACACAATAATTTTATGAATAATTATAATAATAAATATTATTAATAGTTTGAATATAAAAAGGTTTAAAAATAAAGTTGACAAAAATGATAATAGAGGTAGCTGTTAAACAAGTATAAGAATTTTTGAAAATTTGTCAGTTGGTTTTTGGAAATAGAATTATAAAGATGTATGTATTTAGTAATGTAATAAAAAGGTAATTTATAATGTAAAAAAGTTAATAGTTAAATATATAACAAAAAAAAAAAATTAGAAGTAACTAAGAAAATGTAATTAAAAAGATAATAATAAAATGATAGATTCAATAGTAGAGTTTAAAGATTAAAGTTTTAAAATTGTAATAAAATTGTTTTAGAATAATTTAATAATAAAATACTATAAATAAGAAAATAAAACTAGTTAAAGAGTAGAATAATGAAATGGAAAATGAATATTTATAATGCTCAGGCTAAGATGTATGTTACTGATGATATATATATATATATATATATATATCATCATATATACAAATATATAATCATACAATTAATATATATATATATATATATATATATATATATAATGTATTAATTGTATGATTATATATTTGTATATTGTAGCTCTGATGATGACTGCAGGATAATCAAAACTGTAATAGTAAAGTTTTGGTTTAAAAAATAGTATTGTTAAGTTTATAAGAAACTTGAAAATGGTATCATATGTAGATATAGAAATCAATACATAAAGCAAGTAAAAAGAAGAAAAAATTGATATTAAGTTTACAAAGCAAAGATAGCTCTCTGAGTTCTAAAACTGTATAACAAATAAACACATGTTATGCATGTAATGATAAATAATATTTTATCATTGAATAAATATTATATCATGTGAAATTTATTAAGTCCACTTAAATAATAATTTAATTGCATTCTAGATGCCAAGTTCAATAATTTTTATAGTAAGAAATTACAAAATAGATCATCTTCCTACTTTAGAGTTATCTAGAACAATAACTTACACTAATCTATGGTAAAAAGTGATCCATTTGGTCAATTTCTTTACTGTAAAAAGTTATTGAACTTGGCAACTAGAAGGCAGTTCAATTATTATTTCAGATGGACTTGGAAATTTCCTCATGTCATTATATTTATCTATTACTAAAAATGTTCTTTATTATTACACATATTTATGTATAATAACAAGTTATTTGCTAAAAATATATAAGAATATTAAATAAAAAAGCATCATAAAATAAAAAAAATTAAAGAAGCCATCTTTATAAAGTAAATTAAAGATTATATAATAAATAGACAATCTACTAATGTTCATATATAAAGTTCTTTGAAAATCACATATCTGATTTTCTGAATGCTTTTATTTTAAGTTGGAAAATCTGTTTATTTGCTCATATATTTCTAAACATTTGAATCACTTTTAAGTTAAAATGGACTTTTAAAATCAGGGATTAATGCATTTAAATACAATATATTTGCTTCAAATTTGGTACATAAATAATAAATACTAGGCAAACCACATGGAACATTAATATTTTTGGAAGATCAAATAGTTTTTTTTTTAAATATGGTACAGAGGTTAGAAAAATGTTTAATATTTTTTATACCAAAGTTAAAAATTGTTTTTTGAGAACTTTAATATGTTTTAAGTAAGACTTACAAAAAGGTGATATAGAGATTTTTTATGTTTTCAATTTATAGTTATAATAACATTTTAAAATTAAGGTTTGATAGATTTAAATTTCATAGAATTTTTCATAGTATATAAATGTAAGAAATACCAAAAAATCCATATAGTACACTAATCTTTTCAGTAATTCACATAGTTTCTTAGACATGGAACAGAAGATGAAAAAAAATGAATATTTTGATATAAAAGTTATAAATTGTTCTTACAACTTTACTTTATGTAAGGCTTCATAGAGGATGATATAAAGATTTTTTGCTTCCAATTTAAATTATAAAAACCTTTAACATTGAGATTTAATAGATGTAAATTTAATATAATTTGTTCAAATTTTGTATATTTTTAAAACTTTGTAAAAGTGATAAAACACAATAATATTTTAATGAGATGACTTGATTTCTTAGATATGAAAAAGTATGATGGGAGTTTTTAATAATTTATTCTTAGAACTTCAATATTTAAAGTAATTCTCACAAGTTTCTGGGATTCAATTGTATTCTTCATTTAAATAATAAAAAAGTTAGTTTACATTATAGTTTTGTTAATATTTAAAAACAATTTTTTTTTTCAAATAAATAGAATTTCAAACAATTTTCAACAAAAAAGTAAATTATTTGCTAATTTATTATTTATATATTGTATCCTTCCTTTCCAGTTTTTCCCTACACATCTCTACCTTACCTTCTCTTTTTGTATCCCGTGTTTCACTAGCTCAATAGTAAACAATCAAGTATCACAACAATAAAGTATAAGACTCTCTGGGATTTAAAATTTGCTAAACATCAAAACATAAGACAGATTCTAGGGACAAACTCTTTTAACATTGAGAAGTATATAAAATACACTCCACAATGGCATTGCTATTGTGAAAATTCTCCTGTTGCTATTCTATTATAATCATTAGGAAAATACCCATAACAAAGAATGACTAACATAATATTTTATTTAAATAATAATTTAAACTATTCTTCTATAATTTAAGAATTTTAAATTAAAATTATTAACAAAATTACATTAAAACAGGCAAAACTCTCTATACAGTAGTGCCACTCAGTGCCATCCACAGTAAATTTACCCAATGTTTGTTGCAAACTTGAGAATAATTAAGTTTAAATTAAACACTTTTTAAAAAATAATAAAAAGTATACAAATTTAATACTTTACACTTTTAACTTGTGCCAGAGAGGATCACCAGAATCAGACAAAAAGAACCAGAACAATTTAAAACATCCAAATATTTTGTTTTATAGTACTCTTTTTAAATTACCAACTCTTTTTAGCTGTCAATTTCTTATAAATAGCCAATAAATAAAGGCTGTTATTTTTATCATTTTGTAACTCAATCATAAAAAAGTCAATCAATTGATGGCATCATTTTAATCTAGATATTTCAAAAATGATACATGATTTAATGGACTTAATTTTAGAAGAAAGTTAATAAAGGTTTCATATGTAAAAATATTATATAAAAAATAATCATCAGTTATTTAACTACTGATTGAACTACCTTAGGATATTTAGTTCCTAAAGTTTAAATTAATAACTATTTTATTCATTACACTACTTTAACCAATATTATAATTATTTACTCATATTTTTAAAAAAAAAAAGAGTTTAAAGAACTAAAAAATATAACCATTTAATTAATTGTAAAACATAAATTTCCTGTATTCATGCACACAGACTCACACACATCAACAAAGAAAATAACATTCTAAACTATAACTTAATTATTAACTACTTTTAAATAACTAATTGTAACTTATTATAACTTTCAAAAAATATTTAAATATTAAATATTAAAATAACTTTTACAAACCTTAATGCTGTCCTATAATAAACTAATATTTTAATTTTTATTCTACTATTCTAAAATCTACCAAAGTCTTCTTTAAATTAATTTCACATTTTCTACTCTCTTCTGTCCTATAACTAATTTACTATACTGATAAAATAATATTTTCTGGCATATGTTTTAACATAATACTGTTGTTTTATTAATAATTGAAATTATTAAAAGCAATATAAACTATTATGCTTAGAATAAACATAAAAAAAACATATCTGTTTTGCATACAGGCTGTACTAAAGTGTTATATAACAAAATTATTGTTTATTTTATATTTTACTTATTACTTAATTATTTTTTTAAAAAAAATCAAGTAAACGTAAAAATTTGTTATTCTAAGTTAAGCAATGGTAACAAGTGCACTTACTAGTTTATTAAATCTATGTGGCAATTCAAATTCAGTAATCTTCATTATTTGACTTTTTCCATGTATGAATGCTAATACCTGCAACTAATTTGTTAAACCTGCATAAATAGAAACAAAATGACAAAAACTTGTAATTTCAAAGGAGAGAAATTCCATCTTTATTAATTATTCTTGCAATTGTGTGTTCAGCTTATATGGACGACTTAACACTAATGTCTGAAACAAATAAATAAAAGCTATCATAAGTTATAGTTCTCTATTATATGATTCACAATTAGATTAACCATGAAATATAATCACATTTTTTAATATTTATTTATGGGCCATTATACCAGGTCAAAGTATTTTTTCAGTTACTTTTTTATTATCTTTATGTAGATTCTGATAACTAAAGGGGTTTTGAATAATTTATACTATATATACAACTATAACAGATTAATGTTTGTGGTATTATCAACACATTCTCTTCTTTTTAATTCAATAAATAAATATTAGAAAAAACATGATTGTATATGGTGGCCTGTGTAACCCTAACTCATATTATGTGATTAAAAAACTATAACTTGAGATATTTTTTATTTACTTGTTTAAAGCACCAGAGTTAAGTGAACCATATTAGCTAAACTCCCATCACAAGGTTACTTAATAAATATATATTTTTCTTCTTTGTTATTATATGTTTTGTTATTTAGTTACTATTTATGGAGGTTTACTAAATTAATTACATGTACTATTATTCATACATGGAGAAATTTAAATAATGAAGATAACTGAATTTAAATTACCACATAGATTTAATAAACAAGTAAATAATACTATAAATACAAAATTATTTACTAATATTATTTTATTGAATATTATTAAAGATTAATATAAAGATATAACAATATGTAGAATAAATATATACAACAGATTTCTTAATTATAAAAATTGATATAAATATTCTGCTAGCAATAATAAAGTTAATATCATTTAATTAATGTCATCTATTATACCTTTGATTGGATTTAATGATTGGTAAAATCAGTGCTTGCGATGGCCATCAATTTTTTATTTTAATAAAATATAGGATCTATAATGTCTGTTTAAAATGTGGTATTTCTTATTAACTTGTAAGTGTTCTGGTCTTATATAGCCCAACATTTTGAATCAAGACATCTTAACTTTAGCCTAGACAGAAAGCATTGGTGACCATAGCTTCTTAGCAGTGCATCTGGTTTGATTTATCTCTGCAGGTAAATACAAAAATGTGGCAAATATTTTATATAGCTTTCAGGATCTTTTTTCATCATACCCAAATAAAGAATGCAACACTAATTTGTATAATTCACAACAATATTAATGAAGCAATTGCTAACCTCTCATTCCTTTAATTATATTCATTGTATATTTTATTCATTAACTAGAGTTGATGATGATGAATATCATCATCCAAGATGTATCCTTGATTGATTCTTTGTACCATGACAAATGACTACCCAACTGTGGATTAAATGATGAGTATGTACTGGTGGCCAGTACTACAAAATTTCCATTCAACATGATTTCAAATATCATAACATCTTAGAAAAAAAATAGTATGCATTTTATACAAAAATAATCTAAAAAATTACTGTAAAAAATATGACAAACATATTCATAATTAAATAATATATCAGTACTTAATGTTTATTTAAGGAGTTCATATTTGGAATTGAATAGAAAATCTATTATTTTGGAGATTTGATTGGGGTTTTGACTGTTGGAGTTTGCTTAGCTGTACTTTCAGTTTTGATAGTGAATAGAGGATTTTGTCATTCTTTTGAGGATGTAAGGTTTTCATGCATCTCCAAAAATGATTCTATCTCAGGAATTGCACTAAGGTATTTCCATATTCCCTTTCATTTACTGGGGTGCAGCTGTACTATAATCTCCAGCATCTAGATCTACAAGAAAGGGAGCAAGGTATAGTTCCATATTTACCAGCCCACAAGTCTTAAAATAGCTCAGCATTGCAAAGATTTTTTTGTATTTTTATTTTACGTCAACCTTTGTAGCAGATTATGGTGTGTAAATGGGGTAGCTCTCTTAGTGATGATGCTGCATCATGTACTTATAGTCTAGTTGCTGATTTTTTTATCTATCTCAGAATAACAGGTCACTATTTATTCTGTTAGATGCCTATCAAATATCTAAAAATTGATGTGTATGTAGTTTAGGTTCTATACTTTGTTTTTATTATATATTTACATTATGTGAAATATTGTTAGGTTAGTGTTTCATTTCTCATTTGCTTTTTTCCATGTGAAGGGATATGAAAATGGTTGTGTCTTATAACATACAACAACACAGTAATATGTGTGCATGTATAGGTATAAAGTTAAAAGAAAAAGTAGAAATAAACACAAACATTTTTTTTTTGTTGATAGCTATTTTATTACATGGGAATAACAGTTAAGAGTTAAATAATTTAGAATTAAAAAAATATTATATTATAAAACATTTTGAAAGGTTTATATAAAATTTTATTCAGATTTTGAAAATTTTTAAAAATCTAGAATGAGCTTGTTTTTATGTTAAAATAGATGACACCAGTAATTATTGAATTTCCCTATCTAGATTTAATTAGTTAATATTTTTTAATTAAAACTTGTGATAATATTTACTATAATATTGTCTGTTGTTAGAAGATTTAAAATACTTTTTATATAAAAAAAACTTTGGTTTTAATTAAGATAAATTAAAAAAAGGTATTATTTTTTTTCCAAGATAAATAAATAATTTACTTTTTTAAAAAACTTCCACAGCACAGTATAAATGATAAAGTTAAAAAATTAAGGATGCATTACAACAATAGATAGCTTGATTATTTTGAAGTTATAATTGAATATAAAATATCGTAATGGTAGTATATTGATTCACATGGGAGAAAGGGTGTGTTTTTTATGTTTTATAGCCCATATTGTGTTAGACAGAAAGCTTGAAATGTACCAAATTATAAAGACTGCATGCATACAAATGAATGTCACCAGTTACCCAATTTATATTTTTCCTGAAGATGTTAATAATCATGTCTACTGTTTACCAGGTTAATAAAAAAATTCAGCTATTGAGCTTGCTGAAGTAATACCATGGTGTGCTTTTATACATTTGCAGCTTCATTTATTTTCAAAGAAGTATGTTTGTGGGAAATAGAGGGGAGGCACCAAATAGGCACCTAGAGAGCTTGGAATGATTTTTCTCATGTAATAAATTTAATGAATCAGTCAAGGTTAGTATAGCTAGTAGCTACATATGGGATGATGCTCAACTTTGGTTGATCCCATGAGAGTAAAACCAACAAACTTCCTGCAATACAAACAAGACCTGTTAATGGACTATTGGGAGGGGAGACTTCAGAAGAATATTAAGCATTAGGTAGCACAGGCTAAATGATGACCAGGGGAGTTGCTGACTACTTTTTTCACAGACAAGTAGTGAAATTAAGAATAGTTACAGCATACAAGCTATCTGAACAACAGATTCTGTGCATAGTAAGGCATGGTTTCCCAAAACAAACCACAAAGGTACTCATGATGCTAGGCAGCAATAGACAGTATGAGGAAAGCCAGAAGAAGTAAAGGAATGCTGAGGATACTCACATGCAAATAGCAAACTTAATACAGAATGAGGAAAAAGAGGAGCTAAGAATGACACCTCAATCCTGTTCTAAAATAGAGATAGGGATCAAAGAAATAATGGTTAACACACTGCTTGACTCAGGGAGTCAAATATCAGTGATGTCACAGAAAACCTTTAACGAGATAGGTCAGAGTAATGTGAAATTTAAAACCTTACCACTAAAAATGTATACATAATGTTGGCAAATGGAAAAAGGGCCAAACTTGCATCGGATCAAGTTTGGGTAAATTATGTGTATAGCAGGAAAGGAATACAACCACCTTATGTTAATCCTAGGGAGACTAATACATGACATTATCCTGTGTTCAGATTTTATATGCAAAGCAGGCTTTGTGTTGGATTATGAACATCAACTTGACAGGTGAGGTGGAGATCTCATTCAAGGTATGCAAGGCAAATGTTTATAATGTAGAGAATGATGTAGAAAGTGCAGGGATAGAAATAAAGAAAAAGGTGAAGAAAGGGGACATTGTAGTAAGGAGCAAAAGAAACAGTTGAAGGAGCAATTGAACACATATGAGAGTGTGTTTTCAGAAATTCCTGGAGTAATCAAAGGATATGAGCACAGGATTAGGCTCATAAAAGATCAATCATATCAAGTTTGAGCATATCCCATACCACATCAATATAGAAGCACAGTGGAGGAACAAGTAGAGAATATGCTAAAATGGGGAATCATTTCTAAGTGCTTGTCTCCATACAATAACCCCATAGTGACAGTTAAATAAAAGGATGTGCTATTCATTTGTGCTTAGATGCACACCAATTAAACAAAATAACAGTTACACACCAATGCCCCATCACCCATGGATGAGTAACTAATGAAATTTCTATAAAAAGATATTTTCAACCTTTAATTTAACAGCCAGATACTGGCAGATCAGACTTCATTCTGAAAACTGAAAATACACTGCTTTCTAATATAACAGACAAACATATACTTTCAACTGGATACATGCACATCAGTTTTAAAAACAGTGGGGCAGGAATTATACAATGTTTCAACCATGTACTATCAGAGAAAAATCAAGGGCTTGATTATGATATATACAGACAATACAATTCTAGCCTCAGAAAGCATGGAAGAACAGTTTGAGCATTTGGAGTGGCTGTTCTGCAAATGCAAAAAAAAGGGGAATTTAAAAAAAAAATGGGAAAAAGTCATTTAATGGTTACAGAGGTAAAATTTTTATGACACATTCTCAGTGAGCAAAAAATATCTTCACATCCAGAAAAGTTCCAAGCTATACAAGATTTTCCAAGGCCAATGAATAAAAAGCATATTAATTTTTTTGGGGGGTTGAGCAATATTTTTAATCGATTTTATAAAAAACTTTTTCTCAGATATGTAGCCTCTGTTTTACATCTACTGAAAAAGAGCAAAGATGGCTGTTGAAGTAGCAACATGAGCACAGCTTATAAACATCAAAAAAAGATTTCTAAGGGAAGTCATGTAGTCATACCCAGATTTTGATAAACTGTTTGTTGTGCAAACATACAGCAGCAGAATCATATTGGGGGATACACTGTCCCAGTTAAAGGATGATGGTCAGCATGGGGTGCTTTTCTTTGTGAGTCATTTGTTGAATGGGCCAGAAAAGAAATGCACACTAACTGAATGAGAGGTTTTAGTAATCATGTGGGCATTTAAGATGTTTTGGCAGTACTTAATAGGAGCAGAAGTGATAGTGATTACTGACCTTAGGATTTTTGAGTCCTCAATCACAGACTTCTCACAAATAGTAGGCTGATCCAGTGGAATTTATTCCCATGGGAATTTAATTATAGTGTAAAATACTGCTGGGGCAAAGCTAATACTGCAGATGATGCTCTAAGCTGCTACCGAGTAGTGCATAAGCAACAACATTTGAATTGCAACAACATGTACATAACTATAGCTGAAGTGCATAAAGGTGAAGAAATAAAAGATAGTTTACAAAAACTAGAGGAGCTGCAAAAAGAATGCTGATTGTAGACAATTAATATGTTATTTATGCCACTAACCTATAAGTAGACCTATAAATGATCCATTATGGATAGAGAAACAACAGTATTGTTTAAAAGATGAACTGCTGCAGTGCAACATGAATGAGAACAAACATACATGAGTTGTGTTCCTCGAAGCCACATGGGAACAGATGATTAAATGCATACCCAAAATATATGGACATTATGGACAAACAAAATGGAAGGTTGGATAGGCCATTGGTTTTATTGGACAGGGATGTATAGAAGTACCTTAAACATCATTGAGGAATGTACCATGTGCTGAAAGACCAAACCCACTAACACATTAAGCACGGTGCTACTGAGACCCATATATGCATATCAGCTCAACATTTGTTGGCAATAGACTTTTACGGATCCCTACCCAGTTTAATGTTTTTTTCAAAATTTGTGGCTGTTTACTCGGTGATGAATGCTAATGCCAGACAGATTATACAAGTATTAGAATAGACAGGCAGACAGCCAGACAAAAAGACAGACATACAGACAGACAGACAGATAGACAGACAGATAGAGACAGATAGACAGACAAACAGATAGATAGATAGATAGATAGATAGATAGATAGATAGATAGATAGATAGATAGATAGATAGATAGATAGATAGATAGATAGATAGATGGATGGATGGATGGATAGATAGACGATAGGCAGATAGATAGATAGATAGATAGATAGATAGATAGATAGATAGATAGATAGATAGATAGATAGATTAGATAGATAGATAGATAGATAGATAGATACATAGATAGATACATAGATAGATACATAGATAGATAGATAGATAGATAGATAGATAGATAGATAGATAGATAGATAGATAGATAGATAGATAGATAGATAGATAGATAGATAGATAGATAGATAGATAGATAGATAGATAGATAGATAGATAGATAGATAGATAGATAGATAGATAGATAGATAGATGTCATATTTAATATTTTTTCAGTTACATGATGTTAATAAAAACGTTTTTGTGTTAAACAGTTTATTACTTAAATTTTGTTTTGCTTTAATAAAATTCTCTTCAAAAGTCATAATTGAATAATGAACACTAAATACAGGGCGTGTAATGTGAAGGATAAAATATACCCAAAATTAAATAATACAAATTAAATAAAATAATACACTGAAATACAAAAAATAGCGTTATATGTGTAAGATTTATATGAAAAACAATTGCAAAGATATATATCATCTGGATTCATGTATGTATAATTAATAATATAATTGTGTTCTCTTGAGTTTAGAAGGATCTCAGTGCTGCATATCATCTTTTGAATCTTTTTATTTATCAGAACACTGCCAAGTATCCTAAAGCCAAATCATCAGTACAATAGTACTTAGCAGATAATTTCATATATATTGAACTATAACTGGCAATAGAGTGATTTATACACCTATCAAAAAATATGAAAGTAAATATTCTTTATACATGCTCTATAAATTAGATTCTCTCATCAATAAGTGTTTTAAACACACACACATCCATATATATATATATATATAATTTATAAACTAATTTCAATACATTTTAAAACTATTCAATATTTACTTAAATAAATAGAATTAGAAATATATTAAATAAAATTTTGAGGCAATTAAATATTTATTTTAAAAAAGTATATTTTTTTGAATATTAATTAGAATTTAAGTAAGAATAATTGTTTTAATAGTTAATTAAAAAATAACAATTTTTATAGCATTTGATTTAAATACCTATCTAACTATCAATCTGTCTATATATAATACAAATAAAATATCTGTTAATTAAAAACTATTGTAATAACAATAATAATAAATATACCAGTAATAAACTATTACATACAGTGTTTCAATCAACACAAGTACACTTGGTAATTCTTTAATCTGCCTCAACTATCATTAAATTAAAAAAACAAAACAAAATGAAAGCAAAAGTCATCAATTCAAATCCCATGAATTTCAAATTTTAATGTTAGCAGCTTGTCTATTAATTATAATCGTTTTATTCCTATTTATTAAAAGTGCTTCCTTAATTTTTCTTTTGTTATGGTTTCTCTTATTATACAGAATCTTAAAACTTTCAATATCAAATTTAAATTTATATTTACGATCCTTTCATGAACCAAGAAAACTGAAGCAATCATTAAATCACTATTGTTTTTACTTTTGACATGATTATCTAACAATTCATGCATCTTCAATCTATTTTTAATACTTCATTTCAATTCACCTATATATGATAACATACATCCACAAAAAAAATATACTTAACATTACTTTTCTGCTTGACAGATATGACATTTTTAGAACTATTCATTAATTTATTAGCATTATTTGTAACACAAAATGAAACATTAAATACATTTATATATATATCCTTAAAAACATTCATTATTTGTAACACAAAATGAAACATTAAATACATTTATATATATATCCTTAAAAACATTCACTTGATCATTTGAAATAAATGAAATAGATATCCATTTTTTGATTATCAAGCTTCAATTTCTTTAATTAAACCATTATAACTCTTTTTAAATTAAAAAAAAATATTGGTAATCTGTTCAGTCTTATAAAAAACTTCAAGAAATTCATTGATAAGTATGTTAATTTAAAAAGAGTTATAATATTTTAAAGTTGAAGATTGATAATAAAAAATGGATATCTATTCCATTTATTTCAAATGCTCAAATACTTTTTTTCTCAGTGACGAAAGCTTTTATTCATCAAAAAGACAAAATACACAACAGTTAAAAAAGGTTTACAAAGAGATGATTACAAGGCAAAATGAAATTCAAGTACAATATGGTAAAGGGGAAGAGTAAACATATGAAATGGAAAGGGAATATGGAAAGGCATGTAGTTCAGGCAAAGAAGAGTCTTAGATAAGGAGCAATGTTGATAGACATGGTTGCCCTGGTGGATTGATAGGAGGATCCATATGTGATGTTAACTTTGGAGGAATTGCTATATGTAAAGTCTTTAGAGGTTTCAGGGATGAATAAGGAGATTTCTGAATTTAGCTTAGATGCAACAGGCTGATTTTTGTCCTTTGTAGATGAGTAATTTTAGTTTTACCTGTTATACTTGGAATGACATTATGATTGGTCATGTGATTCTTTTTGTCTTGTTATTTACCTTTGATAAAGCAACCCACAGCCAGAAAGGGATGAAAATCCAGAGGACAAGGAGATGGAGAGTTGGTGATATTGTTTTTGGTTAAGTTTTGTTTGAAATACAATTTGGATAAAATTTGGGTAATTTTGAAAGTTTTAATTCATGTAGTTTAGGACTCTACACATTTTTTCCACTAGGAGCAGTGGCCATCTTTAGACTGTTTGAAAGAATGAAAAGTAATATGAAGAAAACTATACTGAAATGGAAAAATTAAATATATTGATGTAACAGCAAAAAAAAAAAAAACCACTGGAAAACTTGTTATTAATAATTTTAGTTGAGTAATGTGAAAAATTGAGTCAAATTTTAGGCAGCAAGTTACCCCAGAGAGGGGGGGGGTCTGAAAAAATTATTATTAAAAATGGCTTAAATAACTGGAACAACTCATAAAAAACTTATGTAAACAAGTTCTGAGTGACAGGGAAGTTGGAGTAGCAGAAATATTTAAGAGACTAAGAGGGATTAAAACCCTTTATGGTTCATGAAACAGTTGATACACCCACCAAATGGCAGGGGGTGGGGAGGATGAGATAGTTGAATGCTAATAAGCACAAATGCACTAAAACTGAGATTTAGTAAATGAAAGAGTACATTAGCAGCAAAATAATGCCTTTAAAGGGCCAAGTAAATATAAAAGGCACCTTTCACTGCTGCAAAACTATCTTTTCAGAGCCATTCTGTGAGAGCTATGAGGAGGATGACTTTCAAGTAAGAGCTCCATCTATGGACTCTCAAATAATTTTTTCCAGGATATATATGTATATATAAGAATATGTTTAATGTTTCATTTTTTCTTACAAATTATGTTAACAAATTAATGATTAATTCTTAAAATGCCATACCTATCAAGCAGAAAAGTAATGATATGTATCAAAATTTTGTGGATGTATGTTATTATATATTGTTGAATCGAAATGCAGTATTGAAAAAAGATTGAAGGAGCATAAATTATTATATAAGTGTGGGAAAAGTAAAAATAATAATGATTTAATGACTGCTTCAGTTTTCTTGGATGATGAAATAGAACATGTAAATATAAATTTAAGTTATATATTGAAAGTGTGAAGATTCTTCATGAAGAGAGAAATTATAATAAAAGCAAAAATTAGGAGGCATTCTTAATAAATTGGAATAAAATGAATTTAATTAATAGACAATAACATTCAAATTTGGGATTCATGAGATGTGTGTTGATGACATTTGTTTCCATTTTGTTGTTTGAATTTAACAACAGTTGAGGCCGGTTAAGGAATTAATCGAATGTCCTTCTGGGGATTGAAAAACTGCATATAATATTTTATTACCATTGTATGTTTTGTTATTTTTATTGTTTTATATATATGGTTTACCTGATTCTAAACTATGTCCACTTTCGTTATGTAATATTTTTGCTAAATTGTATCCTCCAAAAGAAATAATATAAATTCCATAAAGCTAAAAAAAAACAAAAAAAGAAAAAAAAAGTTGATTACTTACTTCTAAGTGCATAATAAATTAATAAATCAACATTAATCTAATGCAGAAAAAATGACTTTTCATCAATTCTACATAAAATACCAGCTATATAAAAAGGGTACAACACACCATGATTCTTAAATATTGAAATTATTTGGAATAGTCATTTGCATATTTTTCTATCTATTTTTTGTCAAAACTAATAATACTTACATACACGTTTTATAACCAATTTTAAAACATTAGTAAAAGAGTCACTCCATGAGTGTTACTAAAATCACTTTCATTTAGACTAAATTTAATTTTATGCCATAAACATGTAAGCCTTTGTTAAAGTTTATTTAGTACTTGTAACTAATTTAAAAGATATAGTGCATTTTTCTGTAGATTAATATATTAACAACTTTCCTTTTATTTTTTTGTTTAAAAGTATATTTAAACTAATATATATATATATTGGACATTTTAATTTAAATAAATATCGAATCGGCAGAGTTTAAAAAATATTGTTTGTTTATTTGTAATTAAAAATTAATGTCTTTCGAAATTATTGAATGTGGAATTTTAATATATATTATTATTGATAATGGAATTGTCTAAGTGTTGACTGCTTTTTAATGATGATTTACAACCATTTAGCTTTGGTGATTATTACACTTTCTATTAGTTTAAGTAATATTTTGGGTGCAAATTGGAATTCATAATTGCAGTTTGTAATGTTATAATTGACTATTTATTAGTCTGCATTCAGAAAAGGTTATATTTACCTGTTTAATAAGGTTTATTAAAAAAAAATTATGTTAATAATTTCACTCTGTGGTCAAGATTCAAACTTTAGTAGCTACATAAGTATATTAGACTATTAATACAGGGGGGATTTTATACTTATTGTTAAAATGAGATTGTTTTGAAAATACTTTGAAATTGTTGATTGTTATTGATATTGACATTATCTAAGTGGTGACTGGTTTTTAATGATATATATAAGGGACTTGAACTCAAAAGTTTAAGCTTTTTATAGTTATTCAATCTATTTTATACAACTGATAAACAAATGATCTCCAACATACATATTCCATGCTGAAGCAGCAGTTGTCACTTAGTCCAGACAGTGCTCAGTTTATATTAAAATAGAAAATTATCTAACTTAAATAGACAAGTTTCAATCTTCACCTTTCTGCAAGTGGACCACTTGATGAGTGCTTGTTCAACGTGAAATACATGTATTGGAGATCATTTTTCTTTTTACATGTATGTGGTCATGTACATCACTTGTATAAGATAGATTGGATTGCTATAGGGAGCTTGAATGTCTGAGTTCAATTTCTTTATATTTACATTAAATTTAGTGTAGACAATATAAATATATATAATTATTACATATTCAGCTTGTATTCTGCCATCTCTCTTCTGTATAAATAAAAAAAACATATTATGGACCTATGTGTAAGGGGTCAAATTGACTTAAGGTCAACATAGATATGACAAAAATCTTGGTATCAACAAAGGCTATGAAATTCCACCTTTGGATTTTCAATGATATGGCTGGGAGAATAGATGGAAAGTGAAGATTGAAGCTTGTCCACTAAAATTTGACAATTTTCTATCTTAATACAAACTTAGCACAGCTTGTAAATATGTGTGGGAGATGGAGATCTGAACCAACTGATGAGTGCTGGCTCAGCATGAAATATGTATATTGACAATCATTTATTTTTTCACAAGTATGTGGTTATTTGTATCAATTGGTTAAGATGGATTGGATAGCTGAGGATATTTGAAAGTCTAAGTTCAAGTTTCTAATAATTACATTGGGTTTGGTAAAGACAGTATACACATATATAAATATTACATATTCAGTCTGCACTCTACCCATCCCTCTACTATATAATTAAATGAACATATTGAGGTCCTATGTGTGAGGGGTCATACTGATTTAAGGTCAACATAGGTATGACAATACTATTGACATCATCAAGGGCTTTGAACATTTCTTCCTCAGATTTTCAATGGTGTGGATGGCTGAAGAGTTGGAGAAAATTGAAGTTTGTTCATTACAGTTTGAAAATTTGCTATTTTAACATAAACTGAGCAGTGATTTTATATATATGTTGGTGATAGTGGTCTGGGCAAACTGATTAGTGCTGGTTCAGCACCAAATACCTTTATTGGAGATCATTTATCTTTTTCGCATTATGTGGTCATGTGTATTAATTGTATAAGTTGGATTGGATTACCACAGATATCTTGGAAATTCTGAGTTCGAAT
This sequence comes from Epiperipatus broadwayi, assembly GCA_028023455.1. Taxonomy (NCBI): domain Eukaryota; kingdom Metazoa; phylum Onychophora; class Udeonychophora; order Euonychophora; family Peripatidae; genus Epiperipatus; species Epiperipatus broadwayi. Next base: position 3,822,021 of record JAQFVV010006261.1, on the reverse strand, counting down.
CATTTATAATTGCATTAATTTCAGTATAGACAATATACATGTAATTAAATATTATATACACCTGGATCTCATTTTATGCTGATTATTTTAATGCAATTTTGAAGTCATGCAATTCATATTTCTTCTTAATATCTTTCATATTTCACTATATTTATTAGATATCAAGAAATTTAAATTATTAATAATTTATTTTGACTTGAAATACTTTTTTTTTCCAAAAATATAACGTTATATTAGCAGCTAATGTGAATATGGCCTGAAGCTGTATTTAGAATCATAGCTTCTATGTAAATAACCTACTTATACTAATGAGTAAATAATAATAATAATAGATTTATACATATGTATAAAAATATGATAATAAATATTCAAAAATTTTAAAGTTTTAAAACGTATTTTGTTACATATAACAAAAATAATTTTTTAGATTGTTAAAAATAAATAATGAAGATTTTATTGATTTTTTAAACTGGAAATAATCTTTGTAATGATAACATATAATCTTTTTGTTTTGAATGCTATCTCATTTTTTAAATATAGAAACAGAAAACCATTAACACAACACAAGACTGAAAATGGTGCTAGTTGTACATCACAATTCTGATTTCTTACCCATTCACAAATGAATGCATATTGTCAAATAGCGGTAATGATTAAAATATGCATTAGAAAATATAAAATTAAATACTGTAGTTAATAAAAAAAGTAAAAAAAGTTTGTCATATATTAAATTTTTCAAATATTTGAAAATTTTTATTAGTCATACTTTATTTAGTTATTTTTTTAATGCAAATTTTAAAGTAATTTTTCATTGTTGCTTTGCTTTTATGCAATTTCTGAAAATTACAGAACCTATACCTTATTTTTCAAGGTAAGTTAAGTCTATTTTTGTGCAATTTCTTTTGTGTGTGTTTTCTGAGGAACCTATCTACTGCATAAAATGAGACCCAGGTATATATGGAAACTATAAGAAATTTGTAAAAATTAATTTTTAAAATGTATAAAAAATAAATAAGTGAAGACATTTATTAGATCTGTAAACAAATATTTGTTTTTATTGTTTTTTAGTATATTTATACTGTAGGGGGTGTCTCACATATATGTGTAATGTAGACTATACAAAATTGTAATGTGTATTTATGATGCTGTTTAGAGTCTATCGGTTGTTGTTATACACGGGGTTGGGGGGATTCAATTACCAATGAACTACATCATGCTGAGATAGTGATGATACTGTTGTATAATGTGGTTGTCAAACATGACTTGAAAATCATATAACTGAGAGCATAAATTATAAAAGGTGGTCATTTTTCATCTAGGGACTATTATGTTACAGTTGAAATTATGCATATCTGGGTGTGTAATCTTGTGGAAGGAAATTATCACATGCATTATTATTTTTATATTAAATTTACATGCACTCATCTATCAATAATTGTTTTAAAAGCATAAGAAGTGAATCACTTATGCTTCACTTATGCTTAGAATCTATATCAATCTTTTAGATCATGTGTAAAGAGTAATTTTCTTTCATAAGGTTATATATATGCATATATATATATATATATGCATATAAAGAAAATAGATATATATATATATTGAATATATATATATATATATATATATTATTATTCAATGTCTGTATTTTTTTCAAAGCAATATACGTAATTATATAATTGAATATTTATAAATATAGTAATTAGATAATTAAAAGCTTTATCCACTTAGGAGCTCTTTTGATTATCCTAGTAATTTTTGTTAACTAACACTTTGAAAGGCTAACCTTCCTGCAATTTCATGATCTTAACTTTTGCTGACTGCCTGTTAATTAAGTCATGTTTGTATTTGTATATTGGCATAGTTTTCTTTAATTGTTTTTTTTTTTTTGATTTGCAATATTTTTACATTATTAAAATTGAAGACAAAACCATAAATATGTGACTTATTATGGTTGTAAAAAACAGATGCTGAAATATTATTATCTACTTTACAATTTTGTTTCGATTTCTGAACACATTTTAATAGCAGTAAGTGCTTTTTAGTTTGTTTTTCCAATGTAAATCTTGATTTACCTATGTATCCACTACCACACCTACATATCCAATTATAAATGACACATTTTTTATTTATAAATGAGGTATTATCTTTAGAATTATTTATTAATTTGTTTAATGTAAGAGGTGTGTAAAATGCAATATCACATATATCTTTATAAATATTCTTTATAAAATTTACTTGATCATTTGAAATATATGACATTGATATATTCTAAACATACATATATATTTTTTAAAAAAATACAGTACAGGCAAAGATAACCTTGACACTAACAAAAATGGACATATAATGAAGTTCAATGTTGCAAATAATTATTTTTTAAATATTTATTAATTTCACATACATTGTAAAGTATACATATTTTTACAGCTTTCATTTATAAGAGATTTTTATTCTTAGTTTTCAAGACAGAGAAGGTATTATCAGAATTAATAAATGTGCATGAGGAGAATTGTAGGTAATGGTGCAGTTGTTTAAAAAAATTATTTGTTTTTTGACAAAATAGAATTAAATTGTTGATTTTAGGGATGTTTTGTATGTGTAATATTGTCATGTTTATAAATTTAATATAATATTACATTTATCCAAAAATTTTATATAGAAAACAGTTTATTAATTAATAAGCAATACATAATTATTGTTTGACAAACAACTTAAAATATGAAGATGTTGTTTGGAAAATATTCTATGTAGAAAGACACATTAGTTTTAGAGTATAACAAATATATTTTTTGGTAAGAAGGAAAGGTGAAGTTTTATTTAACGTATAAGCAAATATAAAAAACTAAATTTGCCAATAAATTAATTCACTTAAGAATAAATAGATCTAGAAATTCACACTCCAGTAATCATGGCAATTTTACATGGGTGACATTTGTCAGCTGATACTTATAATAAATCTTTATTACTAGATTAGTAAGAAAATATAATTATCATTGAGAGAAGTACTTGATATGATATTCGCATTGCAGGATAACAAAAAACAAAGTTTTACATCTATATTTTTTAAGATGACCTGCTAGGGACATTAAATGTTTAATCATTATCATCTTCCAGACATGTATTATGTAAGAGAGAAAAATGACATCCCCAAATATAGCATTTAGTATGAAACATAATCCATTACCTACCATACCAAAAAATGTGTAATTGATCCTGACATAGTTTGACGTTTTTACCTGCATTTACAAACCTACCAAGAAAATTTACATATTGAACTGCAAATTAATAACCACTTAAATCAGAAATAATAATATATCTTAAAGCAAATAAAGTCAAATCACATAATGAACATTTAAAGTTAAGATAAGAAACGGTTCAAAAAAAATTTTCAATGATTTTCATTTCAAGCTGAAAATATCTGACAATCATAGTATATATGTATAATCATTAGAAAACAGACAACACCTACAAAATCCCAATATAGATAACAATCAAGAATTTCAAAGTATTGTCAAGACAACCTTCTTTTAGCAATATATATATATATATATATATTGTACAAGTAATATCAGCAGGAAACTGAAATATTTCCATTAAAAAGTACAGTAAGTGAATATTAAATATGTGTAAAATTATATGTTTGTATACATATTCTATATATATTGTTTTATTTTTTGGTCATTATTGTTTAAATATTTTTATTCATATTGATATAAAATGGGAGAGGGATGATTTATTTAAAATAAGCACTGTTGTCAAGTTATACTGTATATGAATTTTATTCATCTGTAATATATAATTCAAAGTATAATATTGTAAATTAGAAGTCAACAACTATTGATAAATTGTAATAAAATTAGTTAAAAATAATTTAATTTTAATATGTCAAACAGTTATCGGACTTATTGCCATTTGTTTTTGTAATGCTTACTTTAATATGTTGATGATTAATTAAACTACTCTCTTTTAATTTTAGTCTCTTCTTATATTTTTAAATATTTTTCAATATATAAGATTTTACAGTATTTGAGACATCATTCTAAGTGTCACATGATCACCATTATTTATGCTTACACAAGGTGTTTACACAGAGATTAAACTCTCATGCTGTAGTACCACAAAGTACAAGCTAGAGGAATCAATGGATGCAAGACGGTCCTAAGATCTGGGTGCAGTGCTTTCAGATCCAAAGTTCCTTACTGTTGAGGGCTAAAAGCTGAAAACTAGTATGGGGATATTGGATAAGTTGGCACTAGATGAGAATTTTATGCACAAACCTTCTTCAAAACAATGATTATTCTGGCTTGTACTTAGTGGCACTGCTGTTTGAGAGTTATCCCCCAGGTATTCTTAGTGTCTTATGCTCCCTGTGAGGAACAACTAGAAGCTGTAATAAAAACGAGTACAAATATGAAATAATTCAATCAATATCAAAAAGAAACGAATGTTATTAGAAGGTATCGATCTTTATCATAGCCTGCATAAATAGTATTCCCTTTTTCTTTTTAAACAGTTTTTTAGCTGGTTCATGTTTTGGTGATAAATACGAAAATGTAACCAGTATTTTTAAGTTTTAATATTAAAAAATAACTAATCTCTCTATAAAGAATGACTTAGAAGCCAAATCTATTATGTATTTTAATTAAAATTGTATTTGAAGTTAGTAAAATGTTTACAATTATTTGTATTAGCAATTTAAGTTTATTGATCAAAGAAATAACATTATAAACGGAAATATTTAGTAAGTGGCAGTTTCATGGAGAGTTCATATTAATATCAATCACCATTTATCTTCATGGAAAATGAAAAGAGGACAACTCAATAGTTATACAAGTATAAATTATCAAAGTCACATTTCAATGCATTTGGTCGACCATCAATTATTATTTATTAGCTAAGTCGTCATTTATATTACCCTATGTATGTTTATACCCAGTGTTTCACGTTTCACTTTATTATTTATATGTGAAATAGTAATTTAATAGAATATTCAGTAGGTATATACAAATATGTAGATAGAAATAAAAACGGCAGCATGCAGTGTAAGTCAGCAGATTAATTTAAACATAAAATTTTGAGTATTTGAAAGATATATATTAGTTGAGTTCATTAATAAGCAAATATATAGGACTATTCGACAACTTTCAATTTTAACAAATATTACACCATAACATTCAGTATTACAATTTTTTTACCATTCTCCTATAACAGATCTGGCAATAAACCTGAATAAAAGATTTAACTAAATCTTATATATATATATATATGTAAAATTAAGAGCGTGCTAATAGCTCTAAACAAGCTTTTTTTTTTTAATTATGATAAATGCTACTACAAGAGAAGGCATTCAAATCATTTTTATCTTGGATTGTCCCCATCCCCAGACCGGTTTCGACCTATGGGTCTCTTCAGTGAGGAGTTGGGACATTAGATCTAAAAAACCAACTCAAGCAATCCAAGATAAAAATGATTTGAATGCCTTCTCTTGTAGTAGCATTTATCATAATTAAAAAAAAAAAAAGCTTGTTTAGAGCTATTAGCACGCTCTTAATTTTACATATTTGTAAGTGCAAGCTATATATAAGTCATGTGACATCTGACTGTTATTATTACTATATATATATATATATATATATATATTTCATGAAATATGTAAACTTATAAGTGAATTACATAATCAAAATAATTTAGATTTTATAATAACTAAAAAATAAATTATATTGAAATATATTTATTATTAGAAATTAGACATTTTGAAGTGCTGACTGCAGGAATGCTTTGAACTGTTTTATCACTTATTAAATTGAATCTTTGTCATATCAAAAGTGATATAAAAATATTTAAAGTTATATAATTACTACCTAATTACTTTATTGTACAATTATTAGGTTGGTAGTACTATAACTATATAATGTAGTCATTTTAAATTATATATTTTTGTTTGTAATAGATCAGTTTACTGATAGGTTTATAATAAACGAAATATTATTACTATTTCAAACATATGTCTGTTCTCATTAATAAACATCGTGTCTCTATAAAGCTAATGGAAACAATAACCAGCATCTTTATTTTTATGAAATGATGGTAGCTACCTTGAATAAATTTCAATATTATCGAGCATTAGTATAAAAACTGCTATACGTGTAAAAGATGAATGAATGCCTTAATTAATCACTCATGCAAGCCTTTGAAAAATTACAAATACCATAAAAAATAATAGTTCATACCACAGACAATATCCTACCGGAATCTACAGTTAAAAATTTGTTTCCAGAAAGTAACAGAAATTGGCAAAGAAAACATCATAGCATACAATGGCACTTACTAATATTACTCTAATGTTTTATAAAAACAGCATTTCTATGACCCAAGTGAAATGCATTTTACTGTGCTAATTCATTACATGCAATCACATGTAATTAAAATTGAGTCCTAAAAAACATGAAATTTGCAATATTTTATATTTAAATATAAGGTCTTGATAAGTTGATTACTAGCATGAAACACTGATTAACATTTAAATTTATCATGTTAAATTATTTTTAAATTATATGGATAACTGTATAATAAAAGAGTTGTGTTTTAAAATTAATCCAGTTAAACATGTATTTACATAGAAGTCAACATGTATTATGATGAAATAACATTGTATTGAAAAAAAAATGTAATGCTGAATTTTTCACCTTTCCAATATTGCATTAAAAAAATCAATATATAGATTCTGAATAAATTTAGTTCATTAAATTTAACTTTAAATATTAAAATAAAAACTAAAAGAGAAATGCTAGAATTTATTGAAGTTGATATATATAGAATCATAATTATTTGATTAGCATTCTGTAAAATGTTCAATGAAAATGTCAGTTATTTTTAAATCAGTAAAAAAAAATTAAGTAGAATTAATAAAAATAATTGTGTAAAAAATATTTTTCTTTATGGATATATGTTCATGAGTGTATATATATAAGATAAATTATACTTTAAATATATGGAGATAGATCCTATGCATATTGTTAGATAAAGTTCAAATACAAAATGTTCAAATCACTATCCCACTCGTTATGTGTTTAGAACTATGCCCTTTAAATTCTGACTTTTTATGTAGCACAACTCAAATAAATACTCTCCTTACACATATGTTACAATGTTGTTATATATTGAAATACAGACTTACTCAAACAAAGAGTGTGAAATTAAATTAACAATGATCATAAATTGCTAGTAAAGAAAGAAGTTTAAATTATGTATACAAATAAAGACTACAGCGTTAGTCATTTTGAACTTTGCTATCACCAAACATACATAATATTTAAATAAATGTATATAGTCTATACCAAGCTCAATATAATTATAAGTGACTTGAACTCGGTTTGGCATAGACAATATACTTATATTTAAATAATAAATTATAGATTTATGTTTAGGCTAATTGCCTCTTTTACATAGAGTTTGCATATTATACATATAGAATGATTCCAATGATTGAGTCATAACAGGCTATGATTATGAAAAAATACATTTTCTCGAAAGCTCTAAGCCGTTTTAATTGATTAATTGCTAGTAATTTATATATTTTTACGTTATAAGTGTGATAGCACTATTTAATATATTTAAATATTACATATTCAACCTGTATTCTACCCATCTCTCTTCTGCATAATTAATGGAACATATTTAGGTTATTATCTGTGAGGTGTCAAATTGACTTAAGGTCAACATGGGTATGACAATAATATTGGCATCATCAAAGGCTTCGATAATTTCGATGGCTGAAGGGTTGGAGAGTGGAGAAAATGGAAGCTTGCCAATTAAAGTTTGAAGATTTGCTATCTCAGTATAAACTGAGCATGTGTTGGAGATAATGATATGGACCAACTTATTAGTGTTGGTTCAGCACAAAATACTTATATTGGTAATCATTTATCTATCAGTTGTATAAGATGAATTGGATAGCTGTAAAAAGTTTGAAATAGTGTGTTCAAGTCCAATATATATATATATATATATATATATATATATAATATTATATATATATATATATATATATAATATTATTCGATGTCTATATTTTTTCTAAGCAATATATGTAATTATATAATTGAATATTTGTAAATACAGTAATTAAATAATTAAAAAAATTATCCACTTAGGAGCGCTTTCGATTATACTAGCAATCTTTGTTTAGTTGACAAAGATTACTAGGATAATTTAAAGCGCTCCTAAGCGGATAAAATTTTTAATTATTTAATTACTGTATGTAAAATATTCAATTATATAATTATATATATATATAACAAAATATTCTTGTGCATATCACTAGTTGAAAACACCAAATGTGCAAATACTCTTTCAAATATTATGTTTTTCCAGCAAGACTTTTTCAATAAATGTAAATTCTGAACTTCAAACATCACAACTCACAAAATATATTCTCTTGAATTGTATGATGTAATGATGATACATATTGAATAGGCATTTATTTAAACAAAAAGCATGAAATTAAGTAAGAGGATATCTATGTGTGTCATGCAGTTTGAAATTCAAACCTTATATTTATTCACAGAGTTTATTGCTGAAAAAACCTATTGCTTGAGGGGTGTGCGATTTGTATTTGATGTTTCAGATAGTTTTATGTTCTGAAATATTTACTTAGATATTTATGATGGGAGATATCAAACTTTAAAATTATATACATATATAAGTTAACCACGTTTCTTTACTAGCAGTTTATGGTCATTGCTTATTTAATTTCATAATGTTTGTTTGAGTAAGTCTGTATTTCAAATATGTAACATCGTTGCAGCATACGATTTAACAGGGTATTCTTTGGGTTTGTGTTGTTTGAAGTTCAGTCTATATTTATTCACAGAGAGTTTTCCTGGAAAATGATGTGTTTGACAGTAATTTAAACATTTTATATACATTTATATATTCAAATTCTTTTATCTCATTACATCTCTCTCTATATATACGTATCTATAGCACAGGTATTTTATGGTACATGGGTTTTAACCCTGTAT